>JANRMT010062831.1:22079336-22095004 GCA_026402145.1 Polypterus bichir lapradei | reverse complement strand
ACCTATCGCGGGGGGGTCTGGAACACAACCCCCGCGATCGAGGAGGGATTACTGTATTCTCTATAAACCCTGCTCAAAAAATAACCCTACCTTTCCCTATATTTTTTGTCACTGGGGGGAATGCCTACAAATGAAACTGAGAGAGATATTTAAAGTTGCACATATGGTAAGTAAAAATTATTACAAATAAACAACTGGAATGTGAAAATAAAAAAAAAAAAAACAGTACTCTTGTTCAATAAATTGAGGTTGACAGGCAGGTCTTAAATTCAAAAACTAATTCCCATGTGAAATGCATTTCATGTTTGTGATGTTTTCTGGAAATAATGATTTAACCATGTTTTACATGGTGTGGTCCCCGGCCGGGATGCCCAGGAGGACCGGAGGAGGGCTTGTGCCTCCTCCAGACCGCGAGGGGGCGTCCGTCCTGGTTATGTTGGGGGCCTCAGGTGAAGGGCTTGGAAGTCCAGCCCTGTAGGGACCCGTGGCCATCGCCAGGTGGCGCCCCGGTGCCTGAATATCCCGTGTGGTACCCGCGAGGGGGTGATCGCCCTGGTTGTATTGGGGGCCACAGGTAGAGGGCTTGGAAGCCCAACCCTGTAGGGGCCCGTGGCCACCGCCAGGCAGCGCCCAGGTGCCTGAGGAACCCTGGAGCCCAGCACTTCCGCCACACCAGGAAGTGCTGGGGGGAAGACGACAGGGGACACCCGGACGGCTTCCGGGTGCGCAGCCGGCACTTCCGCCACACTGGGGTGTGGCTATGACTGATTGCCGGGAAGCAGCTGGAGCCCATCCGGGTTCCCATATAAGGGGCCGTCTCCCTTCAGTCAGCGGTGGATGTCGGGTGGAAGAGGACAGAGCTGGAGAGAGGACGGGAGGCGGCCAGGAAGGCATAAAGACTGTGAGGCCTGGACATTGGGGGAATTGGTGCAAGAGGCAGTGGGGAGTGCACGTTAAACTGTAAATATATATTGTAAATAAAGAGTGTGTGGTGAGAAACAACGATGTCCATCTGCCTATGTCCGGGTCCCAGTCCACAATGGTTAAAATGCATGTGTTTTGAATGTTGCCAGCAAACGACTGAATAATCAACACATGGATTATACAACACACAAAAAATGTTGAGGTTTCCCCGCAAAATAGATGTTTTTCACATCTTTTGGTGTTGTACAGCACTGCTTGTTATTAAGCTGTACTATTACAATAAACTTTTTTTAACCTGCATTCTTAAAGCAAACATGAGATTAAAAATTAAACACATGGACAGTGTAACATATAAAATATCACTTTTGGAGGAGTATTCTTTTAAAGCACAGTCCCTCAGACTAGAATTGAGTCTTGTCTGTTCCTCTCTTAGATCTTGTACTGGCTGTGAGAAAAACTGACATCAAACAAGATTCAAAGAGTTCTTTTGAAAATCCTCTTCCTCATGGACAGACTAAAGAAACAGTATAAAGAAAAGTGGAGCTTCTGGTAAAAACTTTTTGTTTTATGAGCCTGGAAACATCAATACCACTACGATTTTGACCAGTTACTTTCTGTGGCTCCTGTCTTTTTTAAGAATATGACTTCCAACAATGTATTAGACTGAGCTTTAGTTGACTACTAGAGATGACTGAGGTGTGTCTGCTGCACTGTTTCGCTATTTATTACAAATTGAGCAAAACATTTGCCCTTTTTAGTTTAGGAAAAAACATACAGTTGTGCCCATTGTATTCCCTGAAAAAATGAGCTGCAATCTGAAAAAGGTGATACGCTAAATCAGTTCCCTGGAAAGAAAAGAAAAAAAAACACCTCTACTCCCATTTCTCACATATCTAGGAATTTAGTGGGAATGACCATCCACACTTTTGAGGATGACCCAATAATATTCCAGGCTGACAGACGTCTCACATGGCAGTACAGGAGAAAGGGAGAAGTATCAAAGTTGTTTAAAGTTCTGTGATCCCAACATCAAAATTGTATTTAATTTTATTCAAAATAAAATAGATCATTGAGCAGTATTTATCAACGGCTTTTCTATTACTACTTCTCCAGGAAAACATTTATAAAAATGTATTCAAATCAAAAAAACACATTTAACTATTTAACACAACTACAGCTCAGGAAAAAAAAAAGTAGGTGAACTGAACAGCACACTGAGGGAATCTTTCAGCAAACCCCTTATATCTGCACATTTCAATTTTCTACCAGCACTACACTCGGGTCCCAATCCACGTAGATTCATTGTGTGGTGGGTGCAGCAATGTGCCATCAGCACATGCTCCCAACAAAATATTTTGTGCAGGAAATTACACCTTTATGATTGATAAAATGTAAACCAACAGGTGTCTTCAGCAAAAAATGATTAGAAAGACTTGACATTTTGCATGCCGCATTAACTGACTCCAGGGGTTCAACCAGTAATGGGATAAGAGGTCAAAGTTAATTTTCTTCACAAAACTAAAAAAATGGAGATTGATCATATAGGCATGTGGAAATTATATTTTATGTTATTTCAATGTTGCTGATCATAAAAATAACAGTTCTGATATTTCATTCTTTGCCAGTGGCCCTATCCCACTAACAATCACTCCCAGAAGTTTAAAAATTACAAATTTCAAACATAAACATGAGATATTATTTTTAAGACTATTTCAAAGCCAGTGATTACAAATATGATACTTGGGATCTAGGCCTCTATGAATTTCTATCAGAGGGAGAAATATGACACATTCCTATTAGAACTGAGACTATTTAGACTTTATAACTTTAAATTGAAGTACACATTTTAATATTTCAAATATCTGATACAACTATTTTTGTTTATTGTGTAATTCAACCTCATGAAATAAATCATTACATTTCTTATCAACACCCCAAGTCAGGGCAGCTTACACTACTTCAGACTTTTTTTTTTAAATATGACGTTAACACCAAGCCTGCACTTAACCAGTTAGTGTGGTTTTATACCTTACGTAATGAAATGTGGTATGCACCTACTATGTACCACTAAGCAAGTCATGTACCAGCTAGTGTTCCTTGTTACTTACACATGTAAAATTTGAGGTACATAAATTCACCAATTAAAATTAGTTTTGTTTTTTTTTTAAACCAGACTAACAAAAACTAAAAATCCCGTTCAAGGTGTTAAAGAACAATCTACCTTCCTCCGGCAACGTTTTAATGATACGTATTTTGCCTTGCTATATACTCCATTCTGATATGACAGCATGGGTAGGTATAAAGGTTTAGTAGGTAACTTGTGTAATAAAGTAACTTAATTACATTACAATAACTTTTTTACATTTCATTAGTTCTTGTTCTCACGATCTTACTGTAAACACTCTATGGAGAGGCGTAATACGCAAGTGCCCCACAGGCAGCATTGAAAGTCCATTTACAGCTGCCCCGCCCCCTACCCTTTCACCTGGAGGGACGATTTTAAGCAAAAAACATGACCATTCCACCTGTCTTGTGCCAGCCCCTTCTCCACCGAGGGACTCGGTGACCCTTTGCATGCTCCGTTTAAAAGCTCCTCGAACTTTAGGCTCTCTACATTTACTACCCGTCGTGTCCTTGACCACTAAATGCAAGCCCATCAAACCCTCTCTCCAAACCCTCTTTCGAAGATACTCCGATCTCACCATCTCCTCAGGCTGCTTGCCGTCAGGGTGCCCTGGCACGGGGCTGGCCCGGCCCTCCGGAGTTTTTCTCTCGCAGTTGCCCTTGCTTAGTGCCTCCTTCCTGCGACTGCGGTTCCATAAGTACACTGCACCAGCTCCCAAGAGGATAGGGGCTCCGACCATAAGCGCAAGCTGCCAGCGGGGCAACCCGCTGCCAGACTGCGGGTCCACAGGCTTCGAGGCAGCCATCATTCACCCGCACGCTGCGCTTCACAGACAGGGGAGAGAGGTCAGGCGCGGCGGCAATGCATCATGGGATACTGGCTGAGTCGTACAATCCGTCGCGTCACCGTGGAAACCACGGCGCGCGTGCGCCACGAACTACCCTTTGTAATTCTGGCCAATCAGTATGCATGTATGGATCCAACATTCAGGCGCGTATACAGTACTTCTAGAGACCCTAAATAAATGAGAAGCATCCACTTGCAGAGTCACATCACCATACGTCACTGCAGTTTTGAAATATATAGACAGGCAGATATAGAAATAATGTAGATCGTACTACTACAAAGTAGAATTGAAAGGTATTCTTTGGTATTAAGTCATGTTTAATGGTAGCTGGTGACTTACATGCATGGCTCGCTTAAATTCACGATGCAGGTTTAACTCGTTCTTTAACGTACATGTGCACTCGACAGTGGAGATATTTCGGTTATCTTAATTTTGCAAATGTTGCAAAACCATATAATTCAGAACAGAAATTGCGGCGATCAACGCGCAATAAGTGGCTGATTTTATCGTCCTATGATGATAGTGATGTACAGGGAGTTTTCTTAAAACGGAGACCTTAACCGAAATAACAACACGAGCTTTACGCGCAAATTGTAAGCACGCGTCTTTACGAAGAGGAGATGTCCATTTTTAAATTTCAGTCCAACATCATAAATATATTGACCAATGAATGTAACATACATACAGATTGACGTGAGAAGTTATAAAGTCTGAGAATACAGCGCGTGTTACGGCCTTTCAACAAAGCTTAGACTTTGTATTGGAAATGAAAGGTGCCAGCACTAACTCCAGTGACATAAAGTGGTGTGGGTTGAAATCACTAAATAAAAACTATAGTTCATAGTCGAGACAAAGAAGCCTAAACACACTGTGAATTTCTCGGAGTTGTCCACTTTATTTGATCTTGTTTGTGTTGTATTACTTTAACGTTTGGAAGAATCATATCAGAGGCCAGAGAATCTGAAGTTTTAAAATGATCAACATTCCACTAAACACGTTCAAAGCCTTCTAGGCAGTATTGAGATAGTGTTACGGTAAATCGATAATAACAGACATGGCAAATTATGGACCCATTGGATAAAAGGTGAAAACAGAGAAATACTGTAAACCTTTTTTATGTGTATGCTGTGGTGTACAAACAATGACAAAACTTTCCAGAGTGAAGGTACCAATACAGTCTACTGCATCAACTAAGATTTAGAACATAATGTTTCTGGCCTATGGCATAGCAATGGATTGTGCAGATTGTGCAAAGCACAAGGGCCTACGAGCTTAGGGGAGCCCACTCGAGGCCGTATAGATTTAAAAAAATGTTAATAACTTAAATTACTTGCACAGTTCATTGTATTAATAATTCCCACTTTCAGTGGCATATTTGCACCATCACCAGGCAAGTCCAGTCAAATCCATGATGATATTATGTATTTGGCAGGCCTACAGTTTAGACAAATTTAACTTTGGGAGTTCGGAAGGCTCTGAGCCTTACAGAGAAATGCACATTCCCAAATTTGGTGACCTTTGGCGTACCATAGCAGACATGAACGGAAGAAGTTTTGAAGGACGTAAAATGAATAATGTATCTCTATTATAAAAAAAAATCTTGTGAGGGAGACTAGGGAGACGAGACGCGATCTTCTCGGAAGACAATTTTTAAAACAAGTTCACGGACATCAAACCTAGCAGTAGTTGGAATGCTTTTGGCAGACACACGTCATGTGCTCCCAGCTCTTAAAACAACGACAAGCGACAAGCAGAACACGCAGCTCGTCAGCAGATGATCCGACCGCTTCTCCTTAACGTATGTTAAGCCCCCCCCCCCCCCAGAACGCAAATGGAATAGACATGAATGGCAAAAGGTCAGCTGCTGTACAGGCTTTTAAATGATTAATGCGCAGCGCGACAAGCAGAACACACAGTGCGCCAGCAGTAGCAGTAGAAAGACAGCAGCTGATCCAATGGCATCTCCTTAGCGTGCGTTCAACCCCCCCCTTCACAACGCGAGCAGCCAGAAATAAAGGACAAGTATTGTTTTTACAAAAGTTTTACAGCAAAAGTGAAAATAGTGCATATGTAACAATTCCAATGAAAATAACAATCTCTGTATCAAGTAAACCAAACCCGGGGGTGGGCGAGCAAAGCGAGCAGGCGTTGGAGCCCCCTAGTAAATATACATTATTATCATAAATAATTGTTACTTTTGTACTATGATTTGATGTCAACAGTTTTTGAAGTTCAAACTTGTAAACGGTAAATCATAAAAATTCTGTTGTTAAGTTATGGTCTCCGTTAGTCAGCAAACGCCAAATATTTGAAAAATTTGACACTTTTTATTCTCTCACCTCACGACTCCATGTCGGCAAGTAGTAGTGGATCTGGTTAACATTATAAGAGTGGTGCTACTAAACATAAGGCATGCCTGCAACAGGATTGAAAAATGCAAAACTTACCAAGATTTCTACCTTTTTCAAAACTGAGCAAGGGCCAGCAGTTGTAACTGAGAATGCTGATGCTTTTGAATTGTCGCAACAGCCACAGTGAGTGAAATTGTTGTAACTATCGAGTCTGAAAGTAGTGGTACAATGGCTTCAGATCAGGCGCTATCTGCTGAAACTGTTAAAAATGGAGAAACTGCTAAAGACAAACCAGAAACTTATATGACAAAGCAATTTCCTACTGAAAAGGCAAATTTCTTGGAACCATTGACATCTGACTTTATGATGTCCATTTTCTCAGAACTTGTGTAAAACAGGTCGATTGTGTAGTAGTAACCTGTCAGCCAGTGTTGTCGTTTTAATTTTTCACAAACTGAAATTGCTTTATTTGTGAAAAGTCAATAATTTTAAACAGATGTGTACGTTGCATTCTTGGAAAAGCAGTAGTTTATAACAATGTCGATAATTCTGATCCTTTTGTTGTATATCTTTTTATTTTGAGCATGATGCAAAAAAATGCGATTGCTTTGATAGTAATATGATTAATGTGTCAAAAGAGCATAAAGCATCAAATAGGTTCAGTACCATATCAATAAAACATATAAAATATATTGTGAAATCCAAAAAGGATAACATTTTCAGTTTTTAGGAGCCATGGTTTAGGTGTAGTTCTTAATTTTAGAATACTGCTGATTGCCAAAATACAATGAGAATAGCAGTGACTGGAAAGTAAGAATATCTACACTTTAAAGATGAGCTCAAGACGGGATGATATATTCTGATAAGGTGGCCACTAGTTGATCTCAGAAATGCATGGGTTAAACTCACTTGTTTTGTTTCTGTACTCATTGTTGTAACCTTTTTTGTAGAATGTTGTGCTTATTTATGTTTGATCTAGTTGTGACAAATTTTTATTATTATCGGAGACAATATGCTTACACTGCTTAGTTTCTATTGATTTGTTTTGCTTTTCCAAGTTATATATAAAAATACACTTGTTAATTTTTATAGTAGAATGGTATGTTCAGGAAGCATACCTATGGCCATTCAGCACTTTCAGAATTGTTATAACTTCAACTCGTGTCTCAGAAAAATGTTGATCAGCACATCTCCAGTCTTTATTGTTTGTGATTCAGTTTTAAAGTTGAAATAGTAAATATTTTAAAGAAATTTAAGTTTCACATTTATTTATATGTAAAATTAACATTTTTATTTTGAGTTTATCTTAAAATGAGACAGCATGGTGGCTTAATATTTAACCTCACTGCCTTACAGATGTGGGAACCATAGATTTATTCAGTGTATTGGTAAAATCTTCACATACTTCCTGATTCTACTTTTGTAGCAAGCATGAAACCATGTATCTCAATCTATTGATTTGAATTGGGGTTATGAAAAATGTGCTTGTGAATATATGAGAAAAGACAAATATTTTAAAAAGTCATATATTCAGGCAAACATTACTTTCACTTTCACGTCAGTATTACAAAGTTCTAGACTTCTTTGTTATGCACTATTCATTAAAGAATCATACAAATCTTGACTATATTTATTCTAAGCAAAAACATTGCCTCCTGTTGCTCTTGCTTTAGTAGCTATTAGTTAAACTGCTAAATATGGCTGTTAGCTGGAAATAATGGCTATTTATTAATCTGTGCAGCCTCTTTAAGTTTACTGCAGATTGCTGCCTCTTTGACTGTGCTTCTTTTGCCTAATGGCAAGTGAAAAATAGAAAATAAGACAAATAGTAGAAGATAATGAGCATTTTAGTAGATTTTTCCAATGTCTTCTTTGCTCCTTTGCATTTTTCATTTTATGACTCCTAAGGGTATAAGAATCTCAGTGTTTTTTTTTTATCATAGCCAAAACAACTGCCTTATGCAATCTTTGTGTAGCACAGTTTTGTCCTGAAAGTCATAGAGGATAGGAAAGCACTGGCATATTTTTACAGTGGGTCACTTTTTAAAGTCTCTATCCAAATATATGATTTAAGAAGCCAAAATGCGGGCCTCAGAACAACAACAATAACATTTAATTCTATAGCAAATTTTCATAACAACAATGTAGCTCAAAGTGTTTTACAAGATGACAAAGAGAATGTTACAAGTAAAGAAAACGATTAAGGTAAGGGAATAATATTAAAGAATAAGTAACAGCAAGACAAAGTAAGGCCAAATGGCCGGTTGGACAGTAAGAAGAAAAAAAACAAAAACTCTGGTTAGGTTGGAGAAAAAAACAAAATCTGCCGAGATTCCACGGCCAAAAGGTTGCCCAGCCCCCACTGGCCACTCTACCTAACATAAATGTTCCTAAATTAGTACTCTTTGTTTTCATACTTCACAAGATAGGATTTGATGAAGTTTGTCTCATGGACAAATGAGATACTCACTTTCATTCCATCATCTCAAAAGGCATCATGGTGCCTTGATAGGTGGTGGTGGCACAGATCGCCACCACAGAAGAACCAGAAAAAGCAGCAGAGAATAGTGGGGATTAATCCAGATTACAGATCCCTGATGAATATGATTATTCTATATCCATGTAGTGTATAAGGAATATAACTGAAATGTAGCCACAAATAAGCCTTATTAAAATAATAGATTTTTTAACAGTTTTTTAAAATGCTCCACAGTATTAGCCTGTGAATTTCTATAGGTAAAGTATTCCAGATTTTAGGTGCATAACAGCAAAAGTCTGTCTCACCACTTCTTTTAAGGCTTATCTCTTGAAATTATAAGCAGACCTCCAATCGAAGATCTAATGTTAAGACTAGGAGTATAGGGGACGTGCATTCCAAAATATAGGATGGAGCAAGATTATTTAAGGCTTTATAAGCTATTAGTAGTATTTTAAAGTCAATTCTGAATAACAGAGGTAGCCAATATAACAATGCTAAAACTGGTGAGATGTGCTCAAACTTTCTTTTTCTAGTTAAGATTCTGGTTGCTGCATTCTGCACTAATTGCATGTGATTGATGTCTTTGTTAGGTAGTCCTGTTAGGAGTGCATTGCAGGTCTCTAGTCGACTAAAACCAAAGGCGTGAATTAATATTTTCAGTGTCTTGTAAGGGTATAAGAGATGTGACTTTTTCTGTATTCCTTAAGTGAAAAAATAGAGTCCTCGTAACCTGGTTAATATGCAATTTAATGTTTATGTCAGAGTCAATGATTACCCCTAAACTCTTTCCCTCCACCTTGATTTTTAAACCTAAGGAATCAAGTTTATTTCTAATGCCCTCTCTATGTCCATGTTTGCCAATCACTTAGATTTCTATTTCTTCCTTATTTAGTTTGAGAAAGTTATGACTCATTCATTTTGAAATCAGTGGATTTAATGGAGTTTTGTCTTATCTTTTGCTTCCATGAACATGTTTCAGCAGAAACTAGGATTTGTAAGAACAGGTATAATTTTGTTAGTCTTTTGATGCTTTTGTCTCTGATTTCTTTGGTTTACTGCAGTTGTGTTTTTTAAAAACAAAACTTAGTAACCTTGTACAACTTATATCAACTAAAAGCAACATAGCAAGTACAAAAGTATGTTCACACCATGATAATCAGCCATCAACCCCCATCCAACGAAAAGAGCCATATGGTTACAGAGCCCCATCTAAAATTATGCTTTACATAGAATACAACAGTAATTATGATAAAAAGGTTAAGCACAGACTCAGTATGTTTACCTTCATATTTATAATATTTTTAGGAACTAGGGAGCTTTGCCCCCTGCTCGCTTCGCCCCCTGCTTGCTTCGTTTGCCAACCCCCGTTTTTGTTTTTCTGGATGCACACTTTTAAGACTTTTTTTTTCTTTAAATTGTTGCTATTTCATTAGTTTCACTTTTATTTCAGAACTTCTGTAAAAACAATATTTGGAATCTTTCGAGTCCCAACGTGTTGAATCTTTTTAATGAGGTCAGTGAGACATGTGTTTAATGACTTTGTACCATAATTCAGGATAGGTTTCTCTGTTTGGAATTTCAGTACAGATAAAATGACCTACATCATCAGCAGTTAATAATTTTTTTTGCAGAGTAACCAATAAATGCATGTGAGGTAACTCCGTTTTGGAAATTCTCCTGACTTAAACTTCAAAGCCTCACAGTATTTACATACTTCTGACATATCACCTACTGTATGTCCATATATTCGATCTCTATTCGCCTTTTCGTTATTTCTCCGAGTAATAATTTCTCTTTCTTTGCGCTAATGCGATGTTTACTTTCTTTGTTTTGACATTGTCGTTTTTTTCTGCTTTCATATTCTGTATATTGCTCTGCATGTGTTTCGCGCTTACGTTTATTTTTGAGTCTTTTGAATTCCAGTTTTCATTATCTCTAACCTCCTCTGACGTTTTACTTTGTTTTCTACTCTGTCTTTTATTTCTGACCTTGCTTTATCCTGCTTTTTTTTCAGTGACACCTGGTCCGTGGTGATTATTTTCCCTTTTTCCAAGTAATAATTTCCATTTGTTTGCGCTACTGCAATCTTTACTTTCTTTTTTTTATACTTTCTAATTTTCCTACTTTCATATTCTTTAACTTTCTCCACATGTGTATCGCGCAAACATTTTTTTTGATCCTCTCGAATTCCACTGTTTTCATAATCTCTAACCTGCTCTGCATGTGTATAGCGCCAACGTCCGATTTGGACGTGCTTTTTTTTCAATTCCACTTGTTCCGGGCTGATAATTACTTATCATTACCTTCATAATCTCTAACCTGCTCTGAATGTGTATAGCGCCTACGTCCAGATTGGATGTGCTTTTTTTCAATTCCACTTGTTCCAGGCTGATAAATACTTTCCTTATTTTCTGAATTTGCACCTAGATTATTCTTTTTCTTTTTTGTCTCTCCAACACTTTTGAGTCTCTTTTCTCTGCGCTGCTTTCTTCTTCACTTAGTCGTCTACGTTTCATTTATAACATATTCTCCTTATACGCTTTATATGTGCTGACAGCCCTGGATCTGTGTGTGCTCAAAGCCAAAACACGACTGAGTGTGTTGCTGCCCGTGCTCTTATTTGGTTGTAAATAGGGGGTGTCTTGCAAGAATCTCATGTTCTACGTCATCGTGAGACGGTCCTGGGTCAACCTCTTGGCAGAAAGTCTCATGTTTAAGGTGCCCACGAGACTAAAGAGATTGGCCATGGAGCGTCTTGTGTGTCTTCCGTGATCTTAACGTGAAAATCACATCTTGTCACCCTACTGTTTCTCTCCAGGATATTTTTTTTATAATAGAGAGATATTTTTAGGAGGATTGTTTTTTTCTCTGATATATCGTTTCACTACCAGTACCATCTACATTTTTCTCAACTGGAGATATGAGCTATTTCCTGTTGCATTTGTGTAAGCACTCACCTGTGCTCCCTTGTTTCACTTTCCCTGCTGAGCTTCTCTGCATTTTAGGCTTGCTATTTCTAAAGTAAATACTGGCTTTCCACTTTGTTGAAATAGTTTTGCGATAAATGTCTTTATATTAAACACTTGTCTACAGCAAATGGTCAGACATTGGTATTGCACAGTGTCTGAAGAATTTACACATGTACAGTAGATTAGGACAGGCTGCAACTGGAAAGTTCATCAATAACATTTGGTCTGAAATACGCATTCCTACACGAGGTTCTGGGAGCAACAGTGTCAATGTGTCAAATATGTGCTACATTGAAATAAATTCTGAATATGGTCCTGTTAATGACAAACATTTGGCTGCTTTCCTTAACAGGTCTATCAATGACAAAGCACTGATAATGTCTGAATTCATTATGGACTGCAACCCTGATATACTGTGCTTAACTGAAACATGGCGAAATTCTAATGAGTTTACATCATTAATTGACGCGACTCCATCTGGTTATGTTTACTTTGCAGTGGCTCGGACCTCTGGTGTGGGTGGAGGACTAGCTGTGATTGTTAAATCAGAACTGAATATCAGAAGAATGCCTATAGAATGTTCATTGTCCTTTGAGTGTTTGGCTCTAAAAGTGATAACAACTCATCCTATTCTACTTATTGTTTTGTATTGTCCTCCAAAATACAATACATCTTATTAATTGTTTAGTTAAGTTACTGTATCTTACCTAGACAGTCATTCTTGTAAGTGATGTTAATATCCACATTGGCATTCCTACATGTAACCTGACAAATGAAATCCTATCTCCGCTGGACTGTTTTGGCTAAGTGCAGCATGTTGATTTCCTACAGATTCTCGTATATAACCCTTGCTGGATTCATTTTTGATTTAATTTTCTTACTTCCCCTATTCCATCCACATTAGATAGTATTTCTAACCACAATAACTCAGTCCTCCAGTAAGCACTGGATCAAATAGTTCCTTTAAAACTCAGGATGATCTCCCTTAAGTGTTTAGCTCCATGGTATAACTCAGCACTACGATCTACAAAAACAGCTGGCTGCGTTTTTCCCAGTTGATTCTGGGGTTTGTCAGCGTTGTGTTTTTGCTCCTACTCTGTTCAATGCTTGGATGGACTGGGTGTTGGGCAAGGTCATGGGGTCCAGTGGCTGTGGGGCATCTTGTCAATGGAGGCTCTGATCGGGGCTCTTGAGAGACTGAGTGAGGATTCTGAGTGTCTGGGCTTCTGAGTGTCCTGGATAAAAACCAAGATCTAGGCCTTTAATGACCTCTTGGACACAGCCATCAGCAGTGTGTCTGTCTGTGGAGAGAGTGTCAACCTTTTCAAGAGGTTTATTTACCTGGGCAGCGACATTCATGTCTCTGGTGACTGTTCCTATGAAGACAGTAGACATGGATTGGGAGAGTGTGGGGGGAGGGGGGATTACTAATGAGGTCACTGGAAAGGGGTGTGTGGCACTCCCGATATCTATGCAAAAGGACAAAAGTCCAAGTCTTTAGAGTCCTGGGGCTTCCTATCTTGCTATATGGTTGCGAGACATGGACACTATCTAGTGCCCTGAGACAAAGACTGGACTCCTTTGGTACTGTGTCTTTCCGGAAAATCCTTGGGTACCGTTGGTTTGACTTTGTGTCGAATGAACGGTTGCTCATAGAGTCCAGAATGAGGCACATTACCTGCATTGTAAATGGAGCGTCAGTTACGGCACTGCGGCCATGTGGTGTGTTTCCCCGAGGGTGATCCTGTTAGTAAGATCCTCATTGTTGGGGACCCGAATGGCTGGACCAGGCCAAGGAGTTGCCCACATAACACCTGGCTGCGGCAGACAGAGGGTCATTTCCAGAGGGTGGGACTGGACCATGTGTCTGCCTGGGGGGTTGCAAACCAGAATCCCAAGTTGTTTCATCGTGTAGTGGGTGTGGCAACACACTGTACCAGTGCATGCTCCCCAACTTGACTTGATTCTTTATGACTGTTTTTTCACTAGTTTTGCTTTTGGCTACGGTCAGTGTCACTACTGGTAGCATGAGGCGATACCTGGACCATACAGACGTTGCACAGGTAGTCTAGCTTCTCCAGGATGACACATCAATACATGCCATTTCCAGAAGGTTTGCTGTGTCTCCCAGCACAGTCTCAATGGCATGGAGGAGATTCCAGGAGACAGGCAGCTACTCTAGGAGAGCTGAACAGGGCCATAGAAGGTCCTTAACCCATCAGCAGGACTGCTCCTTTGGGCAAGGAGGAACAGGATGAGCACTGCCAGAGCCCTACAAAATGACCTCCAGCACGCCACTGGTGTGAATGTCTCTGACCAAACAATGAGGAACAGACTTCATGAGGGTGGCCTGAGGGCCCGACGTCCTCCAGTGGGCCCTGTGCTCATTGCCCGGCACCATGGAGCTCAATTGGCATTTGCCATAGAATACCAGAAATGGCAGGTCTACCATTGGCACCCTGTGCTTTTCACAGATGAGAGCAGGTTCACCGTGAGCACAACTGACAGACGTGAAAGGGTCTGGAGAAGCCATGGAGAACATTATGCAGCTTGTATATCGTTCAGCATGACTCGGTACAAACTACTGAGTATGATTTTGAGTTGCTGCAATGACATTTCTGCAAAATGGACTAACCTGCTGCATTATTTTTTCACTCTGATTTTTGGGGTGTCTTTGAATTCAGCCCTCTGTAGGCTGATAATTTTCATTTCCATCAAACAATGTGACATCGTTTTGTTGCTAACACATTACCCAGTCCATATCAGTATAGATATCCAGAATGATTTTTTTCCCATTGAGATCTGATGTGTTTTCAAAGTGTTCCTTTCATTTTTTTGAGTAGTTTATTAATTTAGTTTATGCCAAGTCGTGAAAAAATTCAGAACAGATTCTTAGAAATGAAATTAGATTTTTTCCAATTTGAAGTAATGTAGAAAATCACTTTACCACTAAGCTATAGATGGAGAAGTAAAATTCTTCCAATCCCAGTCCATTTGCACACTTTTATTTATTCTGGTATTACTCCAAATATTACTCTTAATGCATTAGTAGTTATTTTAAATACAAGGCTGTCTGAGAGATTTAGAAATGTTTTTGCATAAAATTCTCTAATTATAGAACATTCCCTGAAAATGTGGGGTAATGATGCAGGAACTTGATTGTCCACTGTTTGGATCTTGCCCTGGGTACTTTTTAGATGAGATACAGGAGAGTGGTTGATGAATAATTAATAAATGAAATACTTGGTACTTATTAAACTAGAATGTATTTTATGAATGGTCAAAATCTTTTCCTTTACTAAAATGTTAATAGACAAACCTCTTTCCTTTAATTCCTTTATATCATTAATGGTTAATTTCCTTAATTCTTTTTTAGCTGTAACCTGTAGATGCTGTCTAATTTCTCCTTATCCAGACTAACCAGTTTTTCCTCAGGGATAGATATAGGTGAAAGATGAGGAAGGATGAGTATCTTGCTTTTAGCAACATTTCTAATTTGTATATAAAAATAGTCTGTCCCTGGAGGCTTACATTTAAAGCTTAATACTTGAAGTAAATGCATTATCAGTACAGAGATCTCCAAATATCACAATTTCTGTAAACTAAATATAGCATAGATTAAATAAGGCTGAAATACATGGTTATCATAAAGGGGCAAGGGATAAGAACTTTCTTTGCCATTAAATCTGTCTTCTGTTGGTTCAATACCTTTAGTGCATAGTGAATCACTAGGTTACTGGTAAATTGACAATAATTTGTGTTGGCTGGGGCACAGAGCAAAACATGCAAGGAGATTTAGAACAAGATTCCCTTTCCATGGCTAACCAAGCAGGTGTAGTTTCATGGACTTCTGCCAATTTTCAATATTTTATTTTGTGACTATTTCCAGCTCCACAATATACCTGAAAGGTAAGTAATGCCATAACAATAATAATAATAATAATAATAATAATAATAATAATAATAATAATAA
>JANRMT010062831.1:22063342-22079326 GCA_026402145.1 Polypterus bichir lapradei | reverse complement strand
TAATAATAATAATAATAATAATAATAATAATAATAATAATAATAATACCATGCCTCCTTCAGCTTTAGATCTCTATGAAGTTGATCTTTTAAAACATGGTGGTTGTGAATTCCGTTGTGAATTCCAGAAAAGACTTCTTATAGGACTGGCATCTTTTAGTATGTTTTTTTTTTTTTCCTCTGTTTGGAAAACTTTCTTTATATCAGGATATTTGAGGAAATACTAAACAAAAAATGTAAAGAAAAATTGTAAATTAGCCCTTGTGGCAAAAACCAAAAAAGTTAGGATAGAAGATAGGAGGACCTTGAAGTGTCTCACCTTTTTTGATGCACCGCACACAAATTAGACATATAAATAAACTTTCAGCATTACAAGTTCAGATTTCTTGAAAGGTTGTTAAGTGTATCAGTGGTGCTGTTTCCTCACTGATCCAGTGTCATAAGTTAATGCATGGTTGTTGTGTGTATAGAGTTTGCATGGATGAAAACCTCAAGGCCACTAGTGGACAACAGCAAACTGATTTTAGGACAATGCTCCAGAAGTGGTATGGCAGACTAAACCTGAGGGCCCTCACAGGTAACTTAGCTACTGTATATTACTCTAGGTTGACAGAGGACTTCAGGGTCTCACCTAGTTATTAAAATGTAGAAGCCAATACCCATACCAAGAGAAGGTATTCGTACCAATCACATTAAATATACCTAGGTGGAATGTTAAAAAATGATTGCATGTACTGTAGGTGTAACAATGGAACTGTGCTAAGAACATGATTCCACACAAAGGGTGATGCAACAAATTTTATTTGACATGTAGAGTGTTGTTTTGCAGCATACTCTCATTAATATTTAGTGTAACCTCTCCATACTGCAGTATAGGCCTACACTCTGTCATGCAACAGATTATACAGATGATGAATGTCTTCTAATAAATGTCAGTCCATGCACTTTTCTATCTGGATGCACAACTAGTTGAGGTTCATTGCTGGTGGTTGGGTGTGAGAGAAACAGTGCCCAATCCATTTCCATACATTCTAAATTGGAGAGAGGTTCTGATGACTGTGTTGGGGAGGGTGTTGACGAACAGTCTAAAGAGCACATTGAGTTACATATGCCAAATGTAGGTGGTTGCTGTCTTGCTAAAAGAACACATCTTCCATTTCACACAGAAATGGGATTGAAATTGACTGGATGAGTATCACTGGTTAACATCCACTCCACACTAGACACAAATGAATACTAGCTGATAGCTAACCACACAGTGATGCCCATCATGGCCCCTTGGTGTTAGAGGTACATACCTAGTTAATGTAGCCATTCAACAGGTCTCCACTGGACTCATGCATGACTGTTACTCATTCCCAGGCAATATCTTCTTTCATCAGTATAGACAATAGACTTACATTCCACCCTCCAATCATCCCATCTGGGAAATGAGTGATCAGAGCCCTACTTCATGAAGACCATTACAAATGGTCAAAGTGGACGCTTTTGGTGCAATAGTAGGTCTGGTGCTTGCCACTGTGATCATTCAGTTTGCCACAGGCTCCATTCTGATTCCTTGTTCTTGATGTGCATCCTACATCTGGGCTTGGGGTAACCTAAACATTGCATCATTAGCAACACCAATGCGCACTGGTCACCTGTCCAAATTGTTCAGCATTTTGAGGGAAGTACCATCCTACTTTGTTAAGGTCTTAAATTTGACCCTGCTCAAACTCTGTTAATTGCATTCACAGTACATGTTGGCATCTGCCAGATATGAAAAACAATTCACAGAATAATGCATGGCACATGGTAACACAAATGACTGTTTCCTTAATGCTGTGAGTGCCACCTATTGAGAGCATTGGTGTGACTCTCACAATACTCTGTAGCCATGTATGGGGTGCCCTACTGACTCTGGGACTTTGATCACAATAACATCCGCCTTGTCTTTACCATATTGCATTTGAACATTCCAAACTGCATTTCCTGTGGGTGTTATTGATTCACTTTCCACCAGTGTTTATTGGGTTGCAATGACCCCAGGGGCTATGGGGGTTGACATGTCTGGTCTATGGCCGGCTTGTCATCATGGCCAATACCCCCCAGCCGCAAGATGGAGCTCTCCCTGCAGCATGGAGGTGCCCCGGATACCAGCAGGGAATCATGGACTTTGGAGTTTTCCCCTACAAATCTGCTGGATACCTCAGGGGCCAACAGAGGACGCTGCAGGGAGGCATAGAGAGTCATATGTGCCCTATAACCAGGAAGTGCGTCATAGGCAGAGAGACAGCAGAAGTGACGTGCTTCCGGGATGAAAAAAGGACTTTTTATTTGACCCGTAAGTGATAAGGATCACATGAACTGGGGATTGGAAAACTTCCGGGTCAGGGACTTTAAAAGGACTGTGACAGCTCCCAGACGGCGAGCTGAGCTGGGTGGTAGGAGGGCAACGCATCTGGGAGTGGTGGATTGTTTATTGTATTTGTGATTAGTGATTATTGATTTGTGTAAGAATATTGTGGAGGAGAGGGCGCTTTGTGCACTTTATTGTCCTAATAAATCAAGTATTTGGACTTTTACCTGGTGTCAGATGAGTGGTCTGAGGGTTTAAGGGGTCAAGAGAGCCCCAAGCTGTCACACAAGGCATTGTGGTTTGATGGTTTCTGTATTTTAGATTGATAAAATTTTGGAGTTTGCCCACAAGTGACATCAAACAAAAAATAAAAGAGTTCTCTTGCTCCCAAGAAAAGCTCAATGAACCTGGAAGAAATAAAAGCTTAATGTCAGATACAAGACAGGCAAAAGATAATGAAAGGAGTTGAAAGGGAGATGTTATGAAGAATAAGCAGGCAAATTGCTTATATTTCTAAGCAAAATACCCAGCATAGGTTAAGGTAAGCCTTCTAAGAAAGCCCAGCAGAGACTACACTTCCTGAGGCGGCTGAAGCAAGCAAGTCTTCCCCCTTCCATCCTCACCATGTTCTACAGAGGCACCATTGAGAGTGTTCTGACCAGCTGCATCACTGTCTGGTATGGCAACTGCAACATATCCTACCGCAAGTGCCTGCGAAGGATAGTGAAGACAGCAGAGAACATTATTGGGGTGCCTCTCCCTTCACTACAGAACATATTTTGCAAACGCAGTGTCCACAAGGCCTGCAGCATTGTGCAGGACCCCTTACACCCCTCACATGGACTTTCCACACTTCTGCCATCCAAGAGAAGATACTGCAGCATTAAAGCCAGATCTGCCAGGCTGCAGGAGAGTTTTTATCCCCACACTGTCAGACTTCTTAACACCATGCTGCCCCCTTTGATCTTCCACACTGCTTCAACCACCTCTAAAAACAGAACTTTTATACATGCAGGCCACTTTCCTATAAAGACTAGTGTGCATGTAGAAAAGATCCGAAAATCTCATACTGACCTTTAAGTATTTTGACACTCTTGATATCCTTCTGCTGTGATACATTCTGACCTATCATTGTTTACACGTCTTAAAAAACTATTTTCATACACTGATAATTTCTGTATTATCTATATCTATTATTTATTATTTATTTATTATATTACATATCTATTGACTATATTTATGTATCTAGATTGCAAATACCATACATTGCATCAGTGTTCATATTGCTAACTAAACATCAGTATTGCTGCTAATTCTTTGTCTTGTCTTTGCACAATGTCTTGTCTTGTTTGTGTTTTAATTTTAAATTTAAATTTTAATTCTATTTTTAATTTATTATTTGCACGTCATGTTGTTACACTGTGGATCCTGAGCTTCGCAATTTCGTCTATCTGTATACAGGGGGTCCTCGAGTTACAACGTTTCGAGATATAACGTTTCGAGTTTACAACACTCACTCCCATAAAAACTTAAAAAAATTGAGTCATGAGAAGGAATAAAGGTAAGCATTTTTTTACAATCATTTTTTCTGTTACTACAGTGCAGTGTACAGTACAGAATACACTCACCTAAAGGATTATTAGGAACACCATACTAATACGGGGTTTGACCCCCTTTCGCCTTCAGAACTGCCTTAATTCTACGTGGCATTGATTCAACAAGGTGCTGAAAGCATTCTTTAGAAATGTTGGCCCATATTGATAGGATAGCATCTTGCAGTTGATGGAGATTTGTGGGATGTACATCCTGGGCACGAAGCTCCCGTTCCACCACATCCCAAAGATGCTCTATTGGGTTGAGATCTGGTGACTGTGGGGGCCATTTTAGTACAGTGAACTCATTGTCATGTTCAAGAAACCAATTTGAAATGATTCGAGCTTTGTGACATGGTGCATTATCCTGCTGGAAGTAGCCATCAGAGGATGGGTACATGGTGGTCATGAAGGGATGGACATGGTCAGAAACAATGCTCAGGTAGCCCATGGCATTTAAACGATGCCCAATTGGCACTAAGGGGCCTAAAGTGTGCCAAGAAAACATCCCCCACACCATTACACCACCACCACCAGCCTGCACAGTGGTAACAAGGCACGATGGATCCATGTTCTCATTCTGTTTACGCCAAATTCTGACTTTACCATTTGAATGTCTCAACAGAAATCGAGACTCATCAGACCAGGCAACATTTTTCCAGTCTTCAACTGTCCAATTTTGGTGAGCTCGTGCAAATTGTAGCCTCTTTTTCCTATTTGTAGTGGAGATGAGTGGTACCCGGTGGGGTCTTCTGCTGTTGTAGCCCATCCGCCTCAAGGTTGTGCGTGTTGTGGCTTCACAAATGCTTTGCTGCATACCTCGGTTGTAACGAGTGGTTATTTCAAAGTTGCTCTTCTATCAGCTTGAATCAGTCGGCCCATTCTCCTCTGACCTCTAGCATCAACAAGGCATTTTAGCCCACAGGACTGCCGCATACTGGATGTTTTTCCCTTCTCACACCATTCTTTGTAAACCCTAGAAATGGTTGTGCATGAAAATCCCAGTAACTGAGCAGATTGTGAAATACTCAGACCGGCCCGTCTGGCACCAACAACCATGCCACGCTCAAAATTGCTTAAATCACCTTTCTTTCCCATTCTGACATTCAGTTTGGAGTTCAGGAGATTGTCTTGACCAGGACCACACCCCTAAATGCATTGAAGCAACTGCCATGTGATTGGTTGATTAGATAATTGCATTAATGAGAAATTGAACAGGTGTTCCTAATAATCCTTTAGGTGAGTGTATTTATGTCCTTTTCTTTTTTCTCAGGCTTAGATGTTGTGTTTTTATGTTCTAGATTATGATTTTGCAAATGTGATAAAATAGGTAAGTGACTTAGGCTAGAGTGTGTTTCGACTTACACCAAAATTCGGGTTACATCACTGTTGTAGGAACGGAACTGTGTCGTAACCCGAGGACCCCCTGTACTTGAATATGGTTGAGATGACAATAAAGTTCACTTTGACTTTGACTTTAGGTAGTACTGTATTTTGTTTTGTGTGTATGTTTCTTACATAATGTTAATTCTTTATTTATAACAACTCTACGTTAAGGTGGCAGATACAGGTGACAACTGTCGCAGTATTTAAACGTCACATTCACAGTGCCCTGTGAAGAGCAACTGTGCAAATGTAGTATATGATGTGTATAGGCAAATACAAACCAGATCACTTTTCAGGATAGTATAGTCTGATCAAGAAATGTGTATTTGTTGATACTTCATTTAGTCTACATATCAAAAAATGTAGCTGAAGTAATAATAACAGGGCCTCTCTTAACCTTTCAGTAGCAAATCCAAGCTGAATTTTAAAAGAGATCCAGGCAGACAGGGAGCAGTGTAATATTGAAGGCTGGGAGAGCATTGTTTAAGCTGCATCTAAGAAGACAAACAGTTAGAGGGCTGAACTAGAGAAATGAAATCAATGTCCTTTATAAAAGTAATGAATGCTAAAAAGTGTAGGGACACCAGAGAACTCTAGTCCAGGCAGTATGGAAAAACTAGAACTGACCCCTACCCTGGAAGTAATTCTACTATTTGACTGGAAGCGGCTTCGGCATGGAGTTAAAAACTCTTTGAATCTAAGGGCTCATTGAGTACAGTGTATGGAAATGAACTGGAACAAGGGCTAGCCTGGTGGGAGAATGAAAACATCACATTATACAGAAAGAAAGAGAGAGAGAGAGAGAGAGAGAGACACTGGAGCTCAGATAAGTGAGTGATGTACAGTATACTGTGGTTAGCAAATGCGTGAGCGGCCAAAGCAGCAGGTTTACTTCTATTTCATTAACTCTGTTTTGTCTTCCTTTGTTTGTCCCTATGTTGTATTTGGTATTTAATACATATATACTTTTGGCATCACTTATAGTATTGAGTCTACAACAGTGGCCCTGCTTTTTTATGCTTGATAGACATGCATAGACAGATAGGGAAAGTTATTATTAGACTTATGCAAAGTAATTATAGAGGGATGTACTCGACGCCAATCCATGTACACATTATATATAACTGGATAGACATTGTGATTACAAGTCGAAAGTGATTACTTATAGATATATTAGACGCCGCTACAGGCACACAGTACCCAATCACTCAGGCTGGTCTAGTTTGTTAGGATTTACTTTAGGAAATTCAAGTGTGTGCTTATGCTGCCATCTGACGATAATTTTTTGAAGTGCATGTTTGGAATGTTTAAATGCTTCTAAATGTGTCATATCCCGTCGTTTTTATTATTAAATCGAAAGAGGTCTGATTCATATTTTTGATAAGCAGGAATGAAAAACATTCTAAATTCTAAATTTGTAACTTACTTTAAATAGGCTGTAGATAGTGCCGATTGTGGCAGTGGGTTTAAAGGTTATCGAATGTCATGGAAAGAACATTGAAAATACTGTATGTGTGATATATGTGTTCCCGTTAAAAATGATACTGGACCATGCGTATTCAACGTTTCAGATATTTGGACCGTCTTTACTCTAAAAGTTGCAGCTTTATCGCTCAAAACTACAGTTTGCGCTACGCTGTTAAAAGTGGAACCGATCGATGACCGCGGCTGTTAGAGGACAGATGATCGAAGCAGATCTCTGTGGCCTAAAATAACACCGTAACTACCCTTAAGTCAGTGCCATGCTTAAACGTTTGAATCTCTGAATAATTCTGTAATGACTGAATGTGATTTATGTCAGAACGTTTTACATACATATTTGCTTTATACAATTACTATTTTTTCCCACACGCCCAATTCTCAACTCGCTCAATCGACACTTAATCGTGAAGAGTCCATTCATCCATGCATTACTGTAACATTTGTGTAATCCGAAGTCTGTCTCGGACGCACTATGGGCAAGTTATGAACAAAAAATCTGACGGGGCAGCAGTTCATCGTAGGGCAATAAGTAACACACCGATCATCACGAATAACGCCAGCTTAGGGTGTTCAGTTAAGTTAATATTCGGTCTTTTGGATATGATGGAGCAAGTGCGCTTTATATAAAAATAACGTGCTGCTTGAGAACGATTATTGAAGATACTCGCTATGAAAAGGTTTCACGATAATACTCTGCGATCGTGCACTACATTAGTGTTATTGTGTACAATAGAAATCACTATAGCAATGCGGTTAATATTTGAAGTCAATGTAAAAGGAGCACCAGAACGTTGATTGGAGAGCGAGGCTGTGTGATCGCACTCGTGCAGAGAGTCCACTGTAAAGGCATTATAAAACACCAATGCTTGTCAGTACTGCAAAACTAAAACCACACTTGACAAAGAGTTAAGCGAATTAGTTTACCCGTTCATTTTGTGCCACATCTCGAAGCATTAAGGAGGGCAGTGTGGTAGTAATTAGCACTAATGTCCACGTACTGTGCTGTGAATCTAGCCGCCCAAGTGGAAGCCACCCTTCCTAAAGTTTAAATTAGACTGTAATTAGACAGACTTTAAAATAAACACATCTCTTAACGAAACGTGTTGATACAGGTCACCACGAGGGGGTTCCAGGTAGTTGAAGATTAAGACATTCATTTATTAATTACAATCGAACTAATTCCAATATTGGGACACTGGTAACAGGGACTCATAGCAGGAACCAATACATGACAATTAACTTAACTCTTATTCCCTGTACCAGACTTTACAAGCAGATCAAATACCCCTCAGTAAGGGACAGTATATATCAGACTATCATTTATCTATTCTGTGATAATCATCCAAATCATCTCACAAACACAATGTATAATTCTGTTCTTTTTTCATTTTATTAAAAAAAAAATGAATGCTCTGAAATAATTTTTTTTGATACACTGTTCAGCTCATCTTGATTTCTAATTATACAAGATGTCAAGCTGTTTGGGGTTCTCACAACATTTGGCCCTCTAAATCTGAAAAACCTTAATTATTTGACCATTTTCGATCCATATTTTGTGCAGGAAGCTACATCCTTACAATAAAGAATAAACCAATAGGTGTCTTAAGCAAAAATGATCAGAAGGAGTTGAAGTTGTGCATGCCACATGAACCAACCCCAGGGTTTCACCCCCTAATGAGATACAAAGAGGTTAGTTATTTCTTTTCACAAAACTTCAAAAACATCTGGATAGGTAATATACAAATTTGAAGTGTCGTTTTATGCAATTTGGGGTTCCTGATCATGAATATGATAATATTTGTGATATATGATTCTTTACTCATGCTCCTAGCCCTCTAAGAGTCACTCCCAGAAGGTTAAAAATGGCTGATTTCAAATATAAGTATGTGGGGTATCGTTTTAGACTATTGCAAGATCAGTGATTACAAATATGTTATTTTCGTACCTTTACTAGGGATAATGCCTTCTGTGGACCTCTATCAAAGAGTGAAAATTACACACTTCTATTACAATCGAGAATATTTGCACTTTAAACATTTAAGTTGAAGTACACATTGTTATATTTCAAATATCTGAGATAACTATTGTTGTTTATTATGTACCTCATGAAGTAAATCATTATGTTTCTAAGGAACGCCCAGAATTAGGGTGGCTTATACAAACTGAGACTTTTGCTTCCTGTTTTATCTTGCTTCAATAAAAAAATATTAAAAAAGTAAAATGGATGCAATGTTGGATAGGAAAATAAATAAATATACTAATATTAAAACATTAATTTGTATACTGTATATTTAGCCTGTTTGCAAAGGATCAGTGAGAAAATATTATGAAAATAAGGTGAACGTGTGGAATTTACACAACCTAGAAATAAGACACATGATTGGAAATTTTAAAAGCATTGTGAGTAGTAGGTTGAGTTTAGTAGTGTATACTGGCAATTAAAAAAAATTCAGTTCCATTGCCACATTTTTCAATTCAAGTCACTTTTGCCTTTTTTTTCCTAGACAGTATTCTACTATGAGGCAATTTTTTTAGACATTTGCTCTTTAAGTAAATGGACCTTACAAGGTGAAGGATAGCAGTACTGTATGGAATTTTATACAATGTGCTGTAGGTGAAATAGTCAACATGAAAAATCTGGGACTGACTCAGTAAACTGTGGTTTCATGGATGTCCTTTGCAGTACCATTACATTTGTCAAGAATAGCATGTTCATTCAAGTAATTATTCAATTGAAAAAAACTGCTTTTTCTAGAATTTTACTTTAAAAAGACAGGTTAAAAATAGGTCAAAAATTGTTAAAGACCGAGGCATCATGATTATTTTTCTTGAGCAGGGGTTTAATTATTGCTGTCTTTAGAGAATATGGGAAGATCCCACTATCTAATGAGGAGTGTACTACTGTATATCAAGTGCACTATCAATGAGCACATCAGAAACATCAGAAACTTCTTTAAAAAAGCATGCTGGGACTAAATCAACGGTACAAGTGGAAGGTTTTAATTGAGTAATTATACTGTGAAGATCAGTTAAACCTATTTTAGTGAAGGAATTTAGTTCACTATAGTGGGATTGATACAGGTTAACCGTATTGGCCTTTGAGGGATACACTGTATTACATCTAATATTGTTTATTTGGTGATTAAAGAATGCTACAAAAGCTTTGCATGCTTCGCTTGATATTTTCAGGAAGCAATCCGTTGATTGTGTTGGGTTAAGAAGATGATCTAGTAGGAAATTAAACTCTTGGATTTCCTGCATTTTCATTTATAATTTTAGAAAAATAGGACTTCCTCTCTAGTTGGACTGCTATGCTGCATTCAGTAATATGCACCTTCAGTATTTCATTGTGAGTCTTGTGGCATTTCCTCTTAAGTTTAGCCAGAGCATGACAAGTCTTTCACAGTATTTTGGTGCTGGTGGATTTTTAAACAAATTTGCCAAGGGCTGCAATATCAGTTACAGCTTTCACCTTAACATTTAAATTGTCCACCTTACTTGTCCCATTGCTGGCTGCATTGAGATAAGCAATACTCTCAGACTGGTCACGCATAATATTAGAAAACCTAGAGGCTGCTGGGGCATTTTCTAATGATATGCTGCTTTTTAGTTCTAGTCACCAGTATTTCAACATCAAATAAAATACAGAAATGGTCAGCTAAACCAATACGTATAACTTGCCTAATGTTAACATTTAACCATTTTGAGATTACTAAATCCTGCATGTGCCCTCCCTTATGTGTAGCCTGACTGACGTATTGGCTAAGGTCCAAAGAATTCAGTAAATCAATAAATTTACTGCAATCAAAAGAATGCTGTAAATTACATCAAATAAAACACTCCGTTTAGAAGTGTGACTAAAAAAGACTATATATATATATATATATTGTCACACATGGGCGATTAGGAGGCAGTCAAAGAGCCTAAAGGTGAGTAAAGTATCGCGAGATAAAGGGTTGTCACGTGGTACTTACCTGAACTCTTTTCTCTCATCAACAGAAAACAAGAAGAAATCTAATACCACAACTTCCGGGTTCCAAAATGGCCGTGATGATGTCACTTCCGGCCACCTTTGATGACGTCACTTCCGGCACCCACAAAACACCTCACTTCCGGCTCTTCAGAAAAATGTTGTTTCCGGTTCCTGTTGCAACGTCACCACCTTGCCAACCGTTTCCTGTCACATGTTTTTCTTGCTATATAGCCACCATTTTGAAAATAGTAAATTGTTCATTGTGCTTTTTTCTAAGACTCTGAATCAATTCTTTTCTTATTGTCTGACGACAATATACGGGGGCGGTCCCCAAATCTTTATTTTGTACTTTGTGAAGTTTATTGGATCACAATATATAGTCTGCTTGCTTCACTCACCAACTCCTGGGCCTGTGCTATGCGCTAGCCTCTTTGCAGTTCTGCCGCTCGCGTATGGGTATGCGGATGTTCAGTTTAAGCAGATTGTTATTTTCATGGGAATTGTTACATATGCATAATAGAACTAACTATTTTACATTACAGCAAGTAATTAACCATATTAAAACATAATAAAATGTAATAATTTGAAAGTAAATTATGTTTCATGTTGCATTAAAGTTATTCATTGCGTAAAATGATTTTATTCTGTTTGTCTTTGAAATTAACACGTAGATACTTTTTAAACTTACACTTTTACTGTAAAACCTCAGTAAAAACAATTTTTTGAATAAAATTTTCGTTAATATCGTATTGAATTTTGATTCTGTGTTTGGACTTTCATCGTGACAGTGCAATGTATAACTGCCTGTGATTGAATTTTGTTTCTTTCTCTCTATTAAATAAAACAACTTTTTCGAATGTTTCACTCTGAGATTTGTTAATTATCTTTGCAAAAGTTTTTCTAATGGGAAACTGTTAATGTTTTAATACGAATGGCATATCAAGATCTCCTTTGTTGTCTAATGTTATCCCCTGAAGATGTACTACATTACCTTTCTTGGATACATCCTTCTTTCTACAGTAATTCATACGGAGGAAGACCGGACGGTGTTAACAGTTGTAGATATTCTTCAGGATATTGTAAGTTGATGTTTTCATCTTCCGCATGATCACCACCAACTGTTTCAGCATAGTCTATCTATATGCATTTAACCAATTTGCCATGAAACCGATCATCATTTTTGTCATTAATTCGTTTGATTTCCTCGTTTCTCAGTGCTAGGATTGCCTGTGTACTCATTTTTACTGTTGATAACCCTTCATGATGAAATTCTTCAATACGATTTGGACATAATACATCTTCTTTAATTGGGAACTTAAAGTGAGGAAAGCGTTAAAATTTATAAGAGCTGAGAGAGCAAGAACTGCGTCTGTCAAAAGCCTTCACACGAATGAAAGGTGAGAGTACCGTGTGCGTGGTTGAATATGGTTGAGAGGAGGGCGTGACTTGAAAAAATCTCATGGCCAAAGTCTCATCTTATCCCACAATTTTTTTATATAATAGAGAGATATACAGTTGCATCTCAATAAATTAGAATATCCTCGAAAAGTTAATTTATTTCAGTATTTCGATTCAAAAAGTGAAACTCAAATATTATATAGATTCATTACACACAGAGTGATATATTTCAAGCATTTATTTTGTTTCATTTTGCTGATTATGGCTTATAGCTAATGAAAACCCAAAATTCAGTATCTCAGAAAATTTGAATATTGTGAAAAAGTTCAATACTGTAGACTCTCCACTCAGCTAATTAACCCAAACCACCTGCAAATGTGTCCTGAGCCTTTAAATGGTCTCTCAGTCTGGTTCAGTAGGCCACACAATCACAGGGAAGACTACTGACTTGACAGTTGTCTGAAGACAGTCATTGACACCCTCCAGTTGAGTGGAAAGAAAAAATGTGGCAGAATAAGGTGCACAAGCAACAGGGATAACTGCAGCCTTGAGAGGATTGTGAAGCACAGCCCATTCAAGAATTTGCAATGAATGATCTAAAATGGTGTAAAGGTAAGCAGTAAATTGCCAGATAGGCAATAATTATTAACTGCAGAAACTTTATTTTTAAAATTTAACCCTTTTTTCATAAACAAACAAAAAAACCAACCCTCCTTCCCACCCCCCCAAATGGCTTAAAACTACAGTCAAAAGGCGAACAGAACAACATTTTAAACTTACTACTTCAACTTGTTCCTCAAGTTTGGCACACATATTATGAAAGCGTGTATCCATATTGTTTTTGAAAACCATATAACATCTTGTTAGAATCCAATCACATTTTTTAAAAAGTTCAGTTTCTCACTACAGTTCATTCCTTCTTTACATACATGATGGTCATCCCCCATCCAGGGTCTGGATGCCACCAGCTAGTTTTGAGAATCATGAATTGGTAATTGTACTTTGTTAATGATGGCAACTGTAGACATTTAATCTTTCAGTTTTATTTTCATAACCTGGTATACACTTTTCCAAATCATTTTAGCTTAAAGGAAATATAATGCTAAGCAACTATGGACATGTAATTAACTTTGTTTGATATTCTATTAGCAGCTGTTACATAAAACACTGAACCATCCATTACATGTACTATTGCTTATGTGAAAACTCCCCCCACACCAGTTGCTTTGAAATGAGAAGTAAATGCACATTCATCATACAGGAAGGATAGTATCAATATTACATGATACAAGCTAAATTATTTCTAGCTTCGTTGTTTTGTAATAAACAGTTTTTTGAAATGCAGGAAGCATATCATCTGAAACTGAAACATTGCCTACTTCATCGATGACATATTCTATAAATTGCTCTATTGGCTGCAGTTATAAGCTACTGAAAAAAGTTTTCTTTTTCTTTTTTTTTAGTAATAACAGCTTCATTTAAAAACACACATTTCTTGGGGAAATGATTATATTGCCACCATTTGTGAAAAAAAACTACTGACTTTAAAAATACTTATTATATGAGAGAAGCATTAAAACTAAGAGAATACCATTCAACTCTTAGTTTTCCTTGTCCTTGTAATCTGCAGCCATCCCATCTCCAGAATGCAATGCAGTAAAAATTGTTTGGGTGATGACGGAAACTGTTTAGCATGACCTGGTTGAAAATCAGCTGTTGCAATTATTAGGGAACATGAGGCTCAAAAGTTGGAGAAGCTGCTGTGAAGCTATGCATCAAGTCTTTCTATCCTCTTTTAATTTTACTATTGCAACAATGCTTGCAACACAAGGATCAGTTTAAATCTACATTGTGTTAGTCAATTGTTCTTTACACATTTTCTGCACCACTCACTGTGACCCTATTTGAAAGTTAAATCACAACAGGATTCTCGCAGGCACATACAACAAGCTGCACCGCTCTATAATTATCGATGTGTCAGATGCATCTGACAGTGGAAAGTATGTGCGTACATTGGCCTGTTTGGGGTGTATGTGTGTGGCAGCTTGTTCACCCTCCTCTAGGCCATGAGTGACACTGGTACCTCTGTAATGGAAATATTAAAAGCTGCCCCAGCTCTTTTCTTATCCTAAATAGATGACAGAGGATTAGCTTATGTAATGACTGCCTTTCACAATCATCATTAAATAACAGCCACCTCCATACAAACACGCCACATTATTTTGAGCTGAAAAAGGCCTCTCAGTCTTTGGGGAAACTCTTCTTTCTTCATTGCCTAGTCTACACTCTTACATCCCACACTGGCACACCCACAATTAAAACTTTTTCACTCTCTGTACATGGACCATGATGAAGATGAGGATGTTAACTTTGCAAAGTGGATGAGCAGTTTCTGGGGGCACAGCCTTTCAAAAGACAAGGACAAGGACCGTCGAACAAGCAAAAAAAGGCAGTCCAAATCTTTCTGTGAGAGGCGAGCATCTCTGCCCTGTCCGGTAAGAAAATCTTAAAAATCTACTTGAGGTTACTAGTGGGGGATTTCATAAGTGAACCATCTTAGAAGGTGGTGAGGTGGGAAATACCCTCAGCAGATGCCCCTTTTGTGCTAAAGGTAAAAAGTTACTTTTGAAGCTTTTTTGTGTTCATGTCATATTTGCAGTCCACGACAGGTCATTTCACAGACCCTGTTAGTATGTGTACAGCTTAGATTTGCCACAACACACAGGCATAGCCTTTAGGTGAGACCTGCATCCATCATTTGTGACTCTGCAATGTAGAGAGTCTCATTTACATACTGCATATCATGTCAAACATTTACATTTCAAGTGAAAAATCAACATATTGTGTTACACCACAAATGTTAATGCAAATCCACAAGTCTGTCTGTTATAGGAATGTTCCTCTCTCTGGCACTAACACTGAGTACTTTCAGGCAACAAATTATTTAGCAGAAGTGTGTCAAGAAACAGTACTGGGGCTACTTTTTACCAACAGCAATACATTAGCATTATGTCTCACTGTTATTGTAACTGCTAAATTAGAAGTTAGCAGTTACTTTTTAATTTTCTTACTTTATAGTCATTCTGGTGTGTGTTCAGACCAAACTGTGGGTGCATATTTATTGATTTACTTTTACATCTATCTATCTATCTATCTATCTATCTATCTATCTATCTATCTATCTATCTATCTATCTATCTATCTATCTATCTATCTATCTATCTATCTATCTATTGTAGAAGCTTAAAATACACCAAAGATTTTCACATTGAAAGAAGGCTCTCAGGAGTCAGAGAATGAGCAAACAGAATAATTAGCTTTATTGCAATAAAACAATAACACAGACTCAACCCAATTCAGCCAAATCAAGCTGAGCCCCGAACAGTTCAAAAATCACAGTTTATATATCATTTCTTATCATTCTGACCTCGCTAGAAGCAGCCTATTCGCTGCATCCCCTGACTCCTTTCTCTGCAGCTGACCTAATGAACTACCAATTTTTCTTATTTTCTGTCAATTATCTTTATTTTTCTACTTCGCTTATTTTTTGGGTCGGCTGAGAGCCAACAGGTGTTTTCCCTTCTTCCATCCTTGAGCTGCCATTATCTCATCGTTCTCCCTTCCTGGGTCCTCTTGCTAGGTTTTATTGGCAGCTAAAACTAAGCTGAAATTAAAAAAAAAGAAGTATGGCATGGGCCTCTATTTTACCATTTGTTTAGCAGGCCTAACTTGCATTAATATTTGCACTAAGGTTAATGCTTATATTTTCCTATCTATCTATCTATCTATCTATCTATCTATCTATCTATCTATCTA
>JANRMT010062831.1:22014973-22063332 GCA_026402145.1 Polypterus bichir lapradei | reverse complement strand
TATCTATCTATCTATCTATCTATCTATCTATCTATCTATCTATCTATATGTGCTTCTTTTTGCCATAGTCCTAAGGTATGCATCTCACTGATCTATAATAAAGTTTGCTCAATTTCTTGGGCCAAGTGTGGCTGGGATAAACTCATACTCCTCAAAATCTTGACCTCTGGAACAGTTCAGAAGAAAGAGGGGATATATGTGATACTTGAATAGTATAATACTGTTGTATCTTACAGGTATAAGTATGCTAATTCCAAAAAACACTACATATTAAATATGTCAACCTGTTGCTTCAAATATTGATGCAGTGGGTAGTGCCTTCCAGCTCTGCTTTACAAATTCAGCATCAATGTTTGAATCCTGCCCAGTGTAGAGTTTCGACATTCTTCTGTCTGGCGGGTTTTCCCTCAGTACCCCCAAAGATATGCTGTGATTAGTGATCAATTAGTGATTAAAAATCCACCCTTGTGAGTTTGTATGTGAGTGGGCTAATGTGATGGACTGGTGTTCTGCCCAGGGCTGCTTCTTACTTTGCATCCAGTGTTGCCATAACAGATTCCACCTCCCTGTGACTCTAAATTGGATTAAGTGAGTTTCAGAATGTTATGTTACACCTTCAAAATATATGGATGCTACCGGTGTTATTGAGGATTTGATTGTCTAAAAGAAATTAGTTCTAGTCTGGTTTGTTCAGCTATGTGGTTAATCTAGAACTGCCCTGGACATTTGGATACTTGTTTCAGTGCTTGTCCATCTAGTTGAGTGAATGCCACAAAATTAGCCTAACTACAGTATATAGGTGATTCCACCCACGGCTAGTTAGACCATTAAAAAAGCAGGAAGTATAATGGTTTAACTATTTGTATGCTTAGCTAAGCAACAGCTACATAGTTACTGATGTAATGATAGCTGCTCAGTGATGGACTGATCTCGTTTATGAGGCGAATCCTGACTTCTGACCCTGTGTTGCTGGGATGAGCATAGCCTGCTCAAGACCCTGAATTGGATAAGATGAGCGAGATGTTTAGAAAATACATGAATTCAACATAAGGGTTTTTTTTTTTTTTGAGAACATTTGCTGCAAGCTAGTTTGAGCATTTGGATGATTGATTCACATTTTAGAACTGGATAGATGAATGGACATAATTTTAGCATGAGAATTAGATTAGTTCTGGCTTTTATTAGTGACTAACATAATGCTAGTTGTGAATGCTTAGCTGGCTGGCACAGTGCTGTGCTGAACAGTTGATGACCATTTTCCTGGCATTAGTAGTATTAGCTTCATATTGATTAAACTTTTGACATGCATTAATTTTTTTTAACCCTTTGTGTGACACTGGTTGTCAGGGTGTCTGACCCTATAAGTATCATTAGGGCTAATCTTTTTCATCTTAGCTGTGCAGAACTGGTTTGTAAAATATAACTGGGAAAAATATCATTTTTTAAATCATCCATTTAACTTGCATGCTATTGCTTTCTTTTGTGCTCCAGTTAGTACTATACCTAGTGATTATCATCTTAAAGCACTGCAGCCAGACAGGTTAAATATCCAAATGAATAAACTGAATGCCTCTTAAATGCTGAAAAGAGCTATATGAATTTATATTTTGTATATTGTGTGGTTTGAGATGTTAAACATATTAGTAGTTCCATCCATATTATGTTTACATTTTCTGAATATAGTAGAGACATGAATGACATTTTAGTATTTTGGGAAGATAATATTCATCCATCCATTATCCCACCTGTTATATCCTAGCACAGGGCAGGATGCCAGCCCACTCACATACCCAAATACTAGGACAATTTAGGATTGCCAATGCATCTAACCAGCATGTCTTTGGATTGTGGAAGGAAACCGCAGCCCCTGGAGGAGACCCACACAGAACATGCAAACTCCACACATGGAGGACCCGGGAAGCGAACCCAGGTCTCCTTACTGCAAGGCAGCAGTGCTACCACTGCACCACCATGCTGCCCTGGAAGCATGCTTTAAGCATGTGGATTACATTACCACAAAAAGCTGACCATTGTACATTTTATTGACAGTAGTTAATTAATCTATAGTGCAAACGGCATCACCATTTACCTTCTGAACTTAGCAAATGTTTAATTAGCTGAGAAAGAAAATCAGCTGGGTGGTGGAAGGGTCTAAGGGAGTGGATTAGCAGGTTTTGAGACCTGCATAGCAACACATCCAAGTATGCATCTCTAGGGTTTTACAAATTTATAAATTAGTGATGTTCTGCTCTGAATACATAGTGTAACAATAGCGCTATATAGCACAGATTACACACAGAGGCATGTATAAAATAACACAAAATGTTTATTTTCTTCACCTGTGGGGCACGTCTTCCCCGTGAACCCCACAGGCACAACACAGTCCCACAATAAGCACAAACTAATCAAACCAAAACACGCCCTTCTGGCACCACCACTCCTCCCTAGAAGCTTCATCCTCTCCTCCCGACTCTGGCCACTGAGTGGTGGTGGCTGGCTCCTTTTATAGCCTACCCGGAAGTGTTCCAGGTGCTTGACCACCTGGTTCCAATTGCACTTCCGGGTGGGGCTGAAGATTTGTCCAGCTGGGCTGTGGAATCCATGCAGTACCCCCTGGCGGCCACCCCAGCTCTCAACCGGGCTGTGGAGGACTCCATCTCCCACGGAGCCCTGCGGGAAACTGAGGCACCATCGTCAGCCAGGGAGGCTATCACCAAGTATCCCAGGGGAGGTATTGAGTTGCCCATGGTTGCTCCCCCAGAACATATGCAGCAGGGGCGTCCTGGCCGGGCATGGGACCCGACCGCCCGCCACAATAGCAACAAACCCCTATAAGAGTATTATATCATGTTTTTGCATCTGTGGATCTGATGATTTAAAAGTGGACCCAATAGGAGCAGGAAAGTGGCAGAAGTGAAGTTTTTACTCTGGTAAAGCACTCATTCATTGTTTAGGTGTAAATTAATAAAAATGCTTTTGTATTTTAATAGAATAACATATGGATTTACATCTCAATGTGTGGCTTAATGGTTAGTTACCAATGTAATAGGTCATATTTTCAAAAACCAAAAAGGCAAACTGCAATAAATATCCCTGAACATTCCAAAACTCAGTTTAAGTTCTTCAGCTCTCTTGTGATAATGTTCAGAAAGAGAATGTCTATATCCCATGAAATAGTGACCACAATCTCACACTTTATGTCAATGTGATGACTTGCCAATAATAATAATAATAATAATAATACATATTTTTAGAAAATTCCTGTTTGTAAAGTATAAATAATGACATTGGGACTATGCTAAATTGAATGTAATTGAGCATGTAAAATACTCTGAAATTCAAAGCATAATTGTACTAAGCATTTTATTGTTTCTTTTGTGTGTCATAATTAATAAGAAAAAATCAAATGAATCATTGTTTTTCTATTTCTTTCCACAATTGTTAATCATGCTAAAATTGAAAATAATCAAAACACCAATAAGCATCAAGAGGTGAGGCAGTGGGGTCAATAAGCATTCCAATCTTTTCTCAATCAGTGTGAAAGCATACATGATCTAAAATAAATAAACAATATCTCATACCCCATACTGTGTTATTAGCAAAAAGATGAGCTCTTGATAAGTTAGGACTACTGACTCCACCAGTAAATTGTCTTATTGTGGAGCTGCTGCTGGTTTTGAGTGTTCACAATAGTCTACAGCTACCATCCTGTTATATATTCATTTTAAATTATGTTTCTGATAAGTGTGAGTTATTATTTTTTATGTTCTTATGTTTTTTTTTTTTTTTGCTGATTTTATATGTGATTTTGAAATAGTTTATTATACCATTAAATATTCTGATGTTCCTTGCTCTTTGCAAACATGTGGGAAACATTGATGTTCAAAAATCTTGAGGTCTTCCTTGGCCTATTTAAACTGAGTACCAAGGCCTGGGAGTGGGATACATTTGTTTAAGTGAGGATTCTGTGTGGGCTTTCTGCTCCTGGATTCTGCTTTCTAAACTGTGATTTGGACTTGTTTATTTTAGGAATGCCTTTTAGGCAACTCATTTGTGTTTCTTTTCTTGTTTTATGTTTTACGTTGTATTTTAAAAATGTTGTCAATAAATCTTAATTTTATAAAGATTCTTTATTAACCTTTTTGTGCACAAGGCAGAGGTTGACAGGGACCCTCCTCCTTGTTGGGGCATTTGCTTTTGTTTTGAGGTATTTATAGTTGTTTTGCCAGCTCCTCTTTTTCATCCTGTTCTAGCTGGAGCTAGCAGAGTGCCTTGGGACCTGGCTGAAGTCAAGGTTGCCACTTCTTGGCAGACCAAGCAGGATTCAGTTTTGCTGCCTAGCTTCGTTTTTGGAGGCCTTGCTTTATTTTTGCCTTGAAGGAAGCTCCCTTCATAACACATTCACTGCTTGGCATGGTAGATAAAGAAAAGTAGTTGTGGTCATTTTACTTTTCAGCATCAACATCCATGAAATATTTAGCAAAGTGAAGAAGAATAATATAAAAACTTAAATAACTATGTAATATATAGCTATCACAATTGAAAATAAAAAAGATATGATTTACCTGCACTTCTCAATTTTTCACAGCTGCATACTGGCAAGGGTGGCACGGTGGCGTAGTGGGTAGCACTGCTGCCTCGCAGTAAGGAGACCTGGGTTCACTTGCCGAGTCCTCCCTGTGTGGTGTTTGCATATTCTCCCCGTGTCTGTGTGGGTTTCCTCCGGGTATTCCAGTTTCCTCTCACAATCCAAAGACATGCTGGTTAGGTGCATTGGCGATTCTAAATTGTCCCTAGTGTGTGCTTGGTGTGTGGGCGCCCTGCCCAGGGTTTGTTTCCTGCCTTGCGCCCTGTGTTGGCTCCAGTAGACCCAGGATATAGCGGGTTGGATAATGGATGGATGAATGCATTCTGGCAGTGTTTGGTTCGTACCAGCAGTTTGTGTCAGCATACTGGCACAAATAACACATCACCATCCCCCAAGATCTAATGTAAGTATATCACCATGCTCAAAACTCCAAGAGAGACCCCCGCTCCACCCCCTTTCTACATTCTAAAGGAAGCATATCTCTGTTCTTGAAACTACACTGCACTATTAAGATATCTCACTTAAATAGAGAGTACTTGTGCATCTTCATTTCAAACACTAAGACAAACTCATATCTGGTGAGAACATTAACACAAAATGTTTGCTATATTCAGTAATTAAAAGTTAAAACAGATAACTAGCCAAACCTCTACAATTTGTCTGTATTGACAGTTACCAACAAACTGCTTAAGCTAACAGTAAACCTTTTCTTTGAGACCAGAATTACACTTACTGTTTCATTGGGAATACCAATTGTCACTTCTGTAAAGGCCTCTTGCAGCACTTTGCTGATTGGTCATTAGATTTCATTTGTCATATAATTTCATTTAACTTTAACATGATTAACACACGGCCATGGAAAGAAATTCAATGTTTGGACAATAAGTGAAATTTAAATAGTTTGTTTTGGTTTTAATTAAAGCATGTTAAGTGTAGAATGTAATGGACATGAATGAAGATACAATGCATTTTCTGCTGAATTTCAAATTGACATGAGTATTGAGTATATTGAAAAACAATAAATTATTTGATTTTTTTCTTTTTAATAATGACATGGAAAAATCATGCTGAAATTCCGTGTAGAACACAAATATTCATTGCATATCAGTCTGCTTTAAGTAGATTGGATTTAAATTTGTCATGATTAATTCTCAATACAGGATGTTCTAGTGCTTATTTTTTTTTTGAATAACAGCATTTTGATTAGAAAAGGCTAATTTGTCCAATAGGACTTTATTAGGCCGGTAAAAACATCATTTATTAAAAATTTATTTATTCCAATATTCCATTCATTTTCAATGTCATGGGAATGGGAAGCTGAAACCTGTTCTGACAGCATTGGGTACAAGGCAAGAATCAACCATGGATGAGGCATTAATCTGTCACAAATCACATTGACAAATAGAGACATACAGTGCATCCGGAAAGTATTCACAGCGCATCACTTTTTCCACATTTTGTTATGTTACAGCCTTATTCTAAAATGGATTAAATTCATTTTTTTCCTCAGAATTCTTCACACAACACCTCATAATGACAACGTGAAAAAAGTTTACTTGAGGTTTTTGCAAATTTATTAAAAATAAAAAAAACTGAGAAATCACATGTACATAAGTATTCACAGCCTTTGCTCAGTACTTTGTCGATGCACATTTGGCAGCAATTACAGCCTCAAGTCTTTTTGAATATGATGCCACAAGCTTGGCACACCTATCCTTGGCCAGTTTCACCCATTCCTCTTTGCAGCACCTCTCAAGCTCCATCAGATTGGATGGGAAGCGTCGGTGCACCGCCATTTTAAGATCTCTCCAGAGATGTTCAATCGGATTCAAGTCTGGTCTCTGGCTGGGCCATTCAAGGACATTCACAGAGTTGTCCTGAAGCCACTCCTTTGATATCTTGGCTGTGTGCTTAGGGTCATTGTCCTGCTGAAAGATGAACCGTCGCCCAAATCTGAGATCAAGAGCACTCTGGAACAGGTTTTCATCCAGGATGTCTCTGTCCATTGCTGCAGTTATCTTTCCCTTTATCCTGACTAGTCTCCCAGTTCCTGCTGCTGATAAACATCCCCACAGCATGATGCTGCCACCACCATGCTTCACTCTAGGGATGGTATTGACCTGGTGATGAACGGTGCCTGGTTTCCTCCAAACGTGACTCCTGGCATTCACACCAAAGAGTTCAATCTTTGTCTCATCAGACCAGAGAATTTTGTTTCTCATGGTCTGAGAGTCCTTCAGGTGCCTTTTGGCAAACTCCAGGTGGGCTGCCATGTGCCTTTTACTAAGGAGTGGTTTCCGTCTGGCCACTGTACCATACAGGCCTGATTGGTGGATTGCTGCAGAGGTGGTTGTTCTTCTGGAAGGTTCTCCTCTCTACACAGAGGGCCTCTGGAGCTCTGACAGAGTGACCATCGGGTTCTTGGTCACCTCCCTGACTAAGGCCCTTCTCCCCCAATCGCTCAGTTTAGATGGCCGGCCAGCTCTAGGAAGAGTCCTGGTGGTTTCGAACTACTTCCACTTACGGGTGATGGGGGCCACTGTGCTCATTGGGACCTTCAAAGCAGCAGAAATTTTTCTGTAACCTTCCCCAGATTTGTGCCTCGAGACAATCCTGTCTCGGAGGTCTACAGACAATTCCTTTGACTTCATGCTTGGTTTGTGCTCTGACATGAACTGTCAACTGTGGGACCTTATATAGACAGGTGTGTGCCTTTCCAAATCATGTCCAATCAACTGAATTTACCACAGGTGGACTCCAATTAAGCTGCAGAAACATCTCAAGGATGATCAGGGGAAACAGGATGCACCTGAGCTCAATTTTGAGCTTCATGGCAAAGGCTGTGAATACTTATGTACATGTGCTTTCTCATTTTTTTATTTTTAATAAACTTGCAAAAACCTGAAGTAAACTTTTTTGATGTTGTCATTATGGGGTGTTGTGTATAGAATTCTGAGGAAAAAAATGAATTTAATCCATTTTGGAATAAGGCTGTAACATAACAAAATGTGGAAAAAGTGATGCGCTGTGAATACTTTCCGGATGCACTCTACATACACACCCTCCCACAATATGTAGTCACCACTAGGAAAAGCCACTAAAACATAAAGAGAATGTGTGTGCTAAATGCAAGTGGGAACCAGGGCTTGCCTTTCCATTTAGGCAAACTAGGTGGTCAACCAGGGCAGCAAAATTGGGGATGGGGGTTTGTTGTTGGGGGTGTTCTTATTTTTGTAACAAATAAAGACTCTGTCTTACAAACATCCTGATTCAATACAACTGTCCAGTTCCCATTTACCCAGTTATATTGTTTTATATAATTTTCAAACCCTAGCGATGTTTGGTCTTAAAGTCCTACACAAGCCTATTTTGGGTTTCTGCCAAATCCTAAGATGCACTGTGCTTAGCTTTTCAGAGGTTCTCTTTATGTGGAATGTTCTCATGTCTTTCTTTTTTTTCTGGAGCAGATTTGTAGTTTTAGTTTTGTTTTCATGGGGATGAAGTAATTGGCAAAATCCTAGGCAACAACAAGATAATAATAACAATAATCTTCCTCAAACTGACATAGCATAGGGTACCAAGATGAGTGCAAAATAAAATTGAATGATCAAAACAGCAACAGGACTGCAGCTCTTGAACGCATCACTAAAGGGTGATTTAATTCAAACTATAATCACCTTCCAAATGGGCTTACATTATAACGTTCATTAAAACTTGGCACAAATCATTTTCTTTTGTTAACCACCATGTATGATATTCTTGATTTTTGAAGTTGTGAAACTCTGTTCTTAACTGTTCTTGCCCACTTCTAAAGAGAGGTAGAGGACGCAAAGGAGAGAGAGAAAGAAAGAGAGCACAGAAGCAAGAAAGGATAAACTTCTGAAGTAGGCAATATAAATGGATAAACTGTGCTATCTGGTAGATGGGACACAATACCTGTACAGTGGGACCCAGAAGGATTTATTTTATTTCTTTGCATTCACCCTTTGTGTACATAGTGGTGCTTGTCTCATTTTTGTACTTTTAGCCTTCTTCATTCCATCCTGGGTGATTAAAGTGACTTCAAAATGCTCCCTCCTGTTTCAGTAATCCATAAATGGAGTAGGAGGTGGTGGGAGGTTTGATTTGGGCAGAAGTGTATTGAAGATCATTCTAAAACAATGGGGATAATGGAGACAGGTTGGAGTACAGGAGCCTTGTGGAGGACTTCATCTTGTGATGCAGGGAGGACCATTGGCACCTGAAACATTAGCAAGATAAAGTGTTGGTAGTGGACTTCTGGAGTGCCAACGAGCCTCTGAGACTAGTCACCATTCAGGGAGAGGACACAGAATGGTGCAGAACTACAAGTACCTGGAGATTCATATGATGCTGTTGTGATGGAAACTGGGACGTCAGCAAGCCCCAAACCCCAAAACATGCTCACACAGAGAGTCCCAGGTTCAAATAATGGATGGTATATTCACCATTTCCTACACAAATTAACATAAGCTCAAAGACATATTGTCTCTCTCCACCAAACACAATACCTCTTCTGAATTCCTCTCACCACTGCACTGCCCTTCTCCTCCAGTCCAGTGTTGCTCTATGTCCTCCCAGCTCCAACTCGCCTGGACAAGGGAGTGTTGCCCCTTTAATTAAGGACCCAGTAGTTCCAGTGCCAGGGCCTTCCTGAGAGTCCACATCATGGAAGACCTGTCCTGGGTTGTGAACACAGCTGAGCTGGCGAAGAAGGTTCAGCAGAGACTTTATTTCCTGAGAGTCCTCAGGAAAAATAACATCCCCCAAAAACTGCTGGTGTCCTTCCATCACTGCTCTATTGAGAGTATCCTGTGCTACTGCCTCTGCATGTGGTTTTCCAGCTGCACAACAACGCAGAGGAAAACACTTCAGCGGATCGTAAAGACTGTCCAGCAGATCATCGGCTGCTCTTTACCCTCTCTGGATGAACTGCACAGCTTTCACTGCCTCAGAAAACCAGAAAATATCTTAAAAGACTCCTCACACCCCACTCATGACATGTTCCAACTGTTACCATCAGGCAAAAGATATAAGAGCATCAAAACAAAGACTAATAGACTGAAAAACAGTTTCTACCCTGTTGCTATTAGGGCAGTGAATGCCACCTAATCACCTCCACTGCAGCAGTGCGATAGATGACATCTTGTGCGATAGTGTTAATGTGCAATTAAGGTCTTATGTTGAATGTTTGTGTTCTACCTTATTTCTTCTTATCGTTTTGTAAGTATATTTATTTATATTTTTACACTGCAGGGACTGCACACAATTTCCTTGTATTTGTTACAATGACAATAAAAATATTCTGATTTATTGCCAGATGGAAGTACTTCCGGGTCATAAAGCTCCCCCTTGTGGCACCCAATGTCCCCAGCAGGGCTGTGTTGCCAGACTACATCTCCCTGCATTCCCTACTTGTTCCAAAATGGGTACCAATATGGAGGGCTGCTGCCATCTAGCGTTCTGGGGGAATAATACATCCATTACCGTGTCTTCTGGTGGGCTGTCCATCCATGCACTCCAGCCATCACTTCTGGGCCTGGTTGCTTCCTTTCTCATGGTCAGGAAGCCCATCTGTCTGCTCGGAGCCTCCTGTCCGGGTAAGGAACCATCCCCTTCCCTGATCAGGATGCCCATCCAACCCCTATGGCATTTACAATGTATAAGAAGGACTAGAGCAGACTGGACTTACTGAGGAGATTCAGGTCTTTTGTTTAATACAACAAGCTGTGGAAATGATTTACCACTGCATAAAGGCCTGTGTATTGTTCTGTGCTTGAGTTCAAAAGGCACAAAATGCCTGAAGAAACTTATGAAGAAAGCCTGCTCTATCACTAGGCTAAACCTGGACACGCTGAAAGCTGTTGTGGAAAACAGAATGGTGACAAACTTGGATACCTTTAGAAAAAAATCCCCTTCATTCCTCTACAGTGGGCTAAGAAGCACCTCAGGGGAAGTTTTCTACCGACTGCTATCCGGCTATTCAGTAGTCCCTCCAGACGTCCCAAACTAAATGCTTAAATTCCTTATATTGCTTAATCTATTTATTTATTAATTTATCAATTGTATTATTTGTACTGTAAGTCTGTATCTTTGTTTTTATGTTACTGCTACTGTATGTTCCTAAATTTCCCTTAGGGATTTGTATATGTTAATCTAATCTAATCTAATCTAATCTAATCTAATCTAATCTAATGTTCATTAAACTAAAACAATGAAGCCATGCTCATTTTGTGTGGTATGTGAGGAAAATATAATGTGTCAAAGTCAGTCCTGTTAACAGCTGAGCTCCCTGAGGCAGAGAATTGTAGTGATCCAATTGTATGATAAGAAAGATATCTAATAGCATTTGTCAACTTTGACAGAAACATCAACCTCAGATAAAATAAAACAGTTGACAGAATGACATTTTAAGTGCTACTGTGTTGTGTGAATTAAAGTTCAGGCTGCTATGAAGAAGGAATTCATGACTATGGCAGAGGACGACTCAACACAGAAAGCCTCTTTTCTTTTTACAGGAAAGGCATTCTTAGTCTCTGTAGTTATAGCTATAGGTAATCAGCTGCAGTGATCGATTTGTTTGGGGCAGTGAAGTCCCAAAGTCAAATGTTGGGTGCCAAGGAATAACTGGATTAGTGGGAGCAAAAACCGAGCTCCCATGATTTTTTATTTTTTAAAACATTAGCAGTGCCATCCAGCCTTTTTCCCTGAAAACCTGTTGGTGTCAGTGACATATTTTATCTTCTCTTTTTATAGTTTCAGAGTTTGTTTCTGATCTGTGACAAGCAATACTTAAGCAAGGTTCAATGCAATCAATGTTCAAATTGTACTCTTCAATAAATATTGTGGCGGACGGCCGAGACCCATGCCAAGCCGGGACGCCTCTTTGACACTAGATTTAGGTTTATTGCCACCTGAAGCACATCCGGGTGGGCTATAAAGGGAGCCTGCGACCACTACTCAGGGTGCCAGAGTCGGGAGGAGGAGGACAAAGCTGCCTGCGAGAAGTGGAGGAAGAAGAGTGTGTTGGTGTTTTTGTTTGGTGTGTTTTGGGGACTGTGTAGGGCCTGTGGGACATGGGGAAGACGCGCCCCATGGCTGAAGACAAAATAAACTTTATGTTCATTTTCACCTGTGCCTCCGGTGTCAGTCTGTGCCTGGTCAGCACCAACCAAGCGCTTCTGCCACAATATGTAATCCCTGTTTTGAAACAGGTGCTACACTGATCCCTCCATGTGTTTGGTTGCATTGAAGAGTCATAATTTTATAATTAATATGACATCATCTTCCTAAGCTATGTTCTGTTTGCCCTCATCAAACTCTTCTTAAGGTAAGCACAACCAGTGAATGTAAATTTTAAAAAGGTGATGGACTGGAGCACTGGAAGTAGAAATAAAACTAGTTATTGGGAAACCTGGGCTCTTCAACAACATTAGGAAACAAAACAACAGAAGATTATAACTGAATCTTAGAAAATAGGAGCCTGTGGGAATCCAGAGCACATCAACACCATTAGAAAATAATTAAAGAAAAGACTAGAATTGGGTTGAAGAAAACTGGCACATGCATGACAAATTTACAAATTCTGTTTCCTTTATAGAATCATTTTTGTCATCTTCAAGACTGAAGTTTTGGCTTTGTGTCAGCATAAAACAGAACTGTCATTTATTTCTTGTCACAAGATGCTATTACAATATTTGAAGGTGTAAGGTTAAAATTGTTTTACCTGCCCAGGATGAGGGAATGGTCATTACAGATTTTCATACTAGTAAGCAAACATGTTAAAAAGCTCATGCTCCTAGTAATGGGATAAAGGTTTTTTGGGAATTTGCATTTCGAATCCCAGAAGAAAGTGTTCAATGAGGCTGAGCTAGCAGGATGAAGTAGTTAAAAGACAAGGTTAATTTGGTGGCAGGGTGTATGTATAAGGTAAGGGGTTACATCAGGAGTGCGGTGAAAGGTGAAATAGTATGGTACCTTCAGGAATATTGCAGTGAACTCTTGTCCACCCATCCCAGTAATGCCTTTAAATTCAGAGTGGCAGATGAGTATGAGCAGGTCTAGTGCATATAAATCTGGCCAGGGATGAATACATTTTGCTCTTAACTATCAAGTTAGGAAGATCTTGATTGGAGACATTAAGTTGCATCTTCTTGAACACAAGTTGGTAAGCCACTCCACATGCCACCCTAAAACCTTAGATCAGGATTTTACTAAACTTATCTGAGTTACTTTTGCCTGTTTTTTTCATAGAACCAGAAATTATGCTGGATTTGATACGAACTCTTACAATAATATTTTATTTTATGATCCGATTAACAGTTGTGACTGTAATCCAGTGATATGAGCTCATATCTCTAATGTAATGAAAATGCGGAAGAGTAACAAGATGAGTGTTTCATATTTGCTAGTTTTTAAGTAATCATTCAAAGAGAGTTGGCCACCAGAGGGCACTCACTTCCCTTTCAAATCTTCTGTAATGTATTGTGACCATCTGAAAGACAAATTGTGCTAAGTGGAAGAAAATATAAGTTGCGAAATGTTAAGGGAAATGCCAAAGGAGAAGTCATATGGGCCAGATCAGCACAGGTAAATTAAAAATGGGAACAAAAGAAAATGAGCACATTTATGAGCAGCATTATTATAATTTCTCCTCAAACAGGGAAGCAAAAACCATAAAAAAAAATTCTTGACCAAAATAATACTCCAATAATTAAATTAATTTATTACATTTATCAAAATGCAAATGCAAAATTTAACATTTAGAATTTAAAAAATTATACAATTACAAACAAAGCAAAGAATGTAATAGAACCAAATCGACTCCAAAAAATTTGCAAATACAAAATTCAAAATCTTAAAATCCAGAGTCAAAATCCAGAAAAATGCAAAACACTGAACACTAAACAATCAAAAGACTGAGTTTTTTCACTAGCTTGTATTTATCCTCTTTTTTTCTGTTGTTGTTTTATTTTATAATTATTATTTTCACATTTTATGTAATTTATGTTATTTTTGCCGATGATTTAGTAATTGTATACTGTTATTTTAAGTTGGCTGCTCTTTTGTGTACTTTGTGGGTGGAGCTTTGGGAGGCGAGGCCACCATGATGTCATTGCAGCATTGAAGTGTAAAGGAGTCCATTGGGAGTATTTTTTTCATGTGGATTTATTAATTCTTGTGATATTTTTTGCCCTGTCTTTGGATTTTTGGTATTTAATCATTTATTTGGATTTAGTCACTTTAGATTGCCTTACAGGCAACTCCTTTCTGCTCTTTCAAGTTGCCACAGTTTGATAGTTATCTTCTTAAATATTTTGGGACATGTCTTGCATTTTGAACATTTAAAGCCAGTTCCACTTAGCAGGTAATGGCTGATTTAAGGTGTGCCTCTTCTGAGCAGGTTAGGAAAGGTCCAGGCTTAAATAGTGGTCATTTTGGAAGCCTCACACATCCTTTTGCCATATTCCTAACTTTGTATTGTGAGAACTGTAAACCTTAATATAAAGGGAGAACTACAAAAATGGAGCAAAAGAACACTTTTACACAAAGCAGACCAATGCCACTAGAAAAGGCTGTGGTAGCTGGTGCCTTAAATAGCCCTAATGACCACAGCAACTGTGAGCTGTAATTTAATTAGAGCCCCTTTCTCGTCGATCAAAAAATGCAATAAAGGCTGAAGGATTGAGAGAAAAGCCATCATGAGAAACAGATTGACAAAATGACACTAGCATTAACAACTCTGACTGAACCCATAAAAACTATATAAAGAGAAACAAAATAGCAGCTTTATTTAATTCTTTACAAGTGTGTCTCGCATCATGAAATGGAGTCCCTTGCTATGTCATCTGAAATATGAACAACTGCTAGGAAGAAGTAAACACTTAAACTGCAACTGAGCACCGAAAATGAGAAAGCCTAGAGTCTTACATTTTGGAAAAGAAGTGTGAGAACTATCCCTGTTTTTCTATGTGGGATTTAGTAATGAAATCTGGTAATAAGATATCTGTCTGAAAATATGTATGGACAGGCACCTGAGGAATATTTTGCTTCTTTAAATGTCTAACAAATCAGTCTGGCAAACAAAAAAAAATAAGTTTTGTTTTCCTTAAGCCCACTGGATCTTGGATCTTTAAGGGAGTAGAACATATTAAGTGAAGTGCCACTGAACTGAAAACACAAATAGGAAATTATTCTCTCTGAAGCCGACTGAATCTTGGAGTTAGTGTAGGGCTGCATCAACAAGCATCTGCAAGGAAAAAAGTTAAAAATTATTTCCACGCTGAAAAAGAAAGAAGGTAAAAGACACATTGATTCAACTGTATAATCTTTATTAGGCCTCTGTTCTTCCCACCACTTGAAACACTGCCTGTCACTCTTCCTAAGTTTCTTTGCCTCTGGCCATAGAGACTTTTTTAAACCCCAGCATATGACCACTTCCTAGGTCACTTTTGATCCCTCTGGAATCACCTCCATGCCAGGCCTGCCTTCCACTTGGACCAAGAACACTAAGCTAGCGTTTCTCCTACTGCTTACTGATGCTCCTCCAAACCCTACATAATACTGGCCTTTAAGAACCAGAACACTTCAGCGATCCCTTTCTTATGGGAGTAGTGTCATTAGTACTTTTTCTTGCTCAGATTCCTCTTCTATATCAACTGAAATACATTGTCCAAATACAGTATCTTTATTTTTGTTTTTAGTAACTGAGGATTAGTTGTCTGCTTGTTAACATGCCACTAGTTGTCATCTAAGGTGGAGAAAAAAACTGAGAGAATCATCATTAAAATAACTGAGCACATGAAAACTTCAGGATTTAAATTAATGCAAATGCCTTTCCTTCAAAGCAAAGTTTCAGTAAATTTGTTTTCCATTTTACGCTGAGTACAACACCTGGTATGCAAAGCAAGCTCCATGGATTCTGGGGCCCTTTAGACTTGCTGTGTGAACCACAGTAACTGGTAATGCAAGGTCTAGCAAACAGATGGGCAATATAAAATCTACTGGCAATACTGACTTCATCAGAAGATTCAAAATCCACCAGGACTCTGTGCCAATTCTCAAACCTTTTGGGGTGTTAAGGTTGCCCCAAGCAATTCCAATCCATGAAGCCATTACAGATCCTAGCAAAACATTCTCATGCTAACTTAATCAGATTCAGGCGGCCTACCCTTCAATCAGTTTCATAAATAGAATAAAAAAAAAAATTAAGTTATAGAGTAAAAAAACAACACATAATAGAATATAAAAAGCCAGAATCAGGGAAAAAAAATCATAAATACAGGTGGCACTGTGCCCCACAGTAAGGAGATTAGGGTTCACATCTCGCGTGTATCCTGAATGGAGGTTGCATGCTCTTCCTGTGTCTGCGTGGGTTTACTCTTGGTGCTCCAGTTTCCTTTCAGTCCAAAGATGTGCATCTTAGGTGGATTGACAATGCTAAATTAGCCCTTGTGTGTTTGTTGGTGTGCGTGTTTGTGTGTGTGTGTGAATGTGTGTGTGCAAGTGTGGTCCTAAATGGATTGGTGTCCTGTCTGGGGGATCATTTCTGCCTTGCACTCAATGCTTGCTGGGGTGGGCTCAAGTCCCCTGTGACCCTGCTCAGGATTATACTGGCTTATATAATGGTATGGTATGTCATAAATGCTAGAGTCCTAAGTACAGAAGCAACCTTAACTAGTCATGAAGCCCCTGTTCATGCAAAAAATATATATTTTTGGAAAATGTGGAAACAGATAAGAGTGTCCATTATCACCAAAGATTTTTGTGATTACTATAGAATTCCATGTTCTCCATCTGCAGAAGAAATAAAATGAATCAATCGACTTCTGAAAACATTTGTTAATATCAATGTCATGCAAAAAGACAAATTCTCTTCTGGGATTAACAAAATATATCAAAATAAAAAATGAAAAAATAAAATGGTGTTCTACATCTCAGACCTACTGTATATTTAGCTTTGCCATCAGTATTAAATTTGCTTTAAGATTTTCATAAGTGTGCCATTTCAAGAGAATACTCTTGTATACCAGACCAAGTCAGATCACTTCTCATTGACTGTATCAGAACAGTTCAAATACCTGTGAATTATAGTACTATTACAAGAAAACAAAAAGATCTTGTTTTATGATGTTATCAGATCAAACAACATGAAAGACACCAACTAACCTTTTAGGTTGTTTTCTTAATGCGGAATAGGAAGAAATGTCAAAAGCAGCTATTTAACTGTTAACTGTATCCTCTTAGGCCGGCACAGTGGCTGCGTGGAGTTTGCATGTTCTCCCCGTGTCTGCATAGGTTTCCTCTGGGTGCTCAGGTTTCCTCCCACAGTTCAAAAACATGCAGGTTAGGTGCATTGGCGATCCTAAATTGTCCCTAGTGTGTGCTTGGTGTGTGTGTGTGTGCGTGTCCTGTGGTGGGTTGGCGCCCTGCCCTCGATTTGGTCCTGTCTTGCGCCCTGTGCTGGCTGGGTTTGGTTCCAGCAGACCCCCGTGACCCTGTGTTAGGATATAGCGGGATGGACAATGACTGAGTGACTGACTGACTGACTGTATCCTCTTACTTGTAGCAAGGGCTGTATTGTACCTGCATATTCAACTGTAGGGACCTGTAATGGCAGATGTCTTGCTGACTTGGGCTGTTTTAATTTCCAAACCTTTACTTCAACCCAGTTCTACCACCAAAAGAAAGAGTTTCAAAAGCATCCTCTTGAGCCTTTAAGGGACTGCAGCTAGATAATGAATGGGCAATCTAGCTTTTCGGCTTACTAGTAATAATTTGACAAAGGCATTCACTTTTAATATTTTACTTGAAAGTTATATTTATTTGCATCCAAGACATTAACACCAAATATATGGTGATTCAAAGAATCATACAATCTGGGTGCTTTAACCTTCATTCAGTCCAAGTAAAAGTAATGAAATGCTGATGACCATTCCACTCTCAGATCTCTTCTTGAGAGGGGTTTCCTCCAGCATCAGCTCCCCTTTCTTGCCCAAATAGGACCTAAAACACACTGGTACTGAAGCATGCTGACATTATATTTTGCAGTTTCTTAGAGCGCAGAAAATGCTCAAGACATTGTTTATCAGAAAGCTTAAGATTTACAGCTATGCAAGCAAAAGTATAAAATAATAAAACTCTAAAGTCCTGCTCTTACATGAATAGTTTAAAGAATCTTCTGCATAGATCTCTTTCAACATAACTTCAGTAACAGGATGGATAACATTAAACAGTATGTTTCCCCCAGCTTACTTTAGTCCAGAGAATTAATATCATCAAAATGATAATCATTCAAAAATCCTTTCTTTTTCAAGAGGATCATTATGCACATGTCTCAGAGAAGTTAGACTCAACTGAAAAATCTTTTACCTGGATTTCAAAATGGCCACACATTGAAAAGGTGAATCTATAGAGATCAAAAGCTAAACGAGGCTTCAAATATTTGTGGACTTATACACTTAAAAATGGGAGAAATCCGTGAAGCTCCATCAGCTTGGTGAGCCTGGGGAAAGCAATATTGTTCAAAATTTTCTCTGCACACTTTGTTCTGTGCTCCAGTCATCCCTAATTACCATTAATTTTCCAACGGTGTAGTGGATCACCATTTATTAAATATACAGAACCAAATCAGGATATCTTTTAAGTTGGAGGAAATTTATTCTGATACCCCTATAACAAATCTCATCCTTTTTTAACCTATGTAGTATTCAATCTACAGAAGATACTAGCTCTCGTAACATTTACAGACACCTATCTATATGGACAATGTATTTACATGCTTTAAATTATTACACTCCAAATTTAATCTTCCATTGACACACTATACCTTCTAAATGCAAATTAGAAACAAAAGCAACCTACTGTTTAACCCTTATTGTTCACATATATTTATCTGTGAGGTGATACTGGCTAGTTTGGATAAGGATCCAAGTAGCATCTCCAGAGCATAACTACACATGTAAAGGAAATTATCCTATAATTTTCTTAGAGGACAATGGGAAAGTAATCATTAAATAAAACAATTCAGAAAAGGAATTCACAAAATACACACGATAATTCAACTGAAAACTGTTAATTATTCACATACAGAGCATGTTGTCTAAAATTGTCTAATATGTTCCCAAGACAAAATCCATTCTGTGAATGATGCCATCAAGCACTACATTTACAGGTTACATGTTTTGGGAATGTTCTTCACTAAAAACATTTTGTGCAACAATGTTTGTATGTCTCTCGGATAGCCTTGGTTTTTAAATCACTCTTTATATTTTAGTAGCAATATTTAGCAGTAACATCAGATGGGTTGACACAGTGCAATAAAAAATCCACCCTACACTGTTAAAAATAAAGGTTCCATAGCAGTTCTTCAGAACAATGCCATAGGGGAACCATTTTTTTGGTTCCCAAAAGACACATCCACATAAATGTCCTAGAAAGAACATTTTCTAAATTTCAATCTTTTACAGGGTTACAGTAAATGACCAAGAACAGTTGGTAAAAGATTTATGAAATACCCATGGATCATGAATTTAAAAGGACTCTTGCTGCATACAATAACACGTCCTGATTTTCCTAATCTTTTAGTGCCCTGCTAGGTTGCCTACCATACATTAAAGATTTAATTTTTTCTACATATTTGGAAGTTTTTCAAATCACAAAGAACCAATTTCATATGCAAACAATCCTTCCCAGAAAATGGTGCTTTGTCAAGTAATAGTTCTGTGAGGAACCACAAGGTGCCATTAAAGAACCATTATTTTTAAGAGTGTACTCACACAAGAACTTAGTTTCCTCAATTGGAAGACTCCTTATCCTTCCTACATAACTCACTTTAAGTGATTTTCAATGTTATCTCAAAATGGAGAGAATCTATTTGTCTTTACAAGGATATCTTCTCATTATTTTCAGAATTTGGCAGGAGCTCTTTAATGTAATTTTAAAGTAACTATGCCAGGTCTGAGCTAAACGTCCTTATTTTATTTACTGTTTTATTCCATGTGCTGAACTACTTTCAATGGCAGATCTTTGAATCTTATAGGGCTGTGCTTTGTTGTATTGGAATGCATTACTGTACTTGGTGTATTTTTTTCTGTTTTCTGATTGGATTGCGTTTCATTATTGCATTTTGTGCTTTAAGTAAAGAGAAGAAGAAGAACAATGCTAAAGCAAAGAGGTTAAGCCAGGCACCCTTTTTATTTGTGTTAATTGACTTCACCACAGTAAATGTTACTAAACACTAGGTAAAGAAAATAGGGACCAACGTACAACCATCTGTGAAATGGAAGATTAGGAATGGAATCCAAATCTGTTCCCAATTATACATTTGCCCAAATCCATATGCAAAAGGAAAGAAGATGCATTTTCAAAAAACCTACATTGTATCAGTGGATAGTGGACACTTAAGTCATCTTTTTATTTTTACCTTATTTCTTTCAGGTATCTCTGATTTAAATTCTTCTAGAAAAGGTTTCTGTGGTACAAATATAATGTCTTTTTAACAAAGCAACAAAAAGAAGCTAAAATTAAAAACAGAAGGTACACTGTTTGGTCATTCAATAACAAAATAAAAAACACAATTGGGATGGATCCCATGAGAATAAACAGTTCTTGATGAGCCTGACGTCACAGTCAGCAAAGAAGGCAGAGAACATATTGTATGTCATACCTAGCTCTAGCCCAACTCCGAGTCCATTTGATAGCCATGGTTCATTGCCATGTTCTGAGGCTTACTTATCATTATCATCTTTGACTCCAACATGAGATGAGAACATAATATGGTAGTTATAACATAATATATGAAATTCCATTAAATTCATGTGTGGGTTCTTAATTAAAATCCTTGAAAACACTATAAAGAAATACATAGAAAATTGAAAAATACACATAGCTTACCTGGACAAGAGCTCCAAGAATTTACATTGTTAAATTTATAAACTTTCAAATCATACAAAGTTTGTTTCTCTGTTCTATGAAAAAAGGCATGGTTTATATTGATTTATTATTTATATTTATTTATTATAAACCAAAAATCTGTGTCAGAAAATCAAATCACATGTTAAAGTCCCAAAAATTAAATTCTAACTAAGACACAGATTTGCTTTCACTTTCAGTCTAAAAAAATTCAACAAATAGCATAACATCATCTTACATAAAGTCAGCACACTGCCATCACACAATATGATTTTAGGTCATCACCTGGTGCCAACGGGGGGGTCCTTACTAATGAAAATAATGCAAATTGTTGGTACTCATAATTGAAAACTGAACCCAAAATAGCATTGTGCAAAACAACATAAAAGTAATATGAAAAATTAAAAAGATCTAAATGATATCAGAATATGAAAATAACCCCAGAATTACCAAAAAAAACAACCTTTTCAATGAAAAAATCCTGACATATGTATGTGATTTTAATCAGATGAGTATTTTTCTTAATTCAGTGCTGAGATCACAAATGAAAGAGCATGTTACAATGGCATTAAGCACCAACTACTGTATATATTATGTGTCCAGCTAAACGTCAAATGATAATAATATGGAAAGATAAAACATACCTACTTTACAATACAAAACTTGCTAACTGAACAAAGTATGAATGGCAATGTAGGGATAGGTCTTTAACATTTTTTTGTGTCAGAAAGGCAAAGAAAAGTAACTCATTTATTTATTTTGTCTGTTTATTTGTGTCTTTCTGGCTAACAAAATGCTACTGATGTCATAGAAAATAGAGCTGTCAATATCAAACAAATTAACTGTACAATATTGATCACTGCTGTTGATTTTGTAACTATTTTCATTATGAGAGGAGCCCAGAGTTATTGTGCGATGAAGTTTCAATGAGAGATAATTGTCAGGCAATGCAAGAGCGAAAAAAGGTCAAGAACTGATAAAGTCAAAAACAGAAACCAGATGACAGATGTTTAAAGGACAAAAAAAAAACTGACCAAAACAAAATGTCAGAACTAACACTTGAAAGACTCTACTTTTGTACTAATTATATATCTATGTTATGGAAGCTTGTATTGGTTTTTTTTTTTATTACTTATTCGTTATTATTCTTGCCTAATTTAACTTGTTCTTTTCCTTGTGACAGTTTCTTTGACATCTTGTAAAGCACTTTCAGCTACATTTTATGCATGAAAATGAGCTATAGAAATAGAAATAAATGTTGTTGTTGCTGTTGAAGCAAACCTCTTTGAAATGAACTAACATTAAGATTCTTTTTTAACAGTTATTCATCTACCAAAGGGTGGTAAACATGACCATGGCATGACACGGAAGGTGTGTCATAAACAGCAGCAGTCATAATTGCGTGAACCACAGGGAAAAGTAAAGAGCATGGGAAGTAGCTGTATGTAAAATGGTGCCATGGTAAACAATCAACATGATGAAATAAATTAACTAGTCCAGTCTGCTTTGAAAATGCAAAATGAAAGTAAAACTAGAATCCACAAAGTTCCAGAAAAATATAAAATCATCAAATTAAGGTTTTTCAAATAAACATAGGTGCATAATCATGACACTTATGAGTAATAATCTGACTAATATTATTAATAGTGTGTAAAAGGAGACACAACAATGTGAAAGGGTTGTAGCATCACCCTGGTGACCCCATATAAGTGAAGGTTTACACAAAAACAAAATTATGTAACAAGTTGTGGAAATAATTTTCCAGATATAAGTTCAAAACAGAACTAACTCAGAGATGCCTGAACTGCTGGATGTACGGCTTCCAGGCAGGAAGAGGTGAGTCCAGGCGGGTGGACAGCAGAAGTGACATCAGAAGTGAAATGACTGGTAGTCAGAGGGAGGAACAGAGAAGGCATTAACAAGCAGTGCCAACCCCTGGTTTGACAGGTAACTACCATCCCCAGAGCACTTAAGCTGTTTTCCAAGTGCATGAGCATGACAAGTGTTATTTTCTATTCATTTCTACCAAATAGAAATTTTATCAAATTTTTCTCTGCAAAAAATTGATATTTTTTATGAAACTAAGTCCAGGGGTATACTTAACACTATGTGATGCATGTGCTTGAGGATGCTGCTGCTACGTAAATGGTGTACTTTCTACTCTTGTGCCCGTACTGCAAGTAAATCTGGAGGATTCCACCAGGTGGCAGTGAGTGAAATCATCGCAGTAGGAAAGCAATGCCCAGTTTTGCTGTGTTGTTAGCTGAGGGAAAAAAGATGTTAAAGATAAAAATTCTTTGCATTCCGACAGATGGCAACAGCGACACAGAAGATGGTATGTGAGATCATCATGTGTCATTACAATGGTGTATGTGTGATTTTTCTATTGCCAATGGAAGAAATGAATGAAGAAAAGCACCATAAAAACATTTGCATCTATGCAATTAAGACTGATGATTTCGAACCATTCATCAAACATTGAAGCACGCAAGTTGGTCCTGTTGGAGCTCCTATTGCAGCTTGCCATCACATGTTGATAAGTAACAACGATGCTGATGTCACATACCAAAACTTGAACACACATGCCACTGAAATTTTAGTTGGCACTGCAAGTCGCGCATGCATCACATCAGTTTCTGACAACGTGCTCACAGAAAGCATCAACTGAACACTGGGAATGCATTGCAGGCATGATGTACACGCATCAGTGTTCTGAGCATCAAGTATAAACTGGCCCTAACATATCTTGAAGGTATCTACCACATCTTTGTTGATAGCACCTAAAGCTGAGAAGACAAAAAAAAATATGTTTCACACAAAAATAAATTAAAATCCAGAGGGGCAACATAATTAATTAATCACATCTCCAAATCAGAAGTAGAAAATGGAAAATTATCTAACTACTAAACTCTACCAAAAAGACTGGATTCACAAACAGAATGCAATTTGTTGAGCATGAGAGAAATGGAGTAATTATTACTTAAACAACATCATTCTTACTATACTCATGGAGGAAGTGTTAATAGGATGCCAGCATGGCAACAATATTATCAAAAACAAAGCTATTCAAGGGTGACACGGTGGCGCAGTGATATCGCTGCTGCCTCGCAGTAAGGAGACCTGGATTCGCATGTTCTCCCTGTGTCTGCGTGGGTTTTCTCCGGGTGCTCCGGTTCCCTCTCACAGTCCAAAGACATGCAGGTTAGGTGCATTGGCAATTCTAAATTGTCCCTAGTGTGTGCTTGGTGGGTGTGTGTGTGTGTGTGCCCTGCAGTGGGCTGGTGCCCTGCCTGGGGTTTGTTTCCTGCCTTGTGGCCTGTGTTGGCTGGGATCGGCTCCAGCAGACCCCCATGACCCTGTAGTTAGGATATAGTGGGTTGGATAATGAATGGATGGAAGGATAATGGGTGGATGGAAGCTATTCAACATAGATTAACAATGTATTTAAAAAATATTATAAAATGCTTTACTTTATGCTTTATTTAAAGATTTTTTCAAATAAAATTGAAATATATAAATGAGCTGGATAAATCTTTAATTTTTATAGATTTGCAAATGGAAAAGGTGTAGACCTAGACAGCTATCCATCAGAATTTTTGTAATTAAAAATGCTAATGTTATGTATTTTCATCAAAGAAAGGAAGGAAAATTTTCTACTAATACACCACATCAGGTGGATTTCACCAAGGAAAATAAAAACTAGAATAAGCATTGTATAAACACAATTTCTCAGTAAACCCTGATGTTAAGATTCTGGCTAAAATTCTTGAAAACAGGTAGGGACATTTCTTCCTTTTGATATATCTGGATTTTTTTAAAGCAGGCAGTGACCCTATCCTAAAACATAGATACTTTTATTCCCAGATTCTTTGTTATGTAGACCCACTCAAATATGCTTTACCTCTGTTCTGGATCTCTTATTCTTGCACTCACCTCCCCTGGAAGGAGACATAGCCTGCAGTTACGACATAATATCAGCTGGGTCTGTGGATCCATCTTCACCTAATACTGACTGCTACTGTACTTCACTTCTCCTATTAGAGGATGTCTCCTCTTTTCCCTATACCCTAGATGGAAAGATAGAGCAAATAATAAAGAGTAGATCACAAACTTTATTCACTCATTATAAGTTTAACATTCCTAGTATGCAAAAAACAGAAGTAAACTGACAGGTAAAAAATCTGGCAAAATCACATTGTTCAGGGCAATGAGGGAAAAATCCACACAAAATAAACAACACGCGAGGGTGTAAAACAAGAAAAGAATGAACTATTTCTTAATGATTCTTCTCAGTCACAGTTATCAACAAATTGACTGACTCCTTCTGGTCTCAGCTGGTTTTGTACAACTGAGTCCCGGAAGGGAATGACGTAAACTTGGAAGTGACGTCAATTGCCTTCCGTTCAAGGTTCCCCTGAACTGCGGATGGAAAGAGAGATTGTGTTAACAAGAGCACCCCCACTCTGCTCGGAGTGGTAGTGCTTACATAGAGCCTTGAGGATGCCTCCTAATCAAATGTGCCTGACGCTATATACATATATTGCAAGAATTTAGACAGACCTTATTTAAGAATTGGGGCATCACCCAGAGATCCTATATAATTGAAAAGCAGAAAAACAATCAATAATTGCAAAGAATATCTTTTCAGACGGGAGTTCTACAATGAACTGACTTCAAGATGGCTGAACTTCTGTTTATATGTCCTTCCGGCAGGGCAGAGATGTTGCAGCTGTCAGTCATCCGGTCTACAGAAGGAGGAAGAGAACAGGCATTAGAAAATAGTGCCAACCCCTAGAGCTGTGGGTAATTACAATCACCAGAGCTCTTAAGCTGTCCCCTATGCTCACGCTTGTGACAAGATATATATATATATATATATATATCACTGCTGTCACTATTGGTAGCATGAGGTGATACCTGGACCCTACAGAGGTTGCACAGGTAGTCCAGCTTCTTCAGGATGGCACATCAATACATGCCATTGCCAGAAGGTTTACTGTGTCTCCCAACACAGTCTCAAGGGCATGGAGGAGATTCCAGGAGACAAGCAGTTACTCTAGGAGAGCTAGACAGAGCTGTTGAAGGTCCTTAACCCATCAGAAGGACCGGTATCTGCTCCTTTGGGCAAGGAGGAACAGGATGAGCACTGCCAGAACCCTACAAAATGACCTCTAGCATGCCACTGGTGTGAATGTCTTTGATCAAACAATCAGAAACAGACTTCATGAAGGTGGCTTGAGGGCCCAAAGTCCTCTGGTGGACCCTCTGCTCACTACCTGGCACTGTGGAGCTCGATTGACATTTGCCATAGAATACCATAATTGGCAGGTCCACCACTGACACCCTGTGCTTTTCACAGATGAGAGCAGGTACACCCTGAGCACATGTGACAGACATGAAAGGGTCTGGAGAAGCCATGGATAACATTATTCTGCCTTTAATATTGTTCAGCATGACCGGTTTGGTGGTGTGTCAGTGATGGTCTGAGGGGCATATCCATGGAGGGACACACAGACCTCTACAGGCTAGACAATGGCACCTTGACTTTGACCTTGCTTAGGTATCGGGATTAAATCCTTCGACCCATTGTCAGACACTATGCTAGTGCAGTGGGTCCTGGATTCCTCCTGGTGCATGACAATGCCCGGCCTCGTGTGGGAAGAGTATGCAGGCATTTCCTGGAGGATGAAGGAACTGATGCCATTGACTGACCCCCACGCTCGCCTGACCTAAATCCAATAGAACAGCTCTGGGACATTATGTTTCAGTCCATCCAACGTCGCATGTTTGCAACTGAGACTGTCCAGGAGCTCAGTGATGCCCTGGTCCCGATCTGGGAGGAGATCCCCCAGGACACCATCCATTGTCTCATTAGAAGCATGCCCTGATGTTGTCAGGCATGCATACAAGCACATAGGGGCCGTACAAACTACTGAGTACGATTTGGAGTTGCTGCAATGAAATTTCAGCAAAATGGACTAGCCTGCTACATCATTGTTCTACTTTTATTTTTTGGGGTGTCTTTGAATTCAGTCCTCTGTAGGTTGATAATTTTCATTTCCATTAAACGATGTGGCATCCTTTCATTCCTAACACATTACCCAGTCCATATCAGTATAGATATCCAGCATGATTTTTTTTCCTGTTGAGATCTGATGTGTTTTCAAAGTGTTTTCCTTAAATTTTTTGAACAGTTATATATATGTCTGTGTGTGTGTACTAAATATATCAGAGAAATTTGCACAGTGATTTAAAGACTTATTCAACCTTACAGAATGTGTAAAAAAGTCTTACCAACTAATATTGTCTCACATTAACTTGGAGAAGTGGTGTTAAAATGAATAGCTTAGCTATTCAATAGCTGAGGAGATTGTTCCTCCCCCACACTATGCAACTCCTCAATTCCACCCAGGGGGGGATGGGGGGTAAACGTTAAAATTATTCAAAGTTATTGTCTGTTTTTACCTGCATTTTTATTACTCTTTAATTTAATATTGTTTTTGTATCAGTATGCTGCTGCTGGATTATGTGAATTTCCCCTTGGGATTAATAAAGTATCTATCTATCTATCTATGTAAATATTTGTCTTTTTCAGAGAACTTTAATATACAGTATAATGACAAGTAATTCTTTGAAATTGTAGTTTGTTTATTTATTGGCCATAGATAAAAAATAAAAGTTTTCAGAGATCCAGTGAGAGGCTTGGCATTACCTAACTTTCAATTCTATTACTGGGTTGCATACAATGTATATGGTCTAAGAAGGTAATTAATTTTCAAGCACTTCATTACCCATTGAGAAGAAATCCTGCAGTAAACCCTCCTTGTATATTTTGTTCTGTGCCTCAGTTGCCTTTACTTACTGCAAACTAAGTAGTAATATGGTGACTCAATGCTCTCTTAGAATATAGGACAAGGGCAAGAGTCACTTGAAGATTGTGATGTTACCGTGAACTGCATCATTAAAAGACAGTGATATTTCTATTATGTCTAAGGTATGCCTTTGGAACCTTTATAAATTTCTTTATTGACTATTTATTTTCATACTTAACTGTGCCTCTGATATAAACTTTCATCAAAACAATTGTTCTTAAACATGAATGCGCTATAATGAAAAAGGCAATATTAACCTTAGATAAATCTTCTGCATGCCGCAATACTGGAAATGTGATGTTACAGTCTAAACTGGATATAGTAAAAGAGTAAACAATAATTTGGAAGAGCATTCAAGAAAGGACAACCTATGTATTATCTATTAAAACAATAGAACAATTTTGACAAGAATGCAGGATTACCTGAAGGTATACGTATAATCCAAAGACATTCATTGGACTCAATCTTTTAAAGTAGTTACCTTCATTAGATTCAAAGCACTCAGAAGTCCTCCTCTCCAGGGGCCTCATGTATAAACGGTGCATACGCACAGAAATGTTGCGTATGAACGTTTCCACGCTCAAATCGCAATGTATAAAACCTAAACTTGGCGTAAAGCCATGCACATTTCCACGGCACCCAATACCCTGGCATACGCAATTTCTGCTCTCGTTTTGCAGACTGGCGGCACCCAGCGTCAAAGCAGTGCTACTGTTCCTGTGGTTACCCTTTCTTACCCTTTCTTTCTTAAATCCACATTCATTTATAAATACACAGAAACTAACTGCATATTGTTTATTAGTGTAATGCATCTGATTGTAATTAACCTGTAACAATATAATGGTCCAGGGAATAGACATAGTATTCCAAATACCACAACTGCTTTAGCGTTGTTACTGTCACTGCACCTTCTTTTTCTTCTTTCAGCTGCTCCTGTTAAGGGTTGCCACAGTGGATCATCTTTTTCTATATTACTCTCACTGCACAATTCGTAGTATTTATTTCACTGTATCTGAGTGTGGAATCACAGCAGCAGCTGATCGGAAAGAGAATTGTCAGTATATAGCATCAAGCACACGCTGTCTCAGCCACGGCAAAACGCTTCAGAGCCTTTCCTGTACGGACCTCGCGGTTCAGAAACAATTTCATCCCAAGAACTTTAAACAGAACAGTCAATAAGTCCATCAAGTGCTCCTTGTAGAACTGTTTGTACTTATAAGTACAATCACTTGATTGTAAACTTGCACTACAGTTATAATATTGCAGAACCTGTGCCACTTTATAAAGCGTGTATTTACATATGATGACGATATCCTTTTTAAGATGAAATGCAGCAAAATATGTTGATTATATTAGACAGATAAAACTTTAATTTCATTTAAATAATCTTTATTGTTATTAATTAAACATGTGAGGACATAGTGCCGCAGCGCTAGCTAGTTCATGGATTATTCCTGCCTCACGCTGTATTCTTTCTGTGCTGGCGCCACACTGGAAGGATAGATGGATAGAATAATTAAACATGTACTACGAAGATATTTCAATGTTTCTTAAAAGTTTTGAAGAATCAGCGTTCTAAGCTTAAAGATGGCTAAACGTCTATTACAGAGCTGATTGTGTGGCGATTGGGTACTTGGAGAAAGAAAAGGAAGGACAGGAATTGGGGGTTAGTACGTTTGAAAGAAGTACTGCTGCAATAAATTATTTCATTGAAGGTCATGCATGGCGCAGCAAGCATCTTGCGTGAGACATGAACAATCACTGCACCACCGTGTTCCCATGTTTAATAACATGCTTTCGTTCCTATCATCATGAAAAAGATATCATGTATACATCTCAGTATTTTAATTGTTCAGAGAGCTGTAATATTACGAATGTAATGGATTCTGTGTCCTGTCGGAGAAAGAGAAAGTGCGGAAGCACATAGTGATTAACACACATAGAGCACATAGAAGATTAAATACATAATAAAGCATTTAACGTGCTACTTTAGTTATGATGGGATTTGAGAAACTGGTTAATTAAATGATTTTAAGATGAAGTTTATAATGTTCTATTTTAATGATAAAATAAACTACGTGATTAAAGTGGAAATTTCGAGATTAAAGTTGACATTTCGTGCTTTTTTCCCACTGTGTGCCTATTTTTTTCTCTGTACCCTAATAAGCTTTCATATGACACTCAGATGGTGGGCTATGACTCGCCTTTTCACGGCAACTTTGATATGTGACTTCTTTTTTATTTCGGGCACTGTGCAACTTTGCGAACTTGAGGTTTCGAGTTTCTCAGACACTCTGTCACTCGATCAGCTTCCTTTTGTTGATTATACCACTGTTTAAATCAACAAATAGTACGTTTTTCCTTGCCTCCAATTGGTATTCGCTAAAATTCTTATATTTCCCCCTGTGCTTTTGCCATTGTCTTTTCACAGAAGGCTGAGCTTAAGGGCTATTTATATTGATTTGCATATTCAAAGAGGCGTAATTCTGGGAGGAGTTGGAGCGGGACAGCAGGCGTGTGCACGTGCGTTACTTTTCACGCTGGCAGGGATTTATTTTAGCGGAAGAACGTGGAAGTTTGTGCACACACAGATTCCTGCATCTGGATTTTTCTGTGTGTACGCACATTCCCGCTTTTGTGCTTACGCCATATTATAGTGTGAGTTCTACACATGGCGTTATACATGAGGCCCCAGGAGCCTGCATCAAAATAGTAAAGCTACTTAGACTTAATTTTAGATTCTGCAGGTTCCTAGAAGATGAAAACAACTGTGGTGGCTTAGATTATTTTCTTATTTTAGCCCCACAAGAGCCCATAGAAGGGAAGCCTTTAATTCAGCTCTCTCGACTGCTAAACAGACCCTAAACCATTGTTTCTCTACCCTGAATGGTTGAATTACATCACGTTTACAGTTCTCTGAGTTTGCAGTTAATTCCATTGATGAATATATTTGCACTGGAACATTATGTTAATTTGGTAAGTTTACATTTATATGTGTTACAAATTTAATGTTCACATTATTTAGACTCTATTTTTGCTTTAAATCTTTAGATACTCACTTTCTATTTATGCATGTTAATCCAATTTATATTAATCTTATGATTTATTTAATGTCTTCCATATTATAATATAAGCTATTTGGCTTGTCTTCTAGCTTTTCATTGGATTACAGTTATTGTTTGGGGCGGTCTGTTTGGGCTTCATCTCTGTGGTGGCCATTTTCCCATAATATGAAGAACACAGTGAAAGCCTCAACACTTAATATAATTTGAGATTTATTGATAATGGAAGGATGATATACTATATGAAATAGCTGTGTGTGGGGGGGGGGGGCCCAAGTTGGAGTAGGCTTCGCCTCAAAGGTAAGGATGTGAGTGAGGGTGGAATGCGCCCTGGGGCTGCCATTTTCTTCTTTTAGTTTTGCTATTGGATTCTTTAATCCTGTATCCAACTGCCATTTATCTCATAATTAAATTATGTTTTTGTTTAAAATGTATTTCATAGAATGTACATGGTCTCAACATGTCTCCAGTTTCTGCAGTTTGAGTATGATAGTACTGTACATGCAGACTCTAAGCACCTGAAGCTCTACTTTAAATACAATTCATTTTATAGAATGTCTGTGGTATGTTGCTTACATATTTTATATTACACTATAATTGACTTGCAAAATAAATTCACTTAAAGATACAGAATTTGGATAGAAATTGGAAAATTCATGTTTTTTGCAATTACTTTGGATAATATCACATCCCAGTTTTTCTTCAGTTGCCAAAAATCTCAAACACAGGTTAATTATAGTTTTATTTTTGATTTTTAATATTAAACTAAAATGATTTCATTGGCTGTTTCTGAGGGCAGGTGTAAATTTCCCATCCTTAGTAGTATTTATGCTTCAAAATGGAGACCTGATACTGCCTTATTGAATAGCGTGGGATTTATCAAATACACCAAAATTAATTGCATATCGTTTACAAATTTAATTCACTTGATTAATAATAATTCTGTAATAATATAATGGTGGATGGAATGGCCAAACTATTCCAACTTCCATAGCTGCTTTAGTGTTGTGAAAAGACATCACAAACGGAAAAGTTAGATGAGAGCGCATATTTAGAGATAATGATGACTGGCTTCTAAGTTGGTTTTATTTTCCAAGAGCTATCCTCTTGGAGATGTGCGCTGAACTGGTGCCAGCTTTACAAAGGCAGACTTTGAGGAATTGTGCTCTACCTGATCCTTTGCAAGTTCTGTCCACCTTTGGTTTTTAGATACAGAAGATTTTCAACGTGATCTTGCTGACCGATTGGGTATTTCACAAACATCACTGAATCGCACTATGCCAGATGTATAGGAAGGTATTATCCACTTGTCATCCAGATATGTAAGATTTCCTTACACTGTGGTTGAACTGGGAAACATCAAAGCGCAATTGACAGAAATGTCTGGTTTTCCAAATGTAATCAGAGCAGTCAGCTGCATGCACATTGCTATTGAAATGGCGCTGGACAAGTTGCATCAGCCAGGGATGAATCACCAAAGTAATGACCTGGAATTTCATCATCTATAGCAGGAGAGCCTACTTTTTCTAGCTATTGCGGCAAAAGGTAACCAGTCCTTTTAAGCATAACGAGCCACCTCAAAGAGCCAGGTCTGTTATGGCACTTGGTTCTGACGCTACACTATAAATGCACCTTCAAAAAATGAACTTGCTTATGTAAATAGAAAGCATTTCCACTCTTTTAATGTGCTGCTCTATAGTCCACAAAAAGTGTGTTGTATTGTGAAAGTATGTTGTTGATGAACCTGATCCTGTCCCACCAAATAATCAGCCTAGTCATAAACCATTACAACTTTGTTTAAATGTAATTAGCAGAATGTAAAAACAGGTAATCAGATGCAGCATTTATTTTTAGCAATTCATTAATTTGTGCTCCGTATAACATAGTACAGCCCTTATATTCCTTAGGAATAGTTTTGCAACAAAACTGAACTCTTGCAAATTGGGACTAAAGTGCAACTTAATAAAATGAGCTCCTTCCCAGTCCATCTTGGCGGTAATCTCATCAGACCTGCCTCCACTGCAAAGAATCTTGGTGTAATTTTTGATTGCTCCTTTTCTTATTCTGCTCACATAAATCACATTAAGAAACTTTCTTACTTTCACCTCCATAACAAATCCCGTGTTCACTCCTTCCTCTCCTTTTCTAATGCTGAGAAAATTGTCCATACTTTTTTCACATCCCACATCGATTATTGTAATTCCCTACTTGCAGGTTCCCCTTCTAATCCAGCTCCAGCTTATCCAAAACTCGGCTGCAAGAGTCCTTACTCAAACCAGCAGCAGCGAGCACATAACACCCATCCTGCTCCTCCTTCACTGGCTCCCTGAGTCTTACAGAATTGAATATAAAATTCTATTAATAACCTACAAAGCCTTAAACGACCTTGCGCCAAACTACATCAGTGACCTTCTTCATCACTATGTGCCTGTCCTCCCACTAAGGTCCTCTGATTCTGGCAATTTCGTTGTGTCCCACACTAATTTACACTCCATGGGTGACAGGGCCTTCAGCTGTATAGCGCCCAGACTCTGGAATGACCAACCGAAATGAATCAGGTCAGCTGACTCCATGAATTCTTTTAAAAAACAACTCAAAACTCATCTGTTCAGGAAGGCTTTTAGCTCTACCTGACTTTATTACCCTTCTCTCGTTTTACCTCTATGTGGAAATGCTCATGTAACCTGTATGTTTGTGTGCTAGATCATCAATTATGTTGTCTGTTAGGCTTTTCTCTGAATTTACTATCTTACTCTTCTTTATTTATTTATATGGTCTAGTACAATGCTATATACTGCATACCCTGCCGTTCTTTCTTAAATTCTGTAATAAAATGTTTTATTATTTTATTAGGACATTGGCCACATCTCATACAGCTTCCACTATTGCATTTTGTGACTCTGGAACAGCATCCGTCAGCACACACAGCCAGATGGTTGCCCAATGGTTTTCCGAGGCAGAGGTGTGTGAGCAGCTAGCACCTGAAAATGTGCTCGGCACAGCAGCACCATCATTGCATGCTCAGCATGAGGGTCAGGTTTTGTAATATTGTCTTAAACAGTATAAACGTTTTTTATTTCGGACACTGTGTGACTTTCTAAATTTGAACTGTCGAGTGTCTCCACCATGCTGTAACTCTCCATAACTTCCTTTTGTTGCTTATACTACTACTTAAGCCAACAAATAGTACATTTTTCCTTGCCTCCAATGCGCATTTGCTGAAATTCTTTTTTCCGTGTGCTTTTGCCATTGTCTTTTAACAAAGCACTGAACAGAAGGTGCTGTTTATATTGATTTGCATATTCAAATATGCAGAATTTTGGGAGGAGTTGGGGTGAGGCTGTAGGCAGGTGGACGTGCGTTAAATTTCATGTTCATTGGGATTTATAGAGGGGAAGTGTGTGAGAATTGGCATGTACTGTATATAATTTTATGAATCTGTATTGTTTTGTGTGTACGCACATTTCCAGTTTTGTCTGTATGCCATGTTTTAGTGTGAAATCTATTCATGGCATTTTATCCATGATGCCCCAGGTCTTGGTAGTAGTCAGTCTGAGCTTTCAGTTCACTCTTTATACCAGCTTTGTGCCATCCTATCTCTCGTAACTCAGATGATATGCTTTTATATTCTAATAAATCACCATCTGACATCTCCTCCATTTTATTCTGAAGTTTGTTTAATAGATTTAGTTAAATTACAGGTTATGGGATGGTCTACATCAATGTTAATCTTTGTTAAACCCTCTGCACGTCAACCGACTTTCTCATTAATATTGCCATTGAATTGCTAAGAATTTAATAGCCCTCTAAATTTATGGACCACTTACACCTCTTTTTCTAAACACATGCTTCATCTATTAAGATAAATATAGCTCCCAGTTTTAACTTCACTAGCTTAATGATTCTTTTCCATGCCTCCTTTATCTTACTGGAAGAAAATGAGTTCTTTAACATTTAAATTTATCTGCGAGGGCAGAAGGCTACTTGTCAAATATACCATTCTAGCCTGTTCCAGAGTTAATGCTGGGTTTTATTTTCCATACTTCTAGTTATATCATTGTCTTTTATTCTGCAACCCATTCTCTTTTTGGATTTACCCATACTTTTTACCCAGGTAAATTCCCACTAAATCTTCTCCGGAGACCATTATTGTTTACAACCTCTCAACAAGATATTGTACATTTTCTTTTGGCCCTATCATATCTTAAGTTACACTAATTTTGCGGTTGGTTAAAGAAGAATGTGAAATACTTGGAGTCCACTGTTTAGTAATTTTCTTCTTTATGTATTGGTGCCTAGTTTTTATAATAACATTGGCAAAACATCAATTAAACTCATAAGGGGACTTTTATTTTTTAATTCCATTACAGATCTACACATGTTCTAAGTTTTGTATTCTTGCTTCCTTCTTTTACTTTACCTCCAGGAATACTCTTATTTAAAAGCTGTAGGTGTCTGTGTGTTATTATAACCTCCACACCATTCAATGTACTGTCCTCTTTCCTTTTCTTCCCCCGTAAAGGTCCACTTTCTACTGTTTATTTTTATTTAAGCAAAGCATGTTTTGAATTTGTCTTTTTATCAATATATGGATGCATGATTATCACATACCAATGCAAGTGATAAAATTAAAAACATGCCCAATGGCTATGCTATACAACATTTAAACTGTTCGCAATAAGTTTCTCTCAGAAATGTCATTGTCATTTTTTTCAGAAATGGTTCATAGCTCATGCTCTTGTTTTGCATTGATTTTTAAAAACATTTTATCCTATCCACTGGATATCCTTTTTCTGTATATTCCACAACTTTTTTTTGTGGACATTTCTGATTCCTTCTCATCCCATTAGCAGGACTGGTTGATTTTCTTAAATTTGCATACAGTAGCTGCTGAACTTCTAATTTCCATTGAAGGAGAGAAAAGCAAAACCTTAGTCTCCTTAGGTTCCAGAAAAAAGCCTCTGGGCCTCACAATCCGTAGAAACAGGCAAATGTAAGTCTATCTGACACTAGCAACTTGACTACACTTTCTTTTACCTGGTCATTTTATAATACACTGCTTTCTATTATACTGGAAGAATATGTTGAATGTTAGATTTTTTCCTGATACCACTAATACTATTGTCTCCTATCTACTCAGAGATCTTGTTTTGGTATAAGGAGAGTGTAACTTGCTCAAACATAGCTAAGTGCCATCACATGGCACAGAGAAGAAAAAAGAATCTGTTTATGAATAGTGATGTTCTAATTACATACAATACTACTACTACTAGAACTACTATTCCTAATAATAAAATCGCAGTTGGACCATATTCAATTATAAGTTGATAAAACTGTGAATTATTTAATTTAAGGATTGTTAAAAGACAGTTACTGACACATTTCTTACATCTAATTCTATAATCCTTTTTTCCAGTATCTTGGACTGGGCACTTCTGCCAAATGCCTGATGCTGCCAGAATAGGTTTTAGCTTGTGTATGTTCAATAAAGTCAAATGAATTAACGCCAAATATGTTGATCGGTTTTACATCAAATTGCTTAAATGCGTCCAAAAATATTGAATGGTTACACGGCAAATTAGTTAAATGTGTATCAATAGACTATGCTGAAACAGTTGGTGGTGATCGTGCGGAAAATGAAAACAACAACTTACAATATCCCAAAGAATATCTATAACCGTTAACGTCCAGTCTTCCACTTCACGAATTACTGTAGAAAGAAGGATGTATCCAAGAAAGGTAATGTCGTACATCTTCCGTGGATCACATTAGACAACAAGTGAGATCTTGATATTCCATTCGTATTAAAACGTTAACAGTTTCCGGTTAGTATAGCTTTTGCAAAACCAATTAACAAATCTCAGAGCAAAAAATTCGAAAAAGTTGTTTTATGTAATAGAGAGAAAGAAACAAAATTCAATCATGGGTTGTATGTTGCGTTGATGAATATGTAACAATTCCCATGAAAATAAAAATCTTTTTTAATTGTATACAGGTATCTGCATCCCCATATGCGGGCCGCAGAGCTGCAAAGAGGCTAGTGCGTAGCGCAGGCCAGGTAGTTGGCGAGCGAAGTGAGCATTCCCCTAGTGTATTTTTTAAAATAATAACTGTGAACTACAGTGAAAGGGTTTAAAATGTGGTCAGAGTCACTGCCTGAGGACTTCAAGAGCTGGCAGAAGGAAAGGTCAAAATGTAATTTTAGCAATTCAGCTCAAAAATAGTGGCACATCCAGCCAAGGAAATCCTGAATCCCTCTGAAATGGTTTTAGGAGACCGTAATTCAAAACACACTTGTCACTGGCATGAGCCTTCTTTAGCAGCAGTGGTTATAAAGGCTAAATACAAAAACTGGATTAAATTAACTAAATGGAATATAACATACTGTATATATTAAAGGTATAATAAACTTTGAGAGGAAGTAGATTCTTTTGTTCTTCACATTACCCTGGACTAGAGAGAAATTTACACTTCATTCCATTCACAGTAGGCACATAAAAAAAGCCATTTATGGGCATCTCTCACTCAACATTGGTTATTTTGCAGCTCAAAATCTGCAATAAATAGAACCATGTATGAAATTCATAGTAAAGGATGTTATCAGCGCACACTAACAAAAGCATGTCAATAAATCAGTGCGGTGACATAAGTGTGCAGGAGAAATGTGCGCACAGACAAATGCATGCAGCTAGTGGGTTGCTCTTTTCCATCTCTGAGAGCCGCTACAAAGAAAAATCCAGGAATTAATTTAGTGGATACTTACAAACACAAACATGCTCCCTTGCATGATTAAATATCATTAGCTTTAGGTTTTGTGCCTTGTGATATGTTTGCTGGTTTTGTATCACTTGCAGATATTTTTCCTCCAGAGCTAGAGATGTACAAATAGGAGTGGGTGATAAACTTGTTGATATGGTATACAGGATGTAATTCTTCTTGCAGAATTGATTTAGAGTAAATAATTTTTTATTTAGTATACTAAAATTTAATGGAAAACTTCTAAAAATGCATTTAAAAATAAAATGTGTCATATCACAAAACATGCAAATCTGTGCATGCAAAAGGAAATTGAAAATGTTAATTTATGTTAGTGCATTAGTGTCTTAAAAGTAATGTCTTTGTGTTTTTACTTGTATGTGCTTATAATCAGTGGACTAATCCCTTTAAAAATATCTCCCTGAGTAATCTGCGTTTTAACCTGATTGTTGAGTTGATGCTGGCTGTGGCCCCCTGTGATTCTCCATTGGATTAAGTGGGCTTGATAATCTACAGTATGTATGTTTTATGTTAGTTTTTTTAAGTAAGAATAATAGAAAAAAGCCATATCTTGTCCTATGTTTGCAATGGTGTGAATGAGAGACAGTGAAGTGACATATTGATTGGTTTGAGCTATTGAGGTGAACATTATAATATTATACCAGCATCTACTGAAACTGACAAAAAATGTTTAATGATGTTATGTGAAGATTAGCCATAATCCCGTCTCCTACATACAAATGTATATACTGTATTGTCACACACGTGCGTTTAGGAGACGGCTAAAGGGCTTGGGGAACTGTAATACTAAACCAGACCAGGGGGTGGCAGGGTGTCCTGACTGTCTCTCTCAGTTTCTTGCAGACCATTCCCGGGAAATCTCACCAGGTTCCGGCACCTCTGATGACGTCACTTCCGGTTCCGGACTAGATGACATAATTTCCTTCCCAAGCCCTTAAAACCGCCATCTTATCTCTGAATGATCAGTTCTGTTTTGAACTCAGTCATGTGAACATCTCTGTTCAAATATCTAAAAACTTTTTGCAGCTGGGAAATAATATACGGGTGGCTGCCCCAAACCTTTATGATGTCTGGAGACTCATTCTTATTACAATATGTATAAAGTGTATCCAATACCTGCAGGAATTAATGTTGATATATTGATGGGTGCCTCTTTTAAACTTGTTGAAAAGAATTGCATGTCATGTGGTGCCACATTTTCATCACATTTATATTATTTTTGTAGCAAATAACATCTTTCCACAAGTAAACCTACCCCAAGGGGAATGAACTAGCTGCATGCATTTTCTCTCCATGAATTTGTCACTGCATGCGGTTGTCCCTCGTGCTTTTGTCGTGGCACCTGTTATCACTAAGTGCTAAAAAACTTTGATTTATATACTGTAGCAGTGGCCGTGCCATCTATGTGGAAACTAGTTTATGTGGCCTGGTGAAATGGAATCACCCCACTGCAAGACACATTGCCAGCAACAACTGTAGAGGAATATTTAGAAAATGCTTCCAGTAAATCTCCAGTCAAAAACATCACTTCATATGGCTTCTGACTACCTAGCTCAGAACAGTATTCCAACTTCCTCTGCTTTCTTGTTAGAGGCTTCTCTCTGTAGCATTCGTTTCTGGTAAGAGCTATCCTGGGGAATTAACCTTTTCAAAGCTTCCTAAATATATTCAATGGGTAGGATATTGGAAAAGAACTGAGTGAACCTTGTCCAAATCAAGCACTTTGAAAATTGCAACTATCTGAAGATCAATAATTCTAAATTTATCCATATTTAGCAGAGTGGGAATGATAAAATCTACTTGCTCTGTAACTAATGGCCAAATCAGATAATCTGTTGTAATCTGGTGATGCATTGAACAGCAGGGCTTTTGTAAAATGAATTTTAACAATCCAGTCTAGAGGTGATGAAGGACAGAAAGGGAAAACATTAGAAATGCTACTTACTTTATAGAAAGACATCCTGAATGCTGCATAAATTCAATTTATAAAAACCTCGTCTATTTTCAAGAATAACTTGAGGACTTCTGACAGGGCTTAATTCACAATAGTTTGAGTATGAGAGCCCATTGTCCACCACTGCCTAGTAGTCAAATTTTCAGTGTCCATTCTCTTGAAAACAAGCTGGATGACATTAGAAGTAGGATTCACTTACAACAGCATATCAGGGACTGTAGCTTTTTTTGTTTTATGGAAACATGGCTGACACCTTACAGTATGTGCTGGAGTATTAATTTACCATATACACTGAACCACCCCTTCTGACAATCGTAGAGAATGAGGGATATGTTACAAGATGAAAAACAACTGGTGTGATCCACGGAATATTATAACCCATTCTCACTTCTGCTCACCAAACAAGGAGTATTTGAAAAACATGTGTTAACCTTTTTACTGTTCCCATGGGTTTACCGCAGTCATTATTTCTCCTGTTTATTTGCCATGACAGGTGGACACAAGAGGGGCTCTGAATTATTTACATGATATGCTCAGTGGTCACTAAAAAAAGACATCCAGAAGCTGCCATCATTGTGGCTGGAGATTTTAACAAGGTTTACCTGAAACAGGTGATGCCCAATCTTTATCAACACATCTCATGTGCCGCCAGAGGCAATAAAAAAATTGTGCATCATTGCTACAGTCTGCTAAGGGAGGTGATCTAAAGTCACCTCTTTGCCAGTCCTTCTCCTACTGGAGTAAGAAACTAGTTTATTGAGAAGTTCTGGTGATAAAGCAGGTCAGGCGCTGGATGGGACAATCAGATTCCACATTTCAGGATGCTGACTGTGAAATGTTCTTGTCAAGCTGTGCTGACATCAATGAATTTGTGGAAGTTAAAGTGAATTTGAATAATACATCGGAGGACAACATTATCCCTACCATGAATTTTAGGTCCTTTCATTATGGACATTATGGACAGATATATCTGAATAGAATGCATTGAAGATTTGGTCTGCAGCTTACAATTTGGTTCTCATGTCATATGATATAGATGGCTACAAAAGTGTGTCTTATAATGTGAGGAAGGGGATAAAGGCTGCAAAACAGTGCTACAGGGCCAGAGTGCAGTTACAATTCTGGCTTGGTGACTCTATATGTATGAGGCATTTTGATGTCAGTTGATCCTGGTCTGCCACATGAACTAAATACCTTCTATGTGCACTTTGATTTTAGCATTAATCAGCTGGCCTCAGTGGTGCTGGAAGGCTTCCCTGCAATCTCCACCATTTTGGAGAGGCAACTTTGACTCAATGAGCATGATATTAGGAGAGCTCTGAGGAGAGTGAAGAACAGGAAGAAAGCCAGATCAAGAGGTCCTCCAGGACAAGTGCTGAGTGATTTTGCAGACCAGCTCGCACCATTATCTACCACTATGTTCAATGACTCCTGTGCCTCGTGTACTGTCCTGCCTTGTTTAAAAAAATCATTATCCCTGTATCTAAGTCCAGCAATCCCTCTTGACCCAATGATTATCATCCTGTATCTATGACATCTGTAGTGAATAAGTGTTTTGAAAGGTCTGTTAAAGACTACTGTGTATCTGTGCATCACTATCCAACACTTTATATCCTCTACAGTTTGCTTATCACTCAAACCGGGCAACTACTGATGCTATAACTTATTCTTTTCCTTAGGCTCAGTATTGGATCTATTAAAAAAGAGAGAATTCAATGAATCTTATACTCATATGATTTTGCACGTGACAAATAAAAACCTTGAATTGATGCCACTGAGGCACCCACATAGCATGTGAATACCTGATATGCTGTCTTCATAAAGAGTAGGGTGTCATTCCTATTCCACTGAAAGTTAAGGTCATGTTTGTAAATCAAACATCAGTGGCAACATGTAGATATTGAACAGAACTGAAATAAACCATGGATCGCTTAAGGTTCTACCATGGTTCTCCTGGTATCTGTGACCAAAATTTTGAATGTGTTGTGTTGTTTTTATTGTATCACTTAGTTTGTACATTTGATTCAATAAATGTTCTCACCATGTTGAATATCACAGGGCACACACATTTGCTCACACTCTCACTGGGTCAATTTAAAGTCAATAATAAAACTATTCTGCACATCTTTGGTGTATGGAGTGAAACCAAAATGACCAGAAGAAAATCGATACAAACACAGGGAGAACAACAGGCAGTGAATCGGCACTAGATCTGAACCAAACACTCATTAGCCATTAGGAAGTCACACTGTCTACTGTACCATCATTCTGCTCACAACTCAATTCTAATGTATTATATACATATATTAAGTGGACACCACAGATGTCAGGAAATTAAAGCATTAATGATTCTAGAGAAAATACATTTCAGGGGGCCCATTAATTAGAAAAAGACAATCGATGGATTTGCTCCTTCTTGATTATTCTGTGATTCATGGAATGTAGTCTATTGTTTATAATTTTAGTAGAAGAATTTTGTATTAGGTATATGTATTAATCTTTATAAATAAAACTGTTATACCCCCTGTCTGGTTTTCAATTTTTGAGCTATGTTTGATGTTATTTATCCATTTTACACTCTAAGGACATAATTTCAACCATCAAATTGCATCTTGTCTGTTTGTTTGTTGGTCAATCATACAAAATCCCTAAACTGATTTTCAGAAAATGTTGTATATAGGCTGCTGCTGGTCCAACATAAAATATAGGCATTTAAAATTTTTAATTGGGGAGAGGGTTGTAATGGGTAAGTGGACCCAAAATCTGTGTATTATTTTAAAATGGTTGAGTTAATCTTAGTGAAATTTTACTTGTACAATAAAATCGAACCAACTTAAAATCCAAGCAACACAGCAATAAGGAAATTTCATTGGGAAGGGTAAAGTCACAGGACAAAAATGCATAACTACAAAATTCATGAAATTTTGCATGCATATTACTGTCAGTACAGCTTAAAATCTAGATGTTTAGGGCTTTTAGATGTTCCTTTGAGAAACAGGACTGTAATGTGGGGGGCACAAAACCAAAGCCAAAAGGATTCAGATGATGGAAGAGAATTTGGCATATTTCTAAGTTTGACTGTACTTTCATTGAAGGATACAATCCATGTCAGTGGTTCTACACAAACATTAGCATATGATAAGATCGGGGACCAACAGACAAATCACTCACCACTCAAAATCCGTTTTGTCTTCTTTCACTAAATGTTGTATTTACATTATTGTTTATGCAACTTAAAAACAGCCTTCGTGAATTTCATTGGGATGTCATAATGGGAGGTCCAAAACCATAAAAAGCAGGCATTACTTTAAAACAGCTGAGTGGCTATTAATGAAATTTTGTGTGATCACATTCAACCAAACTTAATATATGGAGTTTATGGAGTTTCAATAGGTGTTCAATAGTAGGAGCAACACAAAAGTAAACATCTATTCAGTAAATGAATGGAAAGAAATCATGTTCATGTTTTTAACCAAGTAAGACTTTACAACATGTATAGAATCCAATATAGACAAAAAGAACAAATTCTCAACTCATGAGAGCAGAATCATTGATAGCAAAAAGGAAGTGAAGAAGATGGATGGGAAAATGGCATTTTTCCAGCAATGATAAAGGTCAACATAATGACAAATTGGTCCACATAAATATTTACTATCTTACTTTAACCTATCATACAAATGTACCTGGCCAATGCCAGATACTTCACTAATTTGCTATATAATAAATCATCCTCGTCCTAAACTCTTAAAAATAACGATTCTTTAATGGCATTTTATGGTTCTTTACCTGGTTGTGTGGTTCCTCATAGACCCATTGCTTGACAAAGCACCCTTTAATTCTAGGATTCTTTTTTTTTTTTTTGCCTATAAAGGTGGTTCTTTGTGCTTTGAAATGTAGACGAAGTCTGAAATCCTCAATGTATGGAAGGCTGTCAAGCAGAAAACTAACAGGTTAAGTTAACCTGGACTTGGGCTGTGTTATTGTGTGCATCCTTTTAAAATTAAGACCCATTGGTATTTCACAGCTTTGTTACAATCGATTCATGGTGATTTAGTCTATAGAGCCTGTTACAGATCTAAAGGTTCTTTCTGGAACATTCATGTGGATGGGTCTTTTAGGAACCAAAAATGGTTTCCCTGTGGCATAGCACTTTAGAAACGCCCCGGCTGCTTTATTTTTATGAGTGTACCGACTGCCATACACGCGCCATTGTTAATCAGGATTCTCTCTTTTTCTTAAAGATTGAACTATGAATCAATTTACACTGAAAGGACTTTTATATGATGTCTCAGGAAGTAAATCATGATCCACTATTTCATATGCCAATAAGTTAGACATTTTAAAACAATTTTCCATTCATGAGCATTCTAAAATTGTTTAATCTAGATTTGGGGATTTAAGCAGTCACAACCAATTTTGGCCACACCAATTTTAGGTCAGGTAAGAACTTGAATACGAGGATAGTGCTGCATATGTTAATCAAAGTCTCCTTAGGGTTTTCAGTCTTTTGTTAATAGCTGGAATGATATTGACACACATTTGCATATACACTGTTGTCACATTTCACATTCGGGGTATCTGTGGGTCTGATGGCCTGCAATCTCTTTTTTGCAAGTTAAATCTGCCATTGTTAGGTAAATGCAAATGACTTGAAGAAAGCTACCCAAAAATATGCAGGTGTACCATTTTTACTTCTGAGGAAGAACACACAATGATGAATTTCTGATAGTGGGCTGAGTAAGAGATGGATTTTAAGTGCTTTTGATGAGAATCTTGAGTTGTTTGGCAGGCTTTTGATGTGCTGTTCTATTTCCATTTACTGTGCCTTCAGTCTCTTTTGTTGGAAAATATAAATACAGATTAGGGGATCAAAGAGTATGCTGATCAAGGTAGCAATGTAATGTAAATAAATCATTATAGCTTTGCTTAAACAGTTCATTCAGACGCACACTAATCTAATGGAAAATCCTGTTAGTAGCATCTGTTAAGCATGTCTGTGTGAGTTTTTCTCTGGGTACTCTAGTTCTTCTTCCACATCCAAGAGACATGTAGATTAGAGCGATTGGGCTCTCCATGATGGCTCTGTTGGGTGTAAGTGTAAGTATGTGCTGTGATGGACAGGCAACTCGTGCAATGTTAATTGCTGCCAAAATCGTCTTTGGCACTTTGTGAGTCTGCATTGGATAAGCTGGTTATAAGATTGATCAATGAGTAAATTACATATGTTGCCACTGCTAGGCCCTGTGATCAATTGACACCCTATCAAAGGTTATTTATTTATTTATTTATTTACCACGTGCTAGCATAAAAAAAGATGTTGAACTAGGGGAAATCTAGAGAAAGATGAAATTCTGGTGGCTGGCCACTGTTGTCCTGAAGTGTAAACTGGTCATCTAAACGAGGTATAAGGACAAACGACCAATCAAACCATCTAATAGATAGATTCTTTCAAGAATCTACCCTCAGATATCTGACTTTCACTGGTATTTTTTTTCATCTGTGGATCTCACACACAGCGGAGGGAGTGCTGGTGCATTCATGTTGCTACTGCTCTTCCCTGTTAAAGACACTTTTCGTTAAAATTTGCATTGAACCTTGCATGTTTTGCACTTCTTTTACTTTCTCTTACTGTATGTATAGTTCATGGATGCAATTGATTAGTTTTTAAATGAATTTGGAATTATTTGTATTTGTCTAGTTGTGGTTCAGTGGGCGAAACTTTCTTTTGATTTTCTGCTCCTGCGTGATGCTTGATTTGTGAACATCTCTCTTTGAATTGTTGAAATCTACAGTACATCCGGAAAGTATTCACAGCGCATCACTTTTTCCACATTTTGTTATGTTACAGCCTTATTCCAAAATGGATTAAATTCATTTTTTTCCTCAGAATTCTACACACAACACCCCATAATGACAACGTGAAAAATGTTTACTTGAGATTTTTGCAAATTTATTAAAAATAAAAAAAAAATGTACAGTATATGGTTATATGTTAGAACCACTGAATTGTGGTAATTATCTTCATGCACATCTTATAATATCTCCTACTTTTTAAATGGATAAATCCTCCAGTGGCATCAGTCTATGCTTCTACTGGATTTTTTGCTGTATTGCTATTGTCACTCATTTACACCACCCCATCCCACCTGATTCACCTTCTCTGCTGTACTGTGATGCTTAAGTGTTCTCTACTGCTGTCAGATACAGTATTGGCTTTCTACTATACTAAAATACTCTCATGATAAACTCCTGCATATTAAACAGTTTTTCCAGAGCAAACGGTCAGACTGGAATGTCCTTAAAGACACTGGCATTGTGCAATGGCCAAAATATGTACGCAACAGGTCAGGTCACTGCCACTCTCGGGCTGTGAATGGAAAGTTCATCGGCAGCATTTGCTCAGGAATACAGCGTCCTACTCATGGCTTTGGAAATAAGAGTGTCAGTGCCAAATTTGCAGTATGTTAAAATAAACTCTGGTTATGGATCTGTACACAACAAATCCTCATTAGCTAATATTGTATTGTTTAACACAAGATCTCTTAATGGCATAGCATTGGTCCTATCAGAATTCATTACAGACTTCAAGCTTTATATGCTATGCTTAACGGAATCTTGGCAAAAACCAAACGAATGTACGTCTCTTATGGAGACGACACCATCTGGATACATTTATTTCACAGAAGTTCTCAGATCAAGACAAGGAGGAGGGTTCACTGTAATTTTTAGTTCTGAGTTAAACATCAAAATAATTACTATTGATGATTCATTCTCTTTCGAGTGTCTAGCTCTTAAATTAATAACGAAATCTTGCCCTATCTTACTTGTTGTTCTCTATCACCCCCAAAATACAATGGGTCTTTCTTATCTGATTTGACTGAATTATTAACCCAATTCTTGAGCGTGTTGTGGCCTCCCAACTCACCAATTACTTAACTTCTAATAAAATGATGGAACTCTTTCAGACTAGTTTCAGAGCACAGCACAGCTTTAAAACTGTTCTGCTTCAGGTAACTATTGATTTGCTTATGTCAGCAGACTCTGGACAAACCAGGACATTATTGCTGTTAGACCTCAGTGCAGCATATGACACTGTCAGACATGACATTCTACTATCCAGAATGAAGAATATTCTGGGTATCTCTGGCACTGCCCACTGATGGTTTAAGTCTTATTTGACTGAAAGAGAAGAGTTTGTGAATCTTGGCAACAGCAGATTAGCATCAGTCACACAAGGTGTTCCTTAAGGCTCTGTCCCCTGCTCTTCTGTATCTATATGCTTCCTCTTGGCCATATTCATAACTTTGGACTGGATTATCATTTTTATGCAGTTGATACTCAACTATATTTCAGTGTTAAAATCAAAACTTCATCAGGGCTTTTTTAGCTCACAGCTTGCCTCAGTGAATTTAAAATCTGGATGGAGCATGACTCTTTAAAATTAAACTCCAACAAACTGAACTCCTGCAAATTGGCACTAAAACACAACATAAGAAAATGATCTCCTTTTCAATCAAATTTGGTGAAGATGTCATCAGACCTTCTGCTAATGCAAGGAATCTTGATGTAATTTTTTATTCTTCTCCCAAATAAACCACATTAAGAAACTTTCCCACTTTCACCTCCATAACATATCCCATGTTTGCTAATTCCTCTCCTTTTCTAATGCTGACAAACTTGTCCATGCTTTTTTCATATCCCGTATCAATTATTGTACAGTAACTCCTTACTGATATGGGTCCTTTCAAATACTATATCACAGGTCCAGTTGATTCAAAACAGTGCTGCAAGAGTCCAAAAATAGACCAGCAACAGCAAACACATAACACCCATCCTGCTTCACCTCCACTGGCTCTCTGTGACTTACAGAGTTGAATATAAAATTCTAATATTAGTCCACAAAGCTTTACATGTCCTTGCACCAGACTACATTAGTGACCTTCTCCATCACTATGCTCCTGTTTGCCCCCACTAAGGTCCTCTGATTCTGGCAATCTTGTTGTGCTTTACATTAACCTGCACTTTATGGGTGAGAAAGCTTTCAGCTGTATAGTGACTAGACTTTGGAATGACCTCCCTAAATTAATTAGATCAACTGACTTTATTCATTCTTTTATTCTTTTTTAAACAACATAAAACTTATCTGTTCAGGAAGGCTTTAACTTAACCTGTCTTTCTGCCCATTATTTCAGTTCACCTCTCTGTCCAGATGCTCAGAATAATTTCTGTGTGTTATATCACATGTTATGTTATTTGTTCTGGCTTTTCTTCTACCATTAAATTTTGTATTTTACTCTGGGTTACTGTGTTTTATTCTGTTTAATGCTTTGTATAGCCTGTATTTATCTGTTTTAGTGTTCTATGCAGAAGATATTTATGTCCAATGTTACATGTTCCCTGTTGATATTTCTGAGGCTCTTTGAAGTGCCTTGAGCATGGGAAAGTTGTCAAATGAATAAAATGTGTGCAAATGACAGGTAGGTCAGTGGAATTGTGAGGATGCAAAGAGCAGAGTTGGCAAAGGTAGATGCGTTTAAATACTTGGGATCAACAGTACAGAGTAATGGGGATTATGGAAGAAAAGTGAAAAAGGGAGTGCAGGCAGGGTGGAATGGGTGGAGAAGAGTGTCAGGAGTAATTTGTGACAGACAGGTATCAGCAAGAGTGAAAGGGAAGGTCTACAGGATGGTAGTGAGACCAGCTATGTTATATGGGTTGGAGACGGTGGCACTGACCAGAAAGCAGGAGACAGAGCTGGAGGTAGCAGAGTCAAAGATGCTAAGATTTGCATTGGGTGTGACAAGAATGGATAGGATTAGAAATGAGTACATTAGAGGGTCAGCTCAAGTTGGACGGTTGGAAGACAAAGTCAAAGAGGCGAGATTGTGTTGGTTTGGACATGTGCAGCAGGGAGATGCTGAGTATATTGGGAGAAGGATGTTAAGGATAGATCTATCAGGTAAGAAGAAAAGAGGAAGGCCTTAGAGAATGTTTATGGATGTGGTGAGAGAGGACATGCAGGTGCTGGGTGTCACAGAGCAAGATGCAGAGGACAGAAAGATAAGGAAGAAGATAATATGCTGTGACAACCCCTAACGGGAACAGCTGAAAGCAGAAGAGGAAGATTATTATTATTATTATTATTATTATTATTATTATTATTATTATTATTATTA
>JANRMT010062831.1:21985813-22014963 GCA_026402145.1 Polypterus bichir lapradei | reverse complement strand
TATTATTATTATTATTATTATTATTATTATTATTATTATTATTATTAAGCTTTACCTGGGTGAGAAGCCTAGGTCACTGGTGTAGAACTGTAGCATGAAATATTAAGTGTCCCGCAAGTCACCTTTGCTAATCTAAGATGGTATTATAGGATAACAGAATGCCAGGTTAAGCCATTTGATACTGATGCTCATCAAATCCCAGATAAGGTGTTGGTTCATATGGATAGCAAGATGGTGTCCATGAAAATTAGAACCTGTTAAGACAGCTGAATCCATCAGCTCTGAAAATGGATGGTGCATGTCAATCCGTCACCATCAGTGGTGGACTCGAAGGCTAAGTCTTGAGGAGTAGGAAGGAAGGCCATCATGGTGGGTGCTAAAGCCCATGGCAAAGACCTAGGTGGAGCTTCTGTGGCATCTGATTTTAGTGGTCATAGCAAATTTTCAAAAGAATGCTTTGAATGCTCAAGTGGAGCAAGACTCCAAGTGAACAGCAATTTAACATGGGTCAATTGGTCAGTCCTAAGAGTGGATACCTTCCTTCCTGAATGCACTGGTAGTTCTTGTTTTACTTTTCCTTTAGTAGTGTTGCTAAATTTCTTCTTGATCAACCCTTTTGATTTTTTTCTACCTCCTTTCTTTTATAGTCCTAGAAAAAAAATAGCTACTCTCCAGTTAGTGTATCAACCTTGCTGTGATTTTGCTTTGGAAAAATAGCATCTGAATTCAATCCAATATCTTGCAGTACTACAGAATGATAGTGAATCTTCATCATGTGAAAATTTAAAATTAGGATAGTTTAACACTCAGAACTCCAAACAAAATGTATTTCTGTAAGAAAAATTTCTTATAATTTTCCACGTTCGAATCAGGACAGATGGACATATAACAAATAACGGGTAGCAGGGAGTTTGTCAAATGAAGCAGCAACATTAACAAGATTCTAGATTATCTTTGTCCCAGAACTTCTTTTAATGGTGCAGTTATTATAGACTTACAAGAGTATGTTTTATAATGTAGAACTGTTATTTTAAACTTTTTGTAAGTTCTAAGCTCCTTGACAGTCTTAACTGACTTTAGACAAGTTTAGGCAATAAATTCAAGTGCATCTTTTCTAACTTTATGACTCAGCATTATGCCTAACAGTGAACACAGGCATTTGTACACAGGAGGACAAGTAAAAGATGGATTAGGAGATGAGAGAAAAAAAGACAACAAAACAGAGCAAGGGCTGTTAGCAAGAGACTGCTGATCTGAATGTCTTGCCAAAAATTTATCAAAAATTCAAAGTGAAAATCATAAAGAAAATGAATAAAAAGTCAAAACATAAAACCTGGAACAAAATAAGAGCAAAGTGAGTTGATTTTATTTTTATTTCAATGCTTGGATAACCTGGCTACCGCACAGCCAGGTTTTATTGGTGTGTTTCATCAAAGTAACATGCTCACAGCCAGGGCCGGATTTTCCTATAGGCTAACTAGGCTTCAGCCTAGGGCCTCAAGATCAAGAGGGGCCTACATTCAAATTGTTAGCAATTTGAACAAACTTAAAAATGGGAGGTGAAAGGGCCTCATAAGTGGAATAGCCTAGGGCCTCTTTTCATCTAAATCAGGCCCTGCTCACTGCTGACCTGCAACAGAAAGCAAGGCAGATTCACCTGAGAATGCAAAAATAATGCTTCTTCTAGACATAAAATAACCTAGAGAGATATACAAATCATGAGAGTCAGGTACAAATGCATAAAAGGTATACTTGTAGGTGCAAATGATGCATACATGAAACGCTACTTGCTTCCCCACTTCCATATGCTGGTGCATGAATTCTCTACCTGCTCCCTAAGCACTTACCGTCATCTAGCAGTGTTTTTTTAAGCTTGTACTCTATTATCTGTTAATTATATATTAAACATATATTCATTAACTCTTAGCTACTAATATTACCTGGGATTTCATCAGGCAATTCTAAATACCAGTAACATTGATTTTTTTCCTGTTAGTCTGGTAGTAGTAGTCAGACAGCTTTCTAAAACTGTTTAATATTAAACAACTTTCTTATACTGTGTAATATTATCAGATCGTGCACATTAAACTTTTTACTTTTTTTTTTAATTTTTATGTTAAAAAGTTATGTGTTATTATCATTAAACTAAATTATGCAAATACTAGCTAAATTTTACTTTATAAATTCCTGTTTTATCTAAAGCATATTTCTAAAAGAGGAAAATTTATGTGGTTAGTCATGATCTGGAAGTGCTTCCAGTGGCACTGGAAACCTTAAAGAAACAAACATTCAGAGGCACGGGGGGCTTAGAGTCAGAATGATGAATGAGCATGAGATGGGCATAGAGGAGCCAACAAATGAGACAGAGAAAGAGAGAAGGTTTAGGAGGTGAGAAGGGAGCATTAGAGTAGGCCTAGAGTGATCAGAAGATTTATTATTTTTATTGTTACTTTGTGTTCTCCTTTACCTCCTCTACTTGTACTTATTATTTATTTAATAAATATGTCTTTGTTTTGCCCTCTCATTACCATTTTTGTCTCTTTCTGGGTTTGAGGAAAGTTTTGTAATGTCCTTTTTGATCCACAATGAGTACACTTGAACTCAGTCTCCTTGGGCCAGTGAGTGAGCATACCATCTGCTAAGCAAAAAATTAAGCTAGTCAGAATTAATTGTAGGGTTTACCCTCTGCCCACTGAAAACAACAACAACAACATGTATTTCTATAGCACCTTTTAATACAACAATGTACTTCAAAGTATTTTACAAGATGACAAAGAGAAAGTTATAAGAAAAGAAAAACAATTAAGATAAGGCAATAATGTTTAAGAATAAGTAACAAAACAAGGTGAGGTAAAATGGCTGAGACAACAGAAAAAAACAGAATGAAATTCCCGTTAGGCTGAAGAAAAAACAAAATCTGCAGGGGTTCCAAGGCCAAGAGATCGCCCAGCCCCCATGGGGCAAAGTTATGTGTTGTAGTGTATTATCTTGGAGCTTATCCTAACTGCTTTGTAAGTATTTAATTGTTTTTGGCACTCCAGTTTCCTCCCACAGTCCAAAGACATGCAGGTTAGGTGCATTAGAAATCCTAAATTGTCTCTAGTGTGTGCTTGGTGTGTGGGTGTGTGTGTGTGTGTGTGTGTGCCCTGCGGTGGGCTGGCGCCCTGCCCGGGGTTTGTTTCCTGCCTAGCGCCCTGTGTTGGCTGGGATTGGCTTCGGCAGACCCCCGTGACCCTGTGGTTAGGATATAGCGGGTTGGATAATGGATGGATGGATGGATGAAATATATACATCCAAACATTTTGAAACATCCATTGTGGAAAATGTTTTACTTAATATTTTGAAATATGGGTGTGAAAAGAACTGAAATGTTAGAGCTTTTTCTCTGACTTTCATGTTAACTTAAAACAAACAGCTGTCAGAGATGTTTGTTTCACTTTTTAATTGAAGTGACTTTAAAGAGTAGGAATCAAGTATATCACTCAAATGATTTTTGCGTTCTGCAGCCCCGGGCTTGCTAAAATGCAAAGTGGGCCAAACGCCTAGAATAGTTCAAGGTGCAAGCAACTGAAGGCTTCACTGAACAACCCCAAAATAGGTAACCCTACTCTGCCGATGTTCTAACTGCAGCAATCTGTACCTTTTTTGTAATATAAGCTTGTGAAAAGGACTTTGAGATGAACTTTGCTATGAATGGTGTTATAAAACCTTTAAAGATTAATGGAGTCTGTCATAATTGTTTTATACTGTGCTCATATCTAATTTCTATGAATCCTGCAGTCACATTAACAACAATCTGATACTTTTGTACTGGTTATTCTCAAACCTGTGAAAACATGTGGCTGTAAGCTTTTGCTCCAACTAGCTTCTGTTTTCAGTTGAACCCCTAGCCTAACTGAGCAAGGTTTGGCGTTGTAAAAATAACTAAACTAGGTTTTGTACATTTTTTGGGATGTACGAAATATTTATATATGTTACACTGAGATACTTTGGTGAGTGTTTAACTTGGTTTTTAAGATTATCATTATCATCATGTTTTTCCATGTTTTCTGGTAATTTAATCCCTGATTTTCCAATGAGCACATTAGTGCGTCTGATGCTGAAATAGCAGCAGCCTTTTAGCATCCAGTGTCACTTGCCTAGTTATCTGCTCTGCTTGTTATTAATTGTCATTATTAGCAAGGGGAGAAACTACAAAGTAAAAACACCAATTAATAGAAAAACAACCAAAGAGACTAAAACATTTAAAGTAACAGCAAAAATAAAAGTCTTGCAAATGTAAAAATTGCACTGCCTTGCTTTTCTGAATGCGGAATTAGAAAAGAGAAAAAAAAGACCAGCAAATTAAATTAGGTCAATTAGAAATGAAATGATTCACTGATTAGTTTAGATTTGATTCAGTTAGATTAGATATACTTTATTAATCCCCAAGATGACATTCAGAAATGTGAAACTTGTTAGAACAAAAACCTGCAACAACATGTGGTCCCCAGGGCTGAGCATGTGAGTTATGTATTGTACAACTCAAAAGGTTTTAAAACTATGTTTTAACTGTGCTTTATCTTCTGTTTTATCTCTGAGTGCACTCCTGTTAACAGGCTTTGGGAAGAACCATTTTAGCAAAACTCTTATGACTTACTCTACTAAAGCTTCTTTATTACTTAATGGGTGATCTTTGAACAAGTACAAATATAACAGGACAAAGTTCAGACATCCTTATTGCATGTTGTAACCTGATAAATCACATCATTTAAACTTCATACAAAGAACTTTATTTCATACTGATTCTCCAACTTTAGGCTTCTTGGACATTTCATGGATATCCTGCTTAGAAACAGATTTCAGAGAGAAATGGGAAATGGCTTAGGAAATGTAGGAAAGAAATAGAAGCAGGCCAAAAAATGTTTGTCTTAGAGCAAGCAGTAGTCAGAATATCAAGAGTGACAGACAGAACTAAAAATCAAGGCCAGAAACACAAAACCCGACCTGAAGCTGAAATAACTAAGCAAAAAGGTTTTCACACAGTCTAGATTTATTTGAGCCTAACTAATACTAATTATTGGCATTTGTTTAATTGTGAATCCAACAGCTTGGAAGCCAGAAACTGCTCTGTCTTAGTAGAGCATGAACCTCCTCTGAGTTGCCTTGCAGGGGGGAGTACAGGGATGCACCTCAACTTTCATAAACAGTCCCATAGTTGACTGTTGACTTATGTTGCTTAATGGATTCATCAGCTCTCCGCATCAGCCATGGAAAGATTATCACAGAATTTCAGTGACCAAACCAAAGAGAAAACAAAATGTCATTAACAGAATCAATATAGAAATATTAACAAACATATGAATTATAGAGGTTTTTAGAAATCTAAAACTCAGATTCATAATAGGGTGCTGTTGAAGAAGATTAAGTGCTTCTATACCATCATGATAAATCTTGTGTAAATGTGTTTCAGCGCCTCTCAACCAAATACTGGGAAAATCAGTTTTGAATATAAGTGAATGATCAGAAAATGACATGCTATCTAATTGTTAGTACTGCACTACAGTGGGTGAAGAAGTTGAAAATATTTTTGTAATATATTTGGAGTGTGTATACATTTGAATGGGTACAAGTGAATACTGTACATGGGAAAATAAACTCCTTTACAGTCCAGTTTTAAATTTAAAGCCATTTTACATTATTTATTCTCTTTTGCTTAACTAGTTAAACCTACTTTTTTATTTTGCAGCTATACAGAATACAGGTCAATGAGCCAAAGCTACTTCAAATTTTATAGTTGAGATTGATTTTTTATTCAGCAACAATATCTCTCTTTATTCAACTATTTGTAATGTATGCCAGGCACAGCTTTCAGCGATGAATCTGAACCGAAGACACTCAGCTTCCACATCTGCATCATCTGTCTATCTGAGGGGATACAAGGAAGGTGGTGAAGATAAAGAGGTTAGGTGCCACATGAGAGCACGGAGATCCTCTTCATCAGAAGAAAGTCACCATAAAGCTTCGATACCAGAGAACCGTGTGAGCACCATCCATGAGCTCACAGAGTCCTTTGAGAAGAAGTTACGTTTTAGGACTCGAAAAACTGTATCTTTGGTAAGTAACGTTGTCTGGCTTTATGCAGAGCTCTTGCTCCCTTGTCCTCTCACTAAAGGTGTTATGAAGGTTTTGTTCAATCTGTACTTTAGAAAAGGCAAGATGACCAACTGCCCAAGTAGTTGTTTGGTGAATGTAGACAGGTTTGCAATGAAGGCTGTTTGCTTCCTGGCCCTCTCTCTCCTCTACCTCCTATGCCATGCTACTCTTTATAGTGTGATGAACTTTTTCCTCCAGATGTTGTATAGCCTTGCTAATGTGGACATGTCCTTCTCCCTCTTCTCCTTTTACAACTTCCTGAGGGATCTCAATAACAATTTAGTTGACTAATCTTTACCCTCTGATGATGTGCTCCTTCTGTGTCTTTGAACACACACCTTTCCTCCGCAATCAACCTCTCAGTAGCAATGCCGATGACAATTACTATAATGGACTGGAGCTGCTGTTCTATATCACCAAGATTGTACCTTTAAGGACCCCTCAAATATCAAGTAAGGAAACAGAATTCAGAAGTTTCGTGCCTTTTTATATAGGAGAGAAAAAGATTAAATCAAGCTAATGTAGAGGTAAGTATGTTATGTGTTGTTTGCTGTTGTTTTTTTGTCTATATGTAAATGCATACATCTATCTTATGTTATCCTTATGCTATGAGTAAACTATTATTTTGTTTATTGCAACAAGTGTGTTTGAATCATTTGTTGAAAAAGAGTCAATTGCTGAAGAACAAGGAGAGATAGTGAAATATTTTTTGTGTAGACTTGCACCATAAATTAAACAGATCTCTTCATAGTTGTATAAGTCCTAGCTAGGTCATGAAACAAAGATGTTCCATATCTTATTGTCACATCTTATAGATATAAACTTCAGTGTGTTTAGGTATCATTGGTCACATAAAGAATTTGAAGAAAAGATATGAAAATGAAGACATGAAAATGAATTCTAGGAATATTCAGAGGAAGAGTTAAACATAAATAGATTGAAAAAATGGTTTAAAACTTTATCATAGCAGCTGGACCTTCATCTGAGCAATGTTACCCAATAATTAAGAAATAGAGTCTGCCTCTCACCAGTATGAGAAATGATATTATGAAAATTTATAATCTGACCAAGAAGGCAGTTTGTGATGGAAGCCATTGAGAGGCCATCAATCACCTTCTAAGATGTACAGACTTCATAGGCTGAGAAGGGAGTAAAAAATTGCATTATTCGGATACATCTTTAGTTCTACATAAAAGTGCCCTAGAAGTGGAAGTGGCAATAAATAATCCACTACTCAGAAATTATCATCTAAAGCAGGGCTATTCAATTACAAATTCAGTTGGGTCAGATTTTCAGATCAAGAAATTTAGCCGGGCCAGATATTTTCAGTGCCTGGTAAGCAGCAGGTAATGACAAATTTTAAACCAACAGAAATTTTAAACAATGTATTTAAAATGTATGTTTTTAAGTGTATTTAAAAACAAGTAATGTGTAGTCATTGCTTCCCTTTTAAAGTTGGTCACATCTAACACAGGCACGTCAAAAATGTATGAAAAAAAACAATAAAAAGCTATGACTGAACAGAAGCTAAGGTAGTAGCAATACTTTCTTTCCACTTTTGAAATAAAAAATAAGCATTTTTGTCATATCTGACATTTCAAAGTGCATAAAAACAAAATAGTGTATCATATTAGCAATAACAGTTGTTTCCCTTTTGAAATAAAATAAACATTTTGATCACATCTGACGCAAGCTCATCTCAAAGGGCATAAAATAAAACAAAAAGTGCACAGTATTAGCAATAACATTTGTTCCCATTTTGAAATAAAATAAATAGTTTGGTCATATAATAATAACAATTCTTTATATTTACATATCATTTTTCTCACTACTTAAAACACTATGTGCCCCACACGGGATGCGAACACATGAATTTTGAATGCGGCGCAGCAGTGCTAAGATTGCACCACTGCCTATATATATAATCCAGTTACATCACAAAGCGCATTTAACAGAATAAAAATAAAATATCAGAACTATCAAAACTATCAGTGCACAAACCCATAGCAAGTGGTTACAGTAAATAACACACATGAATACAACATCTATGGAACACTGAGGTTAGTTGTAAATCACCAAATGAGTGTTGATATTGTGACGTGTCTCATTACTGCATGGGCTGTGTGGAGTGGAGTCTTGGGAGAAAGCATTCTGTGAGGGCTCAGAGCACCTCCCTAGCGAGAGCTGAGTGGCAGGATCAGGGTGACAAGGGGGTGAATGGTAAAAGAGCAGGAAGAGATTCCCCTAAAAAAGAGGCTCCTTTGATAGGTTGTTATAGGTTGTGACTATTACCACCACTTACCGTATATACACACAACAACGCGCTGCATTGTGGGTTGAATGTTGCTAGGCTATGTGGAGTATTGCATTCATGGTCTGTACCATTGTAGGAATATATATTGGAATTTCTGAAGGCTCGCAAAATGTGTTTTTCTCATTTTTTTTCTGCGTTTCTGATGGGACCACTGATTGGGCCACTCCGAGGTTGCTTCTGGGCCGTATATGACCCGCGGGCCGCCCTTTGAATAGGCCAACTCTAAAGGCTTGTTTGGTAGTCACGGTATACGTAACTCAGTTCATTTTTGAGAAAGGTTTTTTGGTGCAAAAACTGTCAATTTCTAAAAAACACAATTCCATCAGTGGATGCAACATCATGATGTCAGCGTGCATCAAAGGGAAAACTAAGCAACTTGTTAGAGTTGAGTGGCCTAAAGTAACATTAGTGACAAAAGAGCACATTGGTGATTATCTATGAATAGCACTGTCAAAATTTCCACTGCAGCCTTATCAAATCTGTGATTCATGGGCACATTTTCTAATCCAGTTAACCTGACCAATGTTGTGGGGAGCTGGTGTCTGTCCTTTTTAAGCACTGAACTCAAAATGGTAACTAACCCTGCCTGAGTGTGTGGGTGTGCATTATGAGTGAGTCTGTCTGTTCTCTATTTGTATTGCAAGCTGGATAAAGCAGATTGTTAATGCGAATAGATGAATTATAGACAAGAAGTGACAATGCTGACTTATGTTGTGTTGTCTGATTTCTACTTTTATCATAAATGTGTGTTAACACAGATTCTACCATAAGAAGTCAATGAATTACATCATAATTTAGATACATTGGCTTAAATATACAAATGAAAATCCTGCAAAACAGTCAGGCTTCCACTTATAGAAAAAGGTTTGCAGGAAAGTGAGCATTATAGATTTGTTATTTTACTTTCCCGCTAATTAATCATTACTCTTGAGGAAAAAAAAGTATAACCTAGCTAAATCATATAGCTGCCGTTTGCTTTTTCCCTTAATCTTTTGTATTCAATTAACCACTCTCTCTTGTTCTTAAGGAAGAAGATGAGGATCCTTGCGTTATCTGTCATGATGGTCTTAATGCAGGGAGGGTCCAGGAGCTGCATTGCATGCATAAGTTTCACAAAGAGGTAATAAATCCCAAAAACAGGCACTACCAATATTAGAATAATGGCCTGCTTTTCTTTGTTTGTTGTCTGCTTTATGCTAATGAACTGCATAGTCTTAATACCTTGAGTAAGATTTAAACAGTAAGTTTACTTTATGGATGCTTTGTTAAGAAAACCTGGTGAAAAATGTCAACAAAAATGACTGCTGGTCTTCTGTTAACCAGGAAGACATCCATCAAGCTGGTCCTTCTGTATCAACTGTGTAATGTGGGCATCACTGCTGATACTGAAGCTTTTACGATGGCAACCTGACCTTTCTAGTATTGGCTGACTGATCATCCTGGATTTCTTTTAATATATTTATGTGTATTCTGTGTTGTTTCCTTAAAAATTGCCAGGCAGCCAATTTCTATCTAATTATAATAAGTAGCTGTTAAAACCCAAGATCATGAACTGCTGTATAGCTGCTTGAATAAAATGTCAGCTCTGTCCTTTTGTAAATATTGTGTGCTTAAATTGCGTTGCTTTGTGTAGATGTAATAAAATTATAACAACCCAAATAACCTGCAGATTAAATAAGTTTAATTTCAATCCATTACAAATCCTTACACCATGCTTAGATAACAACAGCTTCAGGAATAAGAATAAGAATTTTTCATGACTGTGTTTAGGACCCAACCACACAGGCTGCTTTATTAAGATCCACTTCAATATTCCATTAGGGTTCACTTTTTTTCCAGCTCTGATTGGTACTGAAAACACAAAAAGAAGAATATAGCACTGCTTTGTTTATTTGGGCAGCAATTCTGGAATTCAAATTAATTAAGGTGTCAGAGTAATGATGAGAAAATTTATGCCTGTTGTGACCTGCATTAGGAGCTTTTGGGATGAACCCAAAGAAGGCATAGGAAGAAAAATTAAATTGGAAACTGCAATCTATGAATGCAAAGTTTTATAAATACTGAAAGACATAACAAACACAATCATAAAAAAATAAGAAAACCTGATCATCCCATGGCCATGCAAATATGACAAATGGGATAGCAGGCCCAATTACACATGACAAAGAACCCACCTCCCTTTATTCTCACATAAACCTCATTTGTCTCTCTTTCTCCAGCCAGGCAAGCCCTTACCACTCTTTTAATGACTCCAAGCTCTCAAGAGCAACTACCTCAAAGAACTTTCAAGATTCTTTCTGGGGCCCAATACTAAATCTCTTGTATAATTAGACACATCTTAAAAGACAACCAGTCCTTTTAGAACTCCTCTGGTGACCCAAGGGTCCCTGCAGTACTCAACCCCATCCTACATTAAAAGGCTAGGTAGTCCTGCAGAGACCTGACTACTACAGTTGGTAGCAGGTGAAAATGCATATGGCAATGCACCTTCCTGGGCATGGGGGCCTGTTATTCTCTCCACCATTATTTTTCCATTATAACATCCTCCCATTAACAGTTGTTTATGTGGAATTGCCCATTATTAATCAAACACACCCTTCTCTGTTTGGGTATATTTGTATTAGTTATGCTAACCATCTAAGAGGTGTTGAAATCTAAATCATCAACATAGACCTCAGCATTAACATTTGCAGCACACCATGCAATGCCTATGTCTCTGTTATATGCCATTTGGTATGGGATTTTTGAAAGCAGTGTTAGTGTCTGTGATGAGTCACAACAAATGCAATGCATTTCTCTCTATTATAAAAAGAAATCCTGAGACGAGACTTTTTCAAAGTAATATTTTCAAGTTCTGTGAGACGAGACTTTGGCCATGAAATTTTTTCAAGTCCCGCCCTCCTCTCAACCATATTCAACCACGCACACGGCTCTCTCACCTCTTATTCATGTGAATGCTTTTGACAGACACAGATCCTGCTCTCTTAGCTCTTATAAATTTTAACATTTTCCTCATTTTAAGTTCCCAATAAAAGAAGACTTATTATGTCTAAATCTTATTGAAGAATTTCATCTTGAAGGGTTATTAACAGAAGAAATGAGTACACGGGCAATCCTAGCACCGAGAAACGTTGAAATCAAACTAATTAATGTGAAAATTGTTGATCGGTTACACGGCAAATTGGTTAAATGTGTATCAATAGACTATGCTGAAACAGTTGGTGGTGACGGTGCGGAAGATGAAAACATCAGCTTACAATATCCAGTAGAATATGTACAAATGTTAACACCATCCAGTCTCCCACCATCCGAATTACTGTTGAAAGAAGGATGTATCCAAGAAAGGTAGTGTAGTACATCTCCCGCAGATAACATTAGGCACCAAAGGAGATCTTGATATGCCATTTGTATTAAAGTGTTAACAGTTTCCCATTAGAATAACTTTTTGCAAAGACAATTAACAAATCACAGAGACAAACATTCGAAAAAATTGGTTTATTCATTAGAGAGAAAGAAACGATATTCACTCACGGGCAATTATATGTTGCATTGTCACGATGTAAGTCCAAACACAGAATCAAAATTCAATGGGATTTTGACGAAAATTGAATTCTAAAAATTGTTTTTACTGAAGTTTTACAGTAAAAGTGTAAGTTTTAAAAGTATTTGTGTGTTAATTTCAAATCCAAACAGAACGAAATCATATAACGCAACGAATACCTCTAACGCAACAAGAAACATAATTTACTTTCATATTATTACATTTTATTATTTTTTAATATGGTTAATTATTCGCTGTAATGTAAAATAGTTAGTTCTATTATGCATATGTAACAATTCCCATGAAAAAACAATCTATTTAAATTGTACATCCGCTTCCCCATGCGTGAGTGGCAGAACCGCAAAGTGGCTTGCAAATAGCGCCGACCAGGGGGTTGGTGAGCAAAGTGAGCAGGGGGCAAAGCTCCCTAGTTATTATTAAAAATGTTTTGTGATGCACCTTTTTTTTAGGAATGACAGAGACATAGCAGCTGGATGGACATACAGGCACACACACACTCTTAATCTTTTATTTAGGTGGATTGATGTCCCATCCATAATAGCTACTGATACACTGTTGTTATTTTTACAGCCAGCGTTAGCTTTACACTGGGAATTGCATCTCATTTTTTACATTTGACTGTGTCATGTCTAAATGGGAATATCATGCATAACTTTCATGCCTTTGCTGCTTATAGTTTTTCAGTGCTCCTTGCAATGCACACTCGTCTCAAGGAGATCTAGAATATATCAAATTTTATCTAATGTATAAAAATTGCTCCACTGAAGCAGGATTTACTGGGATCACCTTTAATGCCACACAGTAGGCTGAGATAAAGAGTTTGTGTTCAGGATTTACCACTATGAAGTATCATGTATTGGTGCATGATGCCCAATCAGCCAATCAGTTACCATGCTAAAAAATAGTCTATAACCTAATATAATGGCCTATAATAACCAAATATCAAAATGTCTTTCTACTTCTTAATGAGAAACTTTGGCGTTGTTTTGGAATCTTTGCTGAACAACAGTATAGAAGGATCTGTAAAAGCAAACACACTAAGCAGGTACTAACAAAGCATGAAAGCCCAGCCATGTAAACAATGGTGACATAATAAAGTGTTTTTACAAGTAATCCCTCTGTCGCTAAATGTCCACAGTCATTGACAGCATTTTTGGTCTAGTCAGGGCAAGATGCCAAAACCACAGGGGACCCTTACTTTCAGCACAATTTAAGCACTAATGGTAGCATTGTGTAGAAAATTGATGTAAACTCTTATAATTTTGTCAATAAATAAAAGAGGCTTCTTATGCTTTCATTGAAAGCTGGAATTGATCTGGATTGTCAATGTACTACATAATTTTCATTATATTTGAGTTCTTAATCTGTGAACAGTCCAAAATATAACAATAATAACTTCTTACCTTGTGCTCTGCTGGGAGAAGCTGTGGATGGTGTCATTGTCAACAAATTTCAATGATGGAGAAAAAAACTAAACCCAATGGTTTTCTTGTTAAATTATGTTGTTATTATTCCCCATTTGCCTTTCTATGATTATGAGCTCACTAGGCATGCAAGCAGAAGACATGGTTACCGATTTGATATCACTGGTTTTTGGCTGATCAGTGTAAAAACTTGAACAAGAAAGGGAGACTCCTGAACACAGCTAACATAAGCCAAATCTGCAGTTTGTTACTAACACACAGCACTGGAGCATGCAAGTTATTTTTACAACATTCAATAGGCAAGAAAATGAGCCCAATTATAGTGCTTAGAATTAAGCAGGGATGCTGGTCTTTAACGTCATTCTGTGAGGATCCCTGGGTAGTCTTGGCTGGGTTAAGGAGTTTAGAATACATACTTGTACTCTGGTCAAACAAACTACTTCTTTTATAGAAAAAGAAGAGGAATGGCATTCTTTACAAGTTTAAGCTGGAGTGATTGAAAATGCAATTGGCCTAATGAATTATCATAAATTTTATTATGAGAATAATACAAATAAGGATTTATTAACATCACTCAATACAAGAAGTCTAGCTGGCCCAGTCCATGATAAATCACGGATTTTCGGCCTAGCACTTTAAACTAAATGCAGGAATATCACCTAGTACAAATGTATTAAAAAAAACGAGACTACAGTCCACAATACCCAAAATGTTATTTGTGACATACTTATTCAAAGACATCCTTCTCAATAGATAGATAGATAGAGTAGGATCGACTTATTCCAAAGTGGTTTTTACATGTAATAATTAATGCAATTTTTATTTCCAACAGATGGTGTATACAACTGACATTGTCATCTAATAAAAAATCTAAAATAGAAAAATATGATAAGAAATTAAAAATAATTAAATATGAAGAACTACTCCGATTAAATCCCGTTGACTGTCACAATTTATGGTGTAACTGCAAGGATCTCAAGCTCAGATCCTGGGAGCCCAAAGTGCCCTCTTTATATGTTAATGGAATTTATTATTAATGTATATGTTTATTACTGCTCTCATTTTACTACATTAATGAGGGAAGATTACCAGAATGTTTAAAAGACATGAGTGAGGTTAGAACTCTCTCTATTGTATTTTTTATGTCCTATATTTTTTCCATTTACATTTTATTAAGTTACAGCGTTGGTTTGTCTGTGCTTCATTTATATGAAGTGTGTGTGCGTTTACAATTTTGGTTGACATTGACACCTTTATCTAAGACGACTTACAACATTTATATGATTGGTTACATTTCTTTTGATTTTCCAATTGGAGCACAGGCAGGTCAAGTGACTTCCTCAGGGTCACACAGTGTCAGTAGCAAGATTTGAACATACTACTACAGGGTTTGAAGTCCAAAGCCGTATGCCATTTGATATGGGATTCTCAACAGCATTGCTAATGTTTGCAATACCGGGCTATTCAAAATGTAACAGCAAATTTCAAAAATTTATTTCAAACAAACGGTATAAGACAGAAACACATTCCACACATTACTGGATAGAGGAAAGTTCAAAGTTTAAGAGCCTGCCTAAAAGTACCAGTGAACGCCACCGAGTGCTGTTTCTCATTTATAGTAAAATGGTGAAAACACCACAAGAGAAATCATTTTGAGTGCTGCAATTTGCGAAGTGTGAGTCCATTGTTCAAGTGCAATTGGATTGGAAGAGGTGGACAACAAGATCTTGCTCATCGTCTATGGACTCCCAGGTCTCCAGACCTTACCCCCTGTGATTTTTATCTATGAGGGAAGAAAAGAAAGAGTGTTTGTTCCACCTATGCCTGCTAATCTTCAAAATTTGCGATATCGAATTGAAGAAGCTGTGAATTCAGTAACCAGGGACCAGTTGACTCGTGTGTGGCAAGAAATGGTCTACCGTTTTGATGTTTGTCGCCCTACACATGGTGCTCATGTTGAGTTCATGCAACCTCAAGTAGCATAGAACCAAACTTTGAACTTTCCTCTATCCAGTGATGTGCAGAATGTGTTTCTGTCTTATACAGTTTATTTTAAATAAATTTTTGAAATCTGCTCTTTCATTTTGAATAGCCCTGTATACCATATGTTGGAATGAAAGCTGGAATGCATTTTGCTACATGTATTACAAAATATATTCCAAAAGATGGCACGTCACAATCCTTAACCCTGAAAATGCCCAACAAAGTGTAATATAAATCAGCTCATATTATATGGATAGTTGTGCAGTTCTTATTTTTTATTTTTTGTAGATGAAGTAGCTCTCTTCATTCTTAATATTGCCATTCTTATTAAGCATGGTACATTTTCCCCAGGCCCTTTAATAAAGACATCTTATTCCTCTTAAAGGTTTGAAAAAAATCCGATATATCATGCTGTAATTTCATCATAGTTGAAGATACATATACCACAATACCATTTTGGGGTGTCTTCTTCAAAAGACTCTACTAAACATAGTTTAAAATGCCATCCCCAGCTTTTAGTGTGGGATTATTATTTAAAACAAAATTCAAAGATAGCCCTAGCTGTGCCAATCACATGGATACATCGTGAGCACTGAGGCAGTTGTAGCATTTATATCTTGCACACATATGTGTCTGAATGATTCTGATGCTCTTTGTTTCCAAGGTTTACTATTATACTGATTTTTTTCAAAATGTTTTGTTCTGATCTGTACCTTGCAAAATGTATCCTAGTTAACTGTAATCTTCAGTTACCACCTTGCTATGAAACCCTGTATGCAAAGCACAACCTGTAAGATGTTGTAGAATGAAAGAAACATTAAACAGTATGTTATGAGTTAATAAAAGGTATAGCAGTTTGTTTCAAACATCTTCTTCTTATTGGCCTTTCTTTTTAAATAATGGATCAGGCCATGCAGGTACTGTGTGTTACACTACACTGAACTCAATTTGGTGATTGTGACTAGGGAAGGGAAAACAAATTTAAATAAAATCTTCTCATTCTAACTCATCTGAAGTGCCTCAACTCTTCAAAAACGTTTAAGCTCTTTTAGCTGATATCACCACTGACAACATTAAATACGTCTTCCTTTTTCTTTAACAATTCTGAAACTAATTTTTAAAATAAAATGTTAATAGGATATGTCAGGGACTATTTTATTTATTTCTCTAGAATTAATAAATTCGGATATTATTGAGAATTCTGTGGCAATAGTAAAAATGTATTATAGCTGTATGCAAAGTCAGCATTTCAGAAAATAGGTTAAGACTTTCAAGTCCAAAGCCTGACCCCTGAAAACCTAGGAAGGAAATACTCTGTTGTTTGGAAGTAAAGTGGCAAATATGGGGACTAAATACCGTGTATTGAAAGAACTCATGGATACACATTATGAATGGCTTCTAGAAAAAGAAGACAAGTTCTGCAAGCGCCAGTCTGCTGAAACCCAAACCTTAACCCTTACAGAATATTAAAATTTTCAATTACAAAAGAAAAACTGGTTTTGTCTTAATGTTTCTCTGGTACATCTTTCATATTATTTCATGTGCCATTTTACTATGAGACATAAGATGACATAAGGTTGAGAACTGACGGGAGGAGAATATTTATTTCTTGCTGTCAATAGGAAAGACACTCAATCTGTGCTTTGAGGTACAGTATTTCATGGTATACATGCCAATGTATATAAGTTTAACTGTTTGGATAAAACAATGCTAAGCATATACCTCAGTTTCAACAAACAAGAAGAAAAAATAGATCAGCTATGGTTTTTGGGAGATTTTGGTGAAAGATGTCTCCTTTCTGCATATGGGCTTGTCCCTTTACAGTATCTACTACATTCTGTTTCACAGCAAAGCAACCATACAAGAGCAACATTTATGAAAGAAGATGCTTCATAAGGTTTTAGAAAATGTAATCTTCACTTTTAAGTACAAATTTTATATCTCTATGGTTACTCTATGTTACAATAAAGTAGATTCTTTTAAATCTATTAGCACAGACACAGGATTTTCTGTACTCTGCTGACTGCTACAGTGAATATGGAGAGATATAACATAAAGTCAGGTGATCCCATTGCCACCAGGTATGTCATGAACACCTTAAGAGACCCAGCTCGGTCACTCTTCTGCTAGGTATGCCAGCCTGAGGCAGAGCCATGAAAAGTCTGTTTCCCAGTTGTATTAACAACTGCGTTTCTCTTTGTTTTAGTGCATTGAGAAGTGGCTGAGGAAGAAACAGACTTGTCCAACATGTCGGGTTCAAGTGGTAATTCCAGAACCATTCTCTTGGTCCTTAGCCAGGATGAAATTCCCATGATGCATGGCAAGACTTATGATCCTGAAATCCCTCTGGTGTTGCCTGTCCGGTGCTCTCAGTGGGACCAATAATTAAGAAGCAGGAGGTGTGTCTGTTAACTCTGTGTTGATCTCAGCCTAGCCAGTGTCTGTATCACTCTGGCATTTTTATGATAATCTCATCCTTATTGACAGGATCTGTTGTATTCTGATGCAGGAGCCTTAAATCATACCTGTGTGAAAAAGGGCTACTAATAAAGACTTAACCATCTTCCAGTAGTAAAGTAGATGTTCTCCACAAGTATCACTGCATTGTGGCATTGTAGCAGACATCTAGGTTGTCTTTGACTGTGTCTAATTAAAACCTAGAAATTTACTTTAATCTGTGTTACTTCGTTTATTTTTTCATCTTATTAATGTCTTTCATTTAATGTACAATTTTTATATTCTATGAGACTTTTGTCATGAATCATTAGAAAGCACATACAAAAGGAGAAAACATCTCGTTCTCATGATCTATCATGTTGCTATGATCCTATAATTTATAAGGTGTGCAATATTATTTAATTTTACTCCTTCAATTCATCATATTGCTCCCACCCTTTATAATCTTAAATTAACAAACTGCTTCTATCATACATGTAAGATAAGTAGTGGGAAAAAAACTAATAAGACACTGGAAAATGTTGAGGAGTTGGAAATATGAAAGGTTGCCCCTTTTCCATCAGAAAACCGTAATTTCTTTGATGCATGGATTCATTGAGCATTCATTAGCATTCATTAGCATTCAGTAGGGATTCTCATTCGGACTGCTTCAGTATCATCATACAGGTCTAATTTTTCCAGCCACTTATTCACACTGCAAGTCTCAAAGCTCTCATCATCCTGGGGGTTTGGCCATAGTACTGATGTCACCTGGATGATCTTTGAATATTGCACTGTTTGTTGAAAAGTGTAGATACCGTAGTGTGTGAAAATTCCAGGAGAGCAGCTGGTTCTGAGAAGGAACCACAACATTTGACAACAACAATCATACTACATTCTGCTATAATCACTAAGATCCTACATTTTCCTCATTCCAACATTTACACAAACAAAAAATAAACCTGCTGAACATATCTGCATACTATAGATATTAATTTGCACCTTTATCATTGGATGTTCGAAGTAACATGCAGGAGATTTGCATCAGCATGCAGGTTGATGTAATAAAGGGGCCACTAAGTATACATTCATTGTCTTATGAAACCAAATCATGGAAATGAAATCCTGAGTCAGAGACCTGTCAACATAGATATTTCTCATTTTGTGATCATCACTTTCTGTTCGGTCACTTATTTTAATTTTTTAATCTTGCAACTTCTTCAGGTATTACTATTTACTTAAACTGTCATTGTTCTGTGATCTTTATTGTTTGTCCAGTTTAATTATTTCTTTTACTTTACTTATCTAATTTAGAGATTCTATTTACATTTTTCACAATATTGTACATAGTGGTAACAAGATACCAAGTATATCTATCTATCTATCTATCTATCTATCTATCTATCTATCTATCTATCTATCTATCTATCTATCTATCTATCTATAAGAATAAGTCAGCAGCACAAAAATATTTTCCTTTTGTAATGTTTGACTTTCAGAGATGCCCATCTCATATACTAATAATTTTCATAAATGACAGATATGTTGAACAAAATTTATTAAATTTATATTTCCATAGAATATTCCTTATACCTCAGGAACTTTACTTCTTTAAAACACAAGGAAAACATAAGCACAGCCAAAAGAATTTCAGTCATCACATACTATTTATATAGCCATGCTCGCGAGAAGCTCTGAGAATTCTGAAGAAAATCTATTACATGGCTAAAAGTGCATTTTCATTTTAACTTTGATTAAAATTTTTTCCTTAAACACATGGATGCATTTTTTAATTTCTGTAGCCAGTAAAGTGATGAAGACACAACATCTGTTGTAAAAAACAAAATGCATGAAGAAGTCCAAAATACCAATGGTATGCCCATTCTTTGTCAGTAGGACATTTGAGTGAATAAATGAAAACAATAGGTATATAGCATTGAAGTTGTTGATTTAGGTTTCAAGATCAAAAAGGACAAGTATGTGCCCAAAAATATGACATTACCTTAATTGTTGTAATCAGTGTTTACTTACACAAATCATTTAAAGATTATTCAAAAGAATCAAAAAGGAAAAAACTCAAAAAAGTAGGAAAATGACAAAGTTTGGAGGTTAGAATAATAATATACAATTAGGTGGAAAGGACCAAGCAATAGCAAAGGCCAAAAACTACAGAAAGATAAAAAACAGAAATTAACTCCCAAAAAATCCTGATACATCAAGTAGTGTCCAAAAATGGAAAACGTCAAGCAATATCAAAATGGCAAAAAATATACAAAAAAAACAATAAAACAGAATAGGTCAAACGGTAATGGCCAAGCAATATAAAAGGTGGCATTTCAAGAACTATTAAAGGTATAGCTTGATGAAAGACTATCGTTCTTCAACTGGGTCATGGCCTTCTGTTCTTGGGGATAGAAAATGAGACAATGTAAGTGAAATTATCACACCAAAATCAATGCCTCAGGCACTCTACTAATTGTTACCCTAAGAGGCACATGGTATTCTTTTGGAAAAATTCACTACATAGTGATTTCCAAGATGTACTATAAACCAAAACAAATACATGCTTATGTTTAGAATGACCCCACTAGGAGGTTACAGAGAGAAAGGGTGGAATTGGGAGGTGAACTCCTAATTAAAATAAAGCAAAGGTCCTCCTGAAAGACAGAGATCTAAAGAACAAATTCAAGATGTGAAATCAAGGTTATATATCAAAGAACATACCAAGGAAGTTTAAACCCAATGAGGATCAAACGGGGCCATACTGAAAGATGTAAATCATAATCAGGTAAGCACTAATAAATCCTGTTTTAATTTGTTGTGTTCAATCCACAAACTTGGACGACCAGGACGTTTACAACACTGACCTTTATACCATTATTCTGCATAGCAACAGCCTGGCAATTCTGCATAACAAACAGCACAAAACAGTGCCATGGAAAAATGTATTTCATACCTATCTCTCTATTATAAAAAAAAAAAACTTAGGACGAGATGTGATCTTTTGAAAAGAGACAGAGAGAGACACTTTCACGTCCCGCGAGACAGGCAAGTCACATCATATTTACAACCTTTGGAAGCAAGTCCCATGATACACATGCAGAGCAGGTTAGAGATAATGGAAGTAGGAAAATTCGAAAGTCCCAAAAAAATGAGTGGAAAGATCACATTAGCGCAAACAAATGGAAAATATTACTCAGTGAAATAACGGAACAGTGAAAACAGATCGCATAGTGTTTGAGGACAAAAAGACAGGTGCCATATGGGCTTTTAACAGTTTGAACCACCTCACGAAATGGCGATCACGCAGCACAGAAGCAGCAGCAAGCCAGCAGCAAGCCAGCAGCAATCCAGCAGCTGATCAAGCAAAGAGGAGGTCAAAAAACAACTGTCATTTGTTTCTCATTGTATCATTGTTTAAGAGGGGTTTTGGAGGAGCGACCGCGTCACCTTGGGGTGTGTTCAGCCCACCTCTTCACAACGGTGTGTACCGCTGGCTTGGTAAGGGGTATGGGCGAGCAATGTGCAGATCACGGGCACAACAGCAGCAGCAACCCAGCAGCTGATCAAACAAAGAGTGGTTAAAAAAATGTATTTGTTTCCCATTGTTTCACCATATTAGAGTGGTATCGGAGGAGCGGCTGCATCTCCTTGAGGTTCGTTCAGCCCCCCTCTTCACAACGGCGCAAAGCGCTGGCGGGGGGTGGAGGGGAAGACTTTGGCGACGAAGCGAGTCCCCTAGTAATATAAAAAAAATTCTAAATAAAAAATAATCTGACCACCAAATCCCTTGACTAATAAAACTCCCAAAATATCTCTATTGTTTTTAAAGGCCAAGAAAAAGGCAATACAAATTTGGAATAAATTCATGACAACTTTGCCCAAAAACCAGAGTTTCTTCAGCTAAGACTGAATGTAATACCAAAAGTTTTAGGCTCAACAAGCATTAGGAATATTTACTGTATAAACACGAAAGTTGCATGGAACAGAAGGACAACTGTGCACTGTAAATGATTTGGTCCACCATATTGCAGATCTGTAGTGGCTTTCCAGTACCTATGATTCTGTTGTAAAATGTATAATATAAATGTATTATTTTTCTTTTTCAGTCAGTTATAGACAATCATACAAATGTCAGCATGCCAGCTGTAACTACTGAATACTGATAACTGATACACAGAGAGCTATGAAAAATTCTTTGTTTTTAAATTAATTTCTAGGGCTGTCTTACTACATTTATCATTTAGAAGAATGACCCTATATTTTCAAGTACATTTTGAATTCAGTATGATAACTACTCTTAATCCTCAATACAATCTTTTCTGCCATATGCCCATGATTCTAAAAGCACAGCAGTGCAGGAGTTAACACAGCTTGTGGTTTAGACATCATTTGGTGTAGCAGAAAATGGATTGAATTAGATAATCACATTAGGGAACAGACTGAAGCATCAGTGCCAGGCCAAGGACCATCATACTACATGCAACAGAGGAGCTGTTATTCTTAGGTGTGCCTTTAAATGTCACTCTTTTAATTTTTAAATCCCTCTGTTATTCTATTGCTTAATTATACTGGAGCCAAAAGGGAACTGATCCTTTTTCTGATCCCACCTGATGATCTCTGTTAGTAGTCTCTAAAAAGTCAGCTTCATATTTTTATTGCTTTTTAATATTGTTGGTTGAGCTGTCATAAATAATACCTTCAAAAGTTAAAATAGCAAAATAGCATATATATATATATATATGTTTAAATGGTTCATTAAAGCCCAGAGTTAAGTCAAAAGGTAAATCTGATTAGTATGGCAAATGTTCAAAGGCTGCTTTTCACATGCAGTATCTATAACTGTACCTGGATATGCCATGTTTCCCTAGAAGAGAAAACAGTTTACTGCCAATCAGGACGATAATATATGACAAAAAGGCAGGTGTAACTCTATGGGTTTGTAATGCCATAATATTGTCTTGTCACCTCTCACCATTCTGACAGATGTTGGCAGTACACATAATATTTTTTTTTCACCTTATGGACATTACATTTGTTTCTATTTCAAAAGGGCTCACAGTTGTATTCAAAAATCTTCAACCTTTAGAAAGCCATAGGGACATAGACTAAGTAACCAAGGTGTGTGGTGGACAGTAGGAATGTGGGGACATTTAAAGCTCAATTTGATGATATTTTGGAGAAACAAAGTGAATAGAATTGGAGAGATTATTTGGCTTGTTCTCATCCACATTGTTCTAAGGATTTACCTTCAGAATTTCTGAAAGGGTACCTCTCTTTAAAATGATCCTTGTTACCAAAGAATGTTTTGAGATAAATATTCACCTAAAAAGATTTTGAAGTCCACAATTATTATATTTTTGTATTACACTCTGCACTCAGTACAGACTCTGAAAGAAAAGTTTCTAGTTATAATACATTAACAGAAATAATCAAACTTTATTTTAATACTGTAAAGAGGACTACCACAAAAGCATTTCATGACATTACTAATAGGCAGCATTTATTGGCTTCTCTGCAAATACTCAGTTAACTTACAAGGAATACATACAGTAGGTAACATTCCAAGAGCAGATAATCCTGCTAAACCTAGTGAGAAACTGACAGGAGCAAAAAAGGAAAGTTAAGCTAAGACTCGTCTACATGGAAGAAACAAACAGAGTGCAGCTGATCAGCCTGAAGTGAAGACTGAACTTGACCGTACACTCCTGCAAGTGCCAGCATCTTTGATCTCTACTCCCAACATGGCAAATCAGTTGAAGATGGACTCTAAATATAAGTTCTATTGGTTCTCCACCTATTGAAGGCATCTTTAACCTGTTGTGTTGAAGTAGTGAAAGTGATGTCATGGTTTGCTTGAAATGGGAAAATAAAGTAGCAGCAGTTAAAAACGGAACTTCACCTTCATCATTCACCATCTGTTCTACCCTACCAAAACCAGCAAGGTGCTTTCAAGGCTTGTGTGTGTGACAAAGAAAAATAAAGGTCTGCAGCCCACTAAACACAAAATGCAAAATGCTCAACCACAAACCAAACAGGCAGATCTGCTTATCTTAATAGGAATGTTTTTATATACAGTATGTTTTCTGAACCTGCTATATTCATTACAGAGTCTATGTTATTGCTTATTGCAGTATATAAGAGTAATTTAAATTCAGAGCAACTCAGGAATGCAAAAGCTCAAAGGGTAAAGGTAAGTAGAATGATCATGCCATTTTCTCAGAAAAATTAGTTCAGGGAACCCTTTTACCGGGAGTTTCTTTAAAAAGTTTCATATACAACAGTCTGTCTGTTTGGCTTCATTACAGAGCAGGAAGTATGTTTCACACACAGCATGCAATGTTCACAATAAACCACTTATCACATATTCTGAATTGCATATATTATAGACATCTCCTGGAGAGAAGAATGGTCATTTGGGGTATAGATGTGTTCCATCATTCAGTTTCTGTTCTGACATGCCACTCTTCTTTACACATTCAAATGATTTCTAGATGTTCATAACATCGTCATGTCCGCCCAATGGGGTTTGAATTTCGAGTAATGACTTGTATTAAGTCCCTATTTGTAATAATCTAGCTGCTATTAAAAAAGAGAGATTAAAATAGATACAAGAACAATCGCATCTTCTAACTGAACTGAAGATAATTAAATGGCAAAACGTCTGCTCTCTAGCCTGGTGTAGCTAATCTGAACAATCCTGTTTTTGGCTAGTTGTTCTGCTCTTGCCCCATGTTCAATTATAAAGCAGAGCACATACAGTAAATAAAAACACAACACTTTACTAAGTTGAAGTTAATGAGGCAGCCTTCCTAAGGCATCAAAAAATCATTACTATATGTAAATAGAAATAATTAACTTGAATGACTTGCCATTTCTAATGTATTTTCTATGTTAACCTTGTAGTATGATATTAATTAACTCTAAATCAATTACTTTTAAATAAATGCACTCTATAAATTAATTAAGTAAATAAATGAGCACACTACAGCAAACTGATTCAAAAGCAAAAATCAATAAAATTTTATGTCAAAAAGCATCATTATGGAAAAGTCTAGTGCCCTTTGCTCTTCACACAAATTTCACTCTAAAAAGAGAAAAAAATTGCATTATTACAATGGTAGAATACAACATGGTTTTGCTAGTATACAGCAGCAAAATCCAGATAACACTTTTATTTTGATTCTTCTGATTGATCTTCATTTGACCTTGCTGCTGCTTATGCTTTGCTCTGGAAAATTTCATCAAATATTGATTACTTTATTTAATGGCTTGGTATTGCACAGCTTCCATTTGACTCCCTCATAAAGCTGCACTGTAATCATGCAGAAAATGTTATTGATTTGTCTTCTAAAATGTTTCCCTTAATAGTATACTGAGAGTATCCAGAGTGCTTTATCGTTTCTTAAAATTATATAGTAAACATCACCTAAATTAGCTGCTGACTGAAGGTGACCATATAGTAGCAAGTCTGTGTCAGCATGCTGATTCAAATATTTTGAAGTCACTTCTTCTGCCAAGCTATACATTTAAAAAAACACTTTTGGTTATCTTTGATTGGCAGACAGAGAGGCCTCGTGAATAAAGGGTTGCATAACCCTGTCAGTTCTATCTTCAGCTAACTGTTAGATCTTGAGTAAGTCACCTAACCTGATTGTAAAATTAAATTTGAAAACAACTGATACATGTCTTCATACTTGTTAAGTAGCCTGAAATTGAGTTTACTGTTAAAAGATGCAGCAAAAAATTAAGGTTGTTGGATTGTCGGTTATTTATTATGTCCATACTACATTATTTCTAAATTATTAATATACTGATTTTCAAAGTTTTTTGATTTTTATCAGGACCATAAACTCAAATAGTCAGGCAACTTGTAAGTTGCACAATCCTTTTCAAACTAAGTCCAACTATGCAGAATATTTTGATAAGTTAAATTGAAATTGCTATTGAGAGCCTATATTCTAATATAGAGTACTAGGAGTCTTCACCCCCTGCTTGCTTCGCTCACCAACCATATGCCTGCACTACGTGCCAGCAACTTCGTGTCTTTGCCACTCGCATATGTGGATTTCACTTTCACCAAACAACAAAACTTTTAATTCTTGCGAATAAGCCTCTTCATTGGGAAGAAACACTACTTTTCCCTGATGGCAACATGAATTAGACGATCTACAAGTCTCCGACTTAAAGTTTAAAGACAAACAATATCTACATACTTCTGTCATATCACCTATGTCGATATATTCAATCTCTTTTCACTTTTACCTTTTCGTCAATATCGCATTGAATTTTGATTCCGTGCTTGGAATTACATCGTGACAACGCAACGTATAACTGCTTGTGAGTGAATAGCGTTTCTTTCTCTCTACACAAACTGTGTCTGAAATTAGTATTCACACAAATGAGAAATGACTGAACCATGTGCATGGTTGTAAATGTTTCAGAAGTGGGCAGGACTTTTCCAAATCTCTTTGCCTAAAGTCTTATCTCGTGGGGCTTGAATTTTTCTCTTGTGGGATTTCGCTTTCACCAAACAACAAATCTTTTAATGCTTGCGGATACACCTCTTCATTGGGAAGAAACACTACTTTTCTCCGGCAACACGAATTAGATGATCTACAAGTCTCCAACTTAAAGTTTAAATCTGGACAATATATTCGATCACTTTTCTCTGTTCCGTTATTTCACCGACTAATAATTTCCGTTTGTTTGCGCTACTGTGATCTTTACTATCATTTTTCTGAGACTTTCGAATTTTCGTAATTCCATTATCTCTAAACTGCTCTGCATGTGTATTGCGCTGTTTTTGAATTCTTTACGACGTTCTACTTTGTCATCTACACTTTGTCTTTTATTTCTGGCCCCGTGCGTGGTTAAATCTCTTGGCACAAAGTCTTGTCTCACAGGACGAGAAAGTGTCTCTCTGAGAAAGTCACGTCTTGTCTCTGTTCCCAAGATTTTTTTATTATAATAGAGAGATATGGTCTGACATGCAAGCTGCAGGAACGGTTGTTGGGCTCTGGAAGGGCAGGTACAGGGAAGGAAGATGGTGTTGCACAGTCCATTACGGATTCCCTTTTGTTTCCCTCAGCCCAGAGGACTAATACAGTGATGAACATTGACAACACTTCAGGCCCCACAATCCTAGCCTCTCCCTTCCAAACCCAAGGACAATAAGAGATGAGAAGACTGGAAGCCAATTGTGATTTTCAATGTGACTTTTGAGGACAATGCTATCTGTGAGTAGCAAGACAATACCAAGAATATATTGATTGGACCTCTGGTCCCAAATTTTTATTGTTTAGCACCCGATTGGAGCCAAATTCTGTTGTATATTAAAGGGGGACTACCAAGCACCCCAAACTTCTAATGCTGTCTCTTCATTGTTCTCTAAAATATATATAAATGAAATGGTTATGTGTATATGTATTTTAATTGTTTCTTTTACCTTATCTTGTACAACACTTTGGTTCAGTTTACGCAGTTTTAAATGTGGTTTATAAATAAAGTTTGACTTGACTTCACTTGACTATACATAATAACAGACCATCAAGGTGTTTAGTTACAGTTTATCCATTTAAATGAGAACAAAGTGTGTTCTATGTGATCTGGTAGCTAATCAGTAGAGTATAATTCCAGTGATCCTAAGGATTTCAGACCAGGTGCTCTTACTTCACACATCATGAAGACCTTTAACAGGCTGATCTTAAAACAGCTATGACCCCTAGTTTCAAAACATCTGGATCCTATGCAGTTTGGCAATCATGCACATACAGGTATGGAGGATGTTCTGATCTACATCCTCCACAGAGCCTACTCCAACTTGGAAAAAGCTGGTACCACAATCAGAATAATGTTCTTTGATTTTTCCAGTTCTTTTATCACCATTCTGCCTCATTGACTGGGAAGAAAGCTCAAGTCGTTGAATCTTGATGTCTCCTGGATCATGGACTACATGACTAACAGACAGCAGTTTGTGAGGCTGAGGGACTGTGTGTCAGAAGTGATGGTGTGTAAAACTGGATTACCTCAGGGAACTGTCCTGTCTCCCTTGCTGTTTACCCTCTACACAACAGACTTTCAGCACAATACCAGCGCTTGCCATCTACAGAAATTTTCAGATAACTCGTCCATCATAGGCTACATTAATAATGGAGATGAATTAGCATGCAGGAAAGTCGTGGAGGACAACAACCTGCAACTCAATATCAGCAGGACAAAAGAACTGGTGGTGAATTTCTGACATGCCAAGAAGCCTCTAAGACCAGTCACCATTCAAGGGGAAGATGTGGAAGTGGTGCATAGCCAGAAGTACCTGGAGGTTCACATAAACAACAAGCTGCACTGGTGCTGTACCAGAAGGGCCAGAGCAGACGGTACTTGCTGAGGAGACTCAGGTGTTTTGATGGGTGAAGCAAGCTGCTGGAAATGTTTCACTAGTCTACAGTAGCCAGTGTGGTGCTCTACACTATAGTCTCCTGGAAAAGCAACCTGAGAACAAAAGAAGCAAAATGCCTGAACAAACCTATCAAGAAAGCCTGCTCCACCTTGAAACACTTTTAGCAACAGGCTCATTCTACCAAAGTGTGTGAAGAAGCACATTGGGAATCTGCTCACTACTATCAGCCAATTCAATGCTTCCACCCGATGTACCGGTCAAGTTTATTTTTATTAATTAATTGATTGATTGATTGGTTGGATGTATCATCTGTCCTGTGAGTCTATATTCTTATTTTTTATGTTTCTGCTGCTGTATGCATCTCAGTTTCCCCATGGGATTACTAAAGTTTATTTAATCTAATCTATAAACCTTTTTTTGTGATCCAGACTTAGACAGAGCTTCATGAAAATATGGAAATAATTTTACCAGCACAATTATGATTTATAAGACACTTTAGAGTATCATGCAAACAAATGCATTTAAACTAACAAGCAATACTCTGATAAGAAAACCCTGTATACAGTACCATAAAGAGTTAATAACCTAGCCCATTTTTCAGCATAATACCAGATCACAGGAAAAGGCCTCTGGGATTTCATAATGTTTTATCTGTTTAAATATGGAACAAACCTCAGTCATCTTTTGTACAGAATCAACACCTCATCTCTTAATAGGTCTCATTGTGAGCACTTATTTTTGTAGCTTCACTAGGAGTTATCTTACTAGCTCTCTTGCAAGAGAGCTGGGAGCAGGCAGCTATTTCTCAGTGTATGTTAAAACAAAATTGCTCTTTTTTCTTCCATGATACATGAGCTGTTGTCCCTTTCATTGGCACTTGGAATTAAACCAACACTT
>JANRMT010062831.1:21918940-21961808 GCA_026402145.1 Polypterus bichir lapradei | reverse complement strand
TATTATTATTATTATTATTATTATTATTATTATTATTATTATTATTAATATGGACCCACATTACCCAGATGTGGCCCAAATTCTATATGACCTGCTGCAGCAGTGATTTCTAATGCTAGTGAGAAATGGCTGAAGGTTTTTGTTCTAAATCAATTTAGTAATCATTAAGCCATTTTCCCTTTAATTGATCTTGTTATTTAATAAGCTGGTCTTTTTCCTTGTTTTCATGATCTGCATTTAGAAGAGAGCATATTATACTATTTACATTCAAAAAAAATTTAGGAATATTAACATTTTTGCCGGAGTTTTAAGTTCTTAACTCTCGTTTGTCATTTTCCTATTAGTCCATCTTTTTCTGTACAGTTTGCCTCCTTAACTTTATCTTTATGATGGCTGTTAACAAAAGGATGAACGGACAGTGGCACAACTGTAGTGAATGCTGAAAGGCTGCAGGTACTTCAATGTCAGATTCACTAGTGTGGTCATTTAGAAATAGCAGCTTTAATAACCAGAACACTTTGAAAGTGGAATGAAATCATAATGATGATGAAAATCTTAAAAGCCAAGGTAAAAAAAAAAACAGCATGATCTCTATATAACATATGAAGTGTTCCATTTACCTTGGATGTCAGAGCTGGGAATGACATCACACCCAAGTTGAATGCGTTCATGTAAGACATTCAGAAAGCCAATATGGACACTTCCAGGGAAACCTTTGTTTTGCTTGCTCTATTGGAATAAATAGCAGTCAATAACAATGTATTATGTGGTATTTTGCGTATTGAAACAGTGTAATAACCTGTCCACGGATAGATATTGGATTGTACTGTGTGTATGGCTGATTTAATAAGACTCACATAGACAGAAATACTAATAAACAGTATAACGCCATGGCTTTCACTAAAATTTGTGGTCTTCATCGCTATTTTGGATTAACATCATGGTCTGAAGTCAAACAAACTCAGACTTGACAGACCAGACTTGACTTAAGGGAGTGTTCCAGTTAAAAATTCCGTCTAGAAACTCAGAAATTCTGACTTCCCCTTTCAAATGGAATGCAGCAATACATTCCAATAAATTGAGCAAGCCTAGTTTTGAAAATTCTGGTGTCAAGCTTCTCAGCATTCACGGTCATCTACCTTAGTGTATTCAAGTATTCAAGAGTATTTATTGTCATTTCATCCATATGCAGTAGTACAGCATACTGTGAAATGAAACAATGTTCCTCCAGGACCTTGGTGCTACATAGAACACAGGACAACGAAGAATCCACGACACGTAACATAAAAACACATAATATATAACAAGGTGCATGTGAGTCAAATGTGCAAACATGTGCAACCATGTGCAACATTGCAGAACAGAACACATATATCAGATATCAGACTGGTCCATGAGTGTTCAGGAGTCTGACTGTTTGGGGGAAGAAACTGTTAAACATTCTGGCGGTGAGGGCCCGAATGCTTTGGTACCTTTTTCCCAATGGCAGGAGTGTAAACAGTGAATGTGAAGGGTGTTTTGGGTCATTCACAATGCTGGCGGCTTTGCGGAGTAAATGTCCATGATGCAGGGAAGAGAGACACCGATGATTCTCAGCTGTCTTCACTATCTGTTGTAGGGCTTTGTGATCCCTGACCGTGCAATTTCCAAACCAGACAGTGATGCAGTTGGTCAGGATGCTCTCTATGGTTCCTCTGTAGAATGTTGTTAGAGTAGCTGGTGGAAGATGGGCTTTCCTCAGTCTATGCAGTAAGTAGAGCCGCTGCTGGGCTTTCTTGGCTTATGAACTGGTGTTGTGGGACCAAGGGAGGTTCTCTGCCAGGTGGACACCCAGGAATTTGGTGCTATTGACGACCTTCACAGTCGAGCCGTCAATGTTCAGTGGCAGATGGTCACTCTTAGTCTTCCTAAAGTCAACAATCATCTCCTTTGTTGTGTCTACATTCAGAGACAGGTTATTGGCTTTACACCAGTCCGTTAACCACTGCACCTCCTCTTTGTATGCTGACTCATTGTTGTTGCTGATGAGACCCACCACAGTCGTGTCATCTGCGAATTTTATGATGTGATTAGAGCTGTGCGTTGCTGCACAGTCATGAGGCAGCAGTGTGAACAATAATGGACTGAGCACACATCCTTGAGGGGCTCCAGTGCTCAGTGTGGTGGTTCTGGAGATGTTAAGTCCAGAATCCAGTTACAGAGGGAGGTATTCAGTCTCAGCAGGCTCTGCTTTTCCGTCACCTGCTGAGGAATAATTGTGTTGAATGCTGAGCTGAAGTCGATAAACAGCATTCGAACGTATGTGTCCTTATTGTCCAGATGAGCGAGAGCCAGATGGAGAGTGGTGGCTATTGCATCATCTGTTGAACGGTTCCGGTGATAAGCAAACTGCCGGGGGTCCAGTGAGGGGGGCAGCAGGGTTTTGATGTGCCTCAAGACAAGCTTCTCGAAGCACTTCATGATAATGGGAGTGAGTGCAACGGGACGGTAGTCATTGAGGTTGGGCACTTGTGACTTTTTTGGCACGATAACTATGGCGGTGGTTTTGAGGCAGGTTGGGACAATGGCGGTGCTCAGGGAGATGTTGAAGATGTCAGTAAAAACGTCTGCCAGCTAGTCTTCACATTCCCTTAGTACTCTGCCAGGAATATTGTCTGGTCCTCTTCGTAGAGTATTTCTCACTTTGGCCACAGTCAGATTTAATGTCTGGTCGCTAGGAGGAGAGGTGTTCTTCCTCATCACCATGTTGTTCTGTGCTTCAAACCATGCATAGAAGTTATTCAGCACATCTGGAAGGGAGGTGTCACTGTCACAGGTGGGTGGTGTTGTCCTGTAATTAGTGATAGCATGGATAGCCTACTTTGTTCATTATTAGTGGTCATGCTAAATATTGCCTCATGCCAAAAAAGGTACTATTCATGAAAAAACAAATTAAAAACTTAAAACTAAGGCAAAAATGCAAATATTTCAAATTTCCTTATGAATGTAAACCTCACACTGTTGCTGTTTCCTTAATGCAAAATAACAGAAGGAGGAAAGCACAGCTAATTAAACAATGAGATCAATTAGAGGTGAAATGACGACTATTAAGCAGACATGTGCTGTCTTCCACACTGATGTGTCTGTGGCAGATGTAGCTAGAGACTTAAGTGACGCATTTTAAATTTGTGTGATGTGATGTTTTTTTCGTTAGTTTTTAGACTGTTAATGTTTGGTTGTCCTCTTAATATGTATAAAGGTGTTCTGCTCATGCTCCCACATATTGTATATTAAATTAGTGTTATGACCATTTAAGAATAAATGGCATCTATGCATGCAGTGGGTCTTGGTGGCAAAGGCAAACCACAAACATGCAGGTTCTGCCCCACTTTTATTTGCATGGTATGACCCTGAGTGAGTCACTTGTAAATTTTATGCAAATTATCGTAAATCTTTTCTTATACTGATGTTCACTCTAGAAATGTGCAGCATTAAATGAAGTTTCTTTGAATTGAGCACTGTAGTTAATGGGTTTGTGTTTGTTAGCCACTTGCATTTTGTCTAAGGTTGGGACTTTTCTTTGGGTTTTTTTTTTATCTTTTATTGAATTTATTAAAGTCAAAGTGAACTTTATTGTCATCTCAACCATATACAAGTATACAGATAGACGAAATTGTGAAGCTCAGGGTCCACAGTGTAACAACATGATGTGCAAATAATAAATTAAAAATAGAATTAAAATTTAAAAATTTAAAAATTTAATAATTAGAAATTAAAAATTAAAACACAAACAAGACAAGACATTATGCAAAGATAGGACAAAGAAGTAGCAGCAATATTGATGTGTAAGATATGTAATATAATAAATAAATGAATAAATAAATAAATAATAAATAATAGATATAGATAATACAGAGATTATCAGTGTATGATAATAGTTGTTTAAGACATGTGTAAACAATGACAGGTCAGAATATTTCACAGCAGAAGGATATCAAGAGTGTCAAAATACTTAAAGGTCAGTATGAGATTTTCAGTTCTTTTCTACATGCACACTCATCTTTGCAGGACAGTGGTTTTCATGTATAAAAGTTCTGTTTTTAAAGGTGGTTGAGGCTGTGTGGAAGGTCCCAGGGGGCAGCCTGGTGTTAAGGAGTCTAACAGCTTGGGGGTAAAAACTCTCCTGCAGCCTGGCAGATTTGGCTTTGATGCTGCAATATCTTCTCTTGGATGGCAGAAGTGTGAAAAGTCAATTTGAGGGGTGTAAGGGGTCCTGCACAATGCTGCATATAACATATAACATTAAGTACAATCAAGTCAAAACTTAACAAAACTAAATTCAAATCAACCCCCACCCATGAGAAGGAAGGCCAACAGCCAAAGTAAAACTATTGAAAATAGTAAGGAGAGAAAGGAGTCTTTTCCCCCAATTTAAATGCTTATTTTAAAATGTTGTTGATTAGATCCTCCCAGGTTTTAAAGTTTTGAACAGATCCTCTAAGTGAGAATTTGATTTTTGCCAATTTCAAATAGTATATAACATCAGTTACCCACTGACTTAGAATAGGAGAGTTAGGATTCTTCCAGTTGAGCATGATAAGTCTACGTGCCAACAGTGAAGTAAAGGCAATTACAGTTTGTTTGTCCTTCTCCACTTTAGGCCCATCTGGGAGCATACCAAACACAGCTGTTAATGGGTTAGGAGTGATTGTGACACAGAGACTGTCTGATAGGCATTTAAGATTTTTTGTCCAGAGTGATGTTAATTTGGTGCAGGCCCAAAACATGTGACCCAATGAGGGTGGAGCTTGATTGCAACGTTCACAGGTAGGATCTTACTCTGGAAAAATTTTGGACAATGTTAAGCAAGATAGATGTGCTCGATATATAATTTTAAGTTGAATATTTGAATACTTTGCACATATGGAGCTAGAGTGAATTCTGTGAGTGGCCGCCTTCCACTCCATTTCTGAAATGCTGAGTGAGAGATTCTTTTCCCACTGTACTATGGGATCTTTAAAAGAAAGGGACTTTAAAATGTTTTTATATATTATAGAAATGCTGTCTGAGTCCCCAAGACTGGTCAATATCTCTTCTGGAATAGAAATAGGTGGGAGGTGAGAAAAATTAGGCAGATTTTGTTTAGCAAAGTTTCTAATTTGGAGATAGTGGAAAAATTGTGTTGATGGGAGACTAAATTTGGAGTGTAATTGTTTATAGGATGCAAAGAAGGGTCACGGGGGTCTGCTGGAGCCAATCCCAGCCAACACAAGGCGCAAGGCAGGAAACAAACCCCGGGCAGTGTGCCAGCCCACCGCAGTATATACAGATCTCTGAATGATTTAATCCTATTAATTTTCCAAACATTAAAAACTGTGTAAGTCTGAAAGGGTGGAAAAAGGTGGTTATCATGTAGAGGTGCCACAGATAAAATATTCTTTGTCTTGAAGGGCTTCCTACATTGTTTCCATATTCTGAGTGAATGAAGGACAATTGGGTTGTTAAGATTGGGGCATTTCTTGAGGCTCTTGTTTTGTCTACCTGTGACCCCATATTAGACTAAGCAGATAAAAAAATGCTTAAAGAAAATGACTTCCTACATCTTATTTTTTTTTGACCAAGGTAGGTCATGTTCAGACTGGGTAAGGTCGGCTCACTGATTGTTTATAAATTGTAGATGTTGTTAACAAACAGCTTTATCTGTACACATTTAGAAAATTAATTAATAAAATAATTACCAAAGTCAGATAAATCTTTTCAATGCATGCATTAAGAAAAATGAGCAGTACAGTGATGCAGTGCCTAAATCAACTGTCCCATGGAGCTGCCATTCTGGCTTTGAATACCGTGACTTGTTGTTGTCTGTGTATAGTGTGCACAATCTCCTTGATGGTATGGGTTTTTCACCAAGTATTTTAGTTTTCCTTCCACATCTGAATTGCACACAAGTTAGTTTCATTGGTAATTTCAGATTGACCCTGTCTGAATATCAGTTTGTGTAATTTTCTGTTAAATGCATACTGTGGCTTATCCAGTATGTTTCTGATGCATCATTTAGAAACAATCCCTTTCCTAGTTTCAGCTTGGTCAAATGTCTCTTACTGCTGGCCAGAATAACAAGGAGAGCTCAATAATTTCTAAGACATAATATTGAACTCATAAATTAGATTATCAAGGATATAAGTGGGAATAAAACAACTGTTGTCTGCCTCTTTGTCTGTCTTTTGGTAATACTGCAGATTCTTGGAAGTAAGCCCCAGAGGGCATGTTTGTGTTCAAATGACATGGAGGCTAAAAGATGCCATTTCAATGTGCTGAGCTACTTGCCAACTCCTACAGGTGAGAAAATGATGCTGGCGCTACAATGGAACTGGCAGCATGCCAAGGCACCAAGCGTGACGACAGCTGACAGTCATGGTGGCAGTGGAGTGCAGATGACTCCCTGTTGCTAATGCAAGGGTAGTGAAACACATTTAAGGTGGGATGAAGCTTCCATCATAAACCATGCCTGTTTTTTCAGTTCACGTAATCGACCCAAGTTACTTTTTCATTTATCCTTTAGTAGCCTTATCCAGGTCTGTATTTTTCTTACACTATTAATCAAACAGATCACTCTTCTGTTACTTTATTGACACTAACACGGCTTTGAGTATATCAACTTCTTTTTTGCAAGAAACATCAGGGTGAGACCTTTAGATGCCTGTCAATCATTGTCATTTTTGTAATAGGTCACAAGTGTGTAAAAGTCAATTAATTTTGAGGTTTCTCAGCAATCAGAGCTTATTTCTTGTTAAATCAAAACAATATATTATGATGGACAGCAGGGATGGATGATGATCCCAACTGGAATGGTTAATGCTCACTTTCTTGGGCAGGATGTCCATCCATGGATGATCGTTCTTCCATTTTCCAGTCAGAAAACCAGTATAACAGAGACTGCTCCCTGGGGTCATACGTCCCCTGAGTATGTTAAGTGCCCACAACCCTCTGGTTTAGTAATGCTGCATGGGGGATGCTACAGGGAGCTGATGGATAGAGGCTCCTGAAAGTGCTTCCTGGCTATGGTACTGATGCACCGAAAGCACTCCTCAGCCTCACCCAGGTGAGTCAGAGTCGTGAGAGAAGGTGAACAAAGCTTGCCTGGAGAGGAGGAGGAGGAAACAGAAGGAGTAGGTGTGTGTTGGCAGTGGGTGTATTGATAGCATTATTTTGGAGTATTTAGATCTATATAAAGGTACTGTACTTTGTAAAAGGATTCCATCTGAAACAAGAGCTTGCTTGTGAGCAGTTGCGTCTAGGGTTTGGAGTGTGAGATGCCCCTTTGTGGCCACAATGTATATATTGTTACAATATTATATACAATTAAATAATGTATTTCATATACACACAAATAAAACAATATGAAAAGTAAAATGAAACAAACCTCTTTCTACCTGGCACTCTCTCAACCACCTTCATTACTTGCTCCAAAAGCTTGACTGCTCGATATGATCTGCAGTGCAGTGGCTCATTCTTTCCTTTGTATTTAGGATTGAATACACTCTTTTTTCAGTCTTCAGTAACCCTCCCTTTACACACAATCATGTTGCACAGGTCTATCAGGCAATCAACTCCAGGACCTTTTGTTACCTTCCAACGTTTCTAACAGCGGTCCCATTGGGCCTTACTTATCTTTATATAAGTGAATTATGATTAAGCAAATTAAACACGTTTACATTATTGCCATTCATTTCAAAGACAATTACAAACTAATAATTTCCAAATTAAATAAAAGATATACAACACTAAGGACTCAATGCTTGCAAGGGTTATGCCACATGTTACTTAATGATTTAATACTTTTTATATGGTGCCGTCAATGTTGTGTGACATGAAAGTGGAGTAAAATGCAGGTTGCAGCAGAGTGCATGTCATACTTTGAAAATTGACAGACATATAAATGAATCAATTTTACTTCAAAGCTTTAAATTTCATTGTAAATTCTATTTGAAATTGTTTTATAAAGTAAATTTCATTAGTGCACAAAACAACTTGTGCACAGCATTGTTGACATTTAGAGGGTGGAGACAGTGAGATTAATAGGGCAGGACAATGATGAAGAGGAGAGAAGAAGATATAGGGAAATAAATGCAGATCCCTAGAGTGCAAATGCACTAGAGACATGGCAGCTCATCAGCCCGGATTCAGAGAACGAGACAAGTTTCTTGCACATTTTCATTCTGCTTTGTAGCCTTTTTGTGATTTAGTAAAATACATTAGAATGCTTTAAATTAGGAAGATCTGGGTAATGGAATAGATTTATATGCACATTTGTGCAATGATGAGGGGCGATTATAGTCTCTCTCTCCACCCCCCTCCCCACAGGAGGTAAAGTGTGGAGCAACCAGCAGTTGTGTAAATCAACTAAGCAGTGATTCAAGGAATCCTGGGAAAGCTGCTGTGCAGAGACAAGGCAGGGCCCTCCTGCTGCTGAGCTGTGCTGACAGAGGTGTGAACTGTGGGGCCTTATTTTGGCTTCACTAACAAGGTGTGTTGACTTAAGCTTCCATCCCAGGGCTTCTGGGATAGATTCACGTGTGTTTGAGTGTGGGTAGAAGCCTGCTGTTTTAACAGATCACAAGGTTTAAATCTGCCTGTTTCTGTCAGATGTTAGCTGGTAGGTTAGGTTTATTGCTATTTTCCCAACTAAAACTGAGAAAAAAGGAAAAAAGTGCCATTGTATAATGTTGGAAGTAGAAGAATAAAACCTGGTGAGGGATGTTTTTCATAAGGACGTCACATAGAGAGATTTATTAAAGGCAAATAGTTCAATGTTCTTGTTAACCTAACAAGAATAACAGGCAAGGGGGGCAATATTTAAATATTTACCTTAATATCTCCCCCATGCCATTGACTTTTGCTTCTGTATTTAGCATGATGTCTTGCTGACACTGATGGTAAATCTTTAAAGCACGGGTGTCGAACTCCTGTCCTGAAGGACCCCTGTGGCTGTAGGTTTTCATTCTAACCATCTTCTTAATTACTGACCAGATTTTGCTGCTAATTAACATCTTTTGCCTTAATTTTAATTATCTTAACTCAGGCCCCTTTGTTGTTTCTTTTTCCTTAATTAGCAGCTAAATAATAGTGAGACACAAAACAAGCCACCACATGACCAGCTCACCTGTGCCCATCACACAATATCTGAAAATAAAGAAAGGTTAAGGTCTCAGTAGGGTTGATCTCTCAAGTCACCAAAACATTTTGACGGTGTTCTTAGAAAAAGCAGAAAATCAACAGTTTAGGAAATGTCTGCTGTGGCAGCATAAGAGCAGCAACTCTCTCTAAATAATGAGTTTAAGTAACAGCAGAAATCAGCTTCTTAAGAAAGTAATTGGAATGAAATTGGTTGGAGTTGGAAGCCCCAGTTTAGCTGGTCATCTTTTGGCTTGTTTCATGTCTCATTTCTGTTTGGCTGTCATTTAATGAAGAAAAGTATCAATTCAGAGCACTGAATCATTAAAAACGGGGATATTAATAAGAAGGCGAAAAGAATTTAATTAGCAATGAAAACTGGTCACAGATTAGGAAAAGGGTTAGAATGAAAACCTGCCGCCACTGTGGCCCTCCAGGCCCGGAGTTCGACACCCCTGCTTTAAGGGCTAGGGTGTATGGAGGTGCTGTCACAAAAGGTATCATGCTAGGTGCACAGACGTTCTAGAATTAGGAGATACCAAAGCCCTTGAACTGCTACTACCCTGGTGGGTCAGTTATCTTAACTAATCAGTAATGACAGTTATTTGTGGATCATTCAGTTGATAATTCATTTGATATAGTGCCTTCAATAATAAAATGGTAGTTTACGTATTTTAGACTTTTTCAGAAATGGGATGGAAAAATGTTCATTACTAGCCAGGTTACAGATAGCTAGTAGCTAGGTTGCCAAGGAAGTGGAGTGGATGGTTCAAGGCTGCAGGTTTGGATTGCCATCATCCCAACCAAAGCACAAGAGTACCTGACTTGTAGAAGGTCGTGTTGTGTGCAGTGCTCATCAATTTATGGAAACTTTGCTTTGTTGTGCATATCATACCATTTGTGAAAGTGATGACTATGACAGCTTCTACATAAATCCTTAAGCATTTAAAGCTAGTTGCTTTTTTAAAAGCTGCATTACTTTGTTACACTGCATCATTTTGTGTTTCCGGCAGACATGCATTGTTAATGAATTTTTTAGTGAGATATAAAAAAAATACATAGTTTATTATGCAATGTTATTACACAATTTTGCAAAAGTGATGCCTACTATAAGAAGTCCTTAAAGAGATGGCAACAAGCTTGGACTATATCAACACCCTGCTGGTTAGTTACCAGTAAGGCTCTGAGTTGGTTACATACTCGGCGATGTACACTTTTGAGAAATTGTGTTTTGCTGTAATTGCATACTAAGAAGTTGTTCCCCCATGATAAATACTCATTGACATAGCAATTTATTGTTTTGTGTTATGCAAGACGTCTGGCTTATAAGTGAACAAAAAGCACAACATTTTGAGTATCTGTGACTCCTACTGTAAGGTATTCCTGTTGTAATGCTGGAGCATAGCAGGACTGGGCCTTACTACTACAAACTCACTAACTGACAGCCTTTTCCCAAGACTACCAAACTCCCACCCCACACCCCGATCCAGAACAAATTATAGCTGCTTGCATTCTAAAACATAATTAAAGGAATACTCCACACAACATGATACTTTTTTATATGTTAATATGTTTAGTTGTAGTGAGGGCTGAAAAAAATTTTAATCTCATATTTTATACAAAATGAAAATTAAAAAGAGTCTATGGTGATCAACATTGAACAACAGCAAACAATCTTAAAATGTCCATGAGAAATCACATTACTCATGTTGCAAACTCCACATGTGTAGTCATTTAGTCATATGTTCACAATATCTCAAGCATGTGCATTTTTATGAAAATATTCTTAAATACATTCTTTTGAAAATACTCTTGCGACCTAAACTCCTAGAAATAATAGTTCCTTAATGGCATTTTATGATTCTTCACTGGATTGTATGCTTCCTTGTAGAATTATTGCTTGACAAAGCACCATTTCATTCTGGGAAGGGTTCTTTGCATATGGAGTTGGTTCTTTGTGCTTTGAAAAACTTTGTAATATGTAGAAAAAAAACTGAAATCTTTCATGTATGGTGTGGTCTTTGGCCGGCTTGTCATCCCGGCCAATACCCCCAGGCCGCCAGATGAAGCCCTCCCTGCAGTATGGAGGTGCCCCGAAGACCAGCAGGGAGTCATGGACTATGTAGTTTTTATACATGACCCTGCTGGATACCACAGGGGCCACAAGAGGGAGCTGCAGGAAGGACTGAAGACTCATTTGTGCCCTATAACCCGGAAGTGCGTCAAAGGAAGAGCGACGTGCTTCCGGGGTGAGAAGAAGGACTCGTACCTGACCCGGAAGTGATAGAGAATCACATGGACTGAGGATTGGGAACACTTCCGGGTCAGGGTGTATAAAAGGAATGTGGGAGCTCCCAGACGGCGAGATGAGCTGGGTGGAAGGATGGCAACGCGTCTGGGAGCGGAGGATTGTTTATTGTTATTGATTATTTGTGTGTTTATGAGTATAGTGGAGGAGAGGGTGCTTTGTGAACTGTGGCGAATTAATAAAGTCATCATTTGGATTTTTATCTGGTGTCTGGAGTCTTGGACAGGGGTTCAAGGGAGCGAAACAGCCCTAATCTGTCACAATGGTACACTGCCTAGCTGGACACTAGCAGGCTAAGAAATCCTGAACTTAGCCTGTGGAATTGTATGCGACAAAAGTTCTTTAACTTCATGACCCATTGGTACTTTACAAATCTGTTATCATCTATTCAAGTTTATTTACTGTAAGGTGCCTGTTATGGATTTAAATAAATAAAGGTTCTTTCTGAAACTTTAATGTGGATGGGCCTTTTTGGAACCAAAATTGGTTTCCCTGTGGCACCACTCTAAAGAACCAGCAGTTTTATTTTTAAGAGTGTAATGCAGAAGCAAACAAGCATTTCAATTGAAGACCCAAACCCTCCTTCATTCACTGGACATGACTTCAGACAAGTAACAGCTTATTCATTGAATAATATAATGCACAAAATAGTTCAAAGTTCACTGATAGACATGTACAACTAAAGAAAGTACATGAAAGAGAGTTAAAAGTTTAAAAAAAGTGATTGAAAATATTATCAGGAAGAGAATATGCCTTGAACTTGTACATTTATGAGATACTTCAACAACATTTATTTATATAGCACATTTTCATACAAATAATATAGCTCAAAGTGCTTTACATGATGAAAAAAAGAGAAAAAAAAGACAAAGTAAGAATTAAAATAAGACAACTGTAATTAACATAGAATAAGAGTAAGGTCCAATGGCCAGAGAGGACAGAAAAACAAAAAAAAAGACGACTGAAGAGAAAAAAATAAAATCTACAGGGATTCCAGACCATGATACCGCCCAGCCCCCTCTGGGCATTCTACCTAGCATAAATGGAACAGTCCTCTTTGTATTTAGGGTTCTAAAGGACTTGATGATGATGGTCATGTAAACTTCTGGCTTTTAATCCATCAATGTAGGAAACATCATGGTGCTTTGATTAGGTGGTGGTGGCGCAGGTTGCAAGCAGAAGGTCAATTCACCTGTGCAGTTTCTTAGACTACCTCCAAATAATTGTGAGATACTTCAGTTGTGGATATGACTATAAATGTAACAACAAAAGGCAGGTCTACAATTCAGTTACTTGTTCACACCTGCGCATGCTTGCATTTTAGTTCTCAAAAGCATTTTCTGGAGGTGACTAATTTAACAGTATTTAAGTAAAAATATATGTGTTTGGGACATTGTGAGCATACAACTGAATGACTTGACATGTGGATTACGTGATACAAGTAATGTGAGATTTTTCTCATGGATGCTTTGATATTGTTTGCTTTTGTCCAGAGTTGGTCACCATAGACTTATAATGTACGAGAAACTTTCCTTTTATCTCTGTTCTGCTTGAAAACATGAGATTAAAATGTTTTCTCTGCTACATGGGGTAAGTAACAAAAAATAAAAAAAATAATTTTTGGTTGGTGTATTCTTTTATGATAATATGTAATGTGCATAATGTAGTGTGACCTGGAGTCACTGCAAGATTGCTAATCCCTCCATTTCACTCACTGTTTTGTCCCACTATCTATAAATAGTTATACTGTACCTCTGCCATTATATTTCTTTTCTGTTGGACATTCTTTGCTCATTGTTCCATGCACCCAAACCTTCTAAGCTTATTTTGTTCTCTTCACAAGTCTCTTCTCTCATGTGTGCACTTGTCATTAACAGTTTTTTCTTTCTCTTAACTCCATATGATACCTGCATTATTTTTCTTCTGTTCTCCCTCTGTCCATGAGCTAGTTGTTTCTGTGCAGATACTGCCTTACAAATTATGCTTCTGGCATTTGTTTGACTTTTGATGAATTGAACAATGGGTAATTAGATGTGAATGTTTCATCTGTATTTTTCTTGTAAGCAAACAGGGCACCAGGTTGCTGTCTTTCAGTTGTTTTTGCCAACATGGCTAACCTCAGGTTCTTGTACAATGGAAATGTCTCTCTCCTTAAGTTGCTATATAATTTTCTCATTCCCTTTATGAAGATTCAAACTCCGTTATTACTTGCAGTGTTGTCTGGAGCAGATTTGTGGACAGGTTCACTGAAGAATTTATACACTGTCCCAGTGGTCCTGCTCCAGCGCAGAGTGGACTCCTGTATCACCTATATGTACAGCTACTCTACTTGTTTTGCTGTTCATTGCGTAAATAGCAATCCCATGGAGTTAGAGTAGGGAACATCCCAACCATTTCAAAAAGGTGGGGAAAAGAAATAGCAGGAGACATGGCAGATGGACCCATGTGGGGGACTTTCTTCATTTAAAGTGTCCTGTGTCTAGAAGGAAATGAGAGTTCAAAGTGCTCCAGCATTTCCCATCAGGGATCACAGCTTGGTGGCATTGATCTGGAGCTGCTGCAGCCAATAACTTTCATGTACTGATTCATTAAATGGTGCAAAATCTTCCACCTTTTAAGTTTTGTCCTGTAGGGCTCCGTCCATGTGTAGCAAGTTGCCACCTTGTCATTAGAAGAAGGGGTGGCTCCGTAGAGACCACTTCCCAGGGGCTTGTTTGTACCATTCACCTGTCAAATTGGTGTCTTCCGAGGGACTTGTTTGGGCTGATTAGTGCTTTTCCCTGGTGTTTTCCTAACTGCTGTTTTCCCTTTGAGTGGAGGAGGCAGGATTTTTACAAGAGCTGCGTCTCTAATTGAAGTGCTGCATGGCAGAGTCAGGTTACCTTGGAGATTGTTCAATGCCTGGTTACATATTCTGCTGGTGATAACTGTACCAAAGCAAGCAGATACATACGTACAACTAGAGTGTGGTTTATTGACTAAGCAGTTGAACCGTAAACCACAAGTCTGCAGCTTCATGTTACACACTGGGTTACAGGAGTCTGTCTGCCCTTCACATGGATTTATAATGAAATGATGTTGATATCATAAAGTTCTCTGTAACAGTACTCAGTAGGGTTGCCACGATACAAAAATTTCAAACTCTGCTAAGATACTAAGAAATGTATTGAAATTAGATAGCTTTTTCAATATCCAATACATTATATAATGTAACTCAATAAAAATAGTTATGTAAATAAATTGCAATTCTGTATGCATGAAAATTGTTACATTGGAGAAAACAAATGATAGAAAGTTTAGTCATTAAATTCAAATACTTCAAGTAGTGCAATCTTTTGTATAAGGTAAGAGTAAGGTTCATTAAACAAAATGTAAACAAGTTTAAATCTGGTCAGCAATTGTTTTACATAGATGAATATTGTTACTGAAGTAGTACAATCTAATGTTATAAATTTCATTAAATATTAATTGAATACGTATTGGAATCTTTTGTAAGCAGTATAAATAAAAATACAGTAGTAATGAAAGCATTAAATAAGCATTCAAGTACAAAGAACGTTAATGCAGTCTTTTGTAAATAATTGCTCACAAAAGTAACACACAGGCAGTCCACTAACACACTTGTAAGGCTGTTCATAAATGCAAACAGTCCACATTGCATTTTTCTTTAAGTAGAGTATGATGTTTTGTAACTTCCAAAAATTAAAAGTTGAAGGTAAGGTTTTTAAGACAGGGGTAAGACCAGCAATGACAGATGGCACTGAGCCATGATCAGTAAAGTGAGAGCAGGAGAAGTAGTTAAATGTGACAGAAAAGAGAATGATGAAATGGGTGTATGGAGTAACAAAAAAGAACAGAATAACGAATGAGTCAATTAGAGGTACAACAAAAGTGCAAGAAATATCTAAGAAAGTACAGGAAAGTAGGTTGAAATGGTATGGACGGGTGACTTGGAGGGAGAGATTTGGAATATGTGGTCAAAAGAGTAATGGGAATGGAAGTATAGGGGAAGAAAAAGCGAGGAAGATCAAAGTGGAGGTGGGAGGATAAAGTAAAAGAGAATCTGAGGGAAATTACTTGCAGAACTGAGTTGTATGAGGAAGACTGATCAAGCACATTGCCTCCAAATAGAAGTGGGAAAAGATGAAGAGAAAGAAGAAGTCTTTGTAACTTCCAAATTTAGCTTTTCTATGCGATATGCTCCTGTTGAGCAGCAAATGAGCTATGATGTCCTAAATGAGCAAATGGAGGAGCAGCGCCTCTGTTTATGCAAAAGACCACTGAAAAGTTATAATACATTATATTATATAGTAATTATCCTGAAATATAATGTTGAAATCACATGTAATAAAAGAAATAACACACTATAGCAGCAGACTTTGCAGAGAGGGTTTCAAAATTCGTTGGATCAAAGAAACTCTAGTGGTAAAGAGAATTGCCACTCAGTGAACACCACAGAATAAAACTGGCCTGCATGTAAAAATAATTGCAGACCTCTGTCTTAATATGTTAAACACTAACTAAAAATTATGTTTTATTCTGTAGAAAAAAATAAACGTCACATCACTACTTCAAACACAATTGTTTTCTTAACTATAGTTATTAATGTTTCTTTAGAAATAAGATAACCTCTCAAACTATTTTAGTAACAACATAACAGTAAAAAGGGCTTGTATTAAAAAATAAGCACATACTGAAAGAGTGCATGGTTTAATAACAAATGCCATTGTGCTGTTCATGACTTTACTTCCCATCTTCTAAACCAGCTTAATCTGAAATTGAAGGTGTAGGGGAGCCAGAGCCATCCCCATCAGCATTAGCTGTAAAAGAATGAACCAGCCTTGGGGGTTGTGCCAGGTGATCACAAGGCAGACTTACTCGACATACAGTACCCACAGCCAGAGCTGTGAGGCAACAGTGGTTTGAATAAAGAAAATGTGTTTGTCTCCATAAGTAGCATTATATAAATAAAGATATTAATGCAAAACGTGCTAAAGAAAAAAATTAATTGGCCCATATGTATAAATTGCTTTTGGACAGGAGCACATACTTGATACTTAAGCTGTGGGTGCTGTTTGCATGATCTCCCAGTGTTTGTGTAAGTATTCTTCTAGGAGTTTGTTTTCCTTCTGCATGTCAAGGTTGCACAGATTATGTTGAATGGTGACTCTAAATTGTGCTGGTACGAGTGAATATGGGTTGGTTCCTGCCTTACACCTAAAGCTCCTAAGGACCCGCACCTAGGAATCATTCAAACCACAGATGGACAAGGATTTAGGATTGATAGATGAAAATGTTAAAGGGAATTGATATTGGATGCTTTCAGATTCATTGTTTTCCTCATTACCTAGTGTTTCTAAGACACTATCGAGTTGAGATATGGAGCTCCCAAGGGTGCCATTTCACACCACACTGCTAGGCAACTGGTTCCATAGATTTATAATTCTTTGTGTTTCTGAACATTTGTATGCAGTTTGCTCCTAGCCAGATTCAAATTGTTCAAGAGCTTTCACTAAATAAATATTTTAAGCTAATAGCTGCCATTGTGTCTACTTTGTTCCTTCGTAATTCTAATCATTTCTCTTGGGTCTTCTCTGTCTATGTTGCTGCTTTTATTTTTCTTCATCTTATATCTTTCAGTCGAGAGTGTTTTAGTTCATCTGTGAATTAAATATGGCTCTGCTATATTAGTTTGTTAATATGGAATCAAAACTGCACACAGTATTTCGGTTGAGGACTTTCAGTCATATTAAACACCCATTCTTTTTTCATTTTCTGCGTTGTTCAGTTGTGTGTTGTGGGGGTTGTAGTTTATTACAGAAATTGTGTGTACAAGACAGGGTTCAGTCTTGGAAAGGGTGCCAATCACACTTACATTCAAACCCACACTGAATCGATTTAGCAATTAATTCATCTTTGGGATGTGAAAGAAAATCCTGAGTTCAGAATCAGAGTGCTTACACAGTGAATTGCACCGAGTGCAAATTATTATGCCAAATAAAATTTACATACATAAATACGCAATTTCCATGAAACACAGAGTAAAACAAAGCGGTTTCATTTTGATTGGCACAAAAAAGGCATGACAATATCAAGTCTAGTGAACATTATAATTGAGATATAGTCAGATGACAACAAAGGAAAGAAAAACAAGACCTCCATTTAAGCACAACACTGAGAAACACACCTCTGTTTTAGGATCCGTGGTCAGTCACAGACAAGGTCACAATTGAGCAGACCTAGGCGATCTGTCCTCCCTGGACATTCTTATTAAAGGAAGATCATTCAAAAGCTCCCAATGTCACTTGTGTCACTTTCCATGAGAAGAAATATTATCTTAGTGTACAGAATGAGCACTAAGTGCCACAACAAAAAAACTGAAAATAGAAGTAGAATAGAAGAAGGTCAGTGACAGTTCATAATTATTGTAATAAATAAGTTTTTCCTCAGATATGTAAGAAAGAGAGATAAGACATAATCACGTGTGTTCAGCTAATAAGTAACTCCAATCAGGTATGCTGTGTTAAAGTAGTGTCTTTAGCCTGGACTTAAAAACTGAGATCAAAGGGGCTTCTCCTGTATAAGCCGGCACACTCTTCCAGAGCTTTGGCCGCCTTTATCTGAAAGCTTAGCCAACCACTCTTGTTTTATTTATTCTTGAAATTTTTAAAAAGCTACTGCATTGAAATTATAAAGTATGCTCCGCTATACAGTATATGCATTTATACAGGAAGTGCTGTTAGATAAACAAGTCATTTTAAGCTTTATATGTAAGAAGGTAGATTTTGAAGTCAGCTATAAACTCCATGAAAAGAAAATGTAAAAAGTGGTCAAGTGTTTTATGGTCATACCTATCAGCTATAGTAATGATTATTGCAGCATAGTTTTGCTTTATATGCTAAAAGGTGGATTTTGAAATCAGTTCTGAAGTTGTAAGCCAGTGTAAAGAAAAAAATTAGAGTGTACGAACTCCACACAGGGTGGTTGTGCTCAGTCTAGGGAGGTTATAAGATAAAATTGTTAAGTGCACCATTATGCCATTCATTGTATTAAATGACTCTCTTGACTTTTAACCCATACTGTGTGCTATACATTTTAAAGTAATAACCTGGCACTTATCTTACATGTTTCCTTTATCATTTTAAACTTTTCTGCCATGTCACCTCTTAATCTCCATTTGCTTGAACTGAATCAGTTCAATTCCGTTGGTCTTCATTCACAGTTTATACCCCACAGTCCTGGCATACATCCAGTGTCTGCAGTCTGCATATCCTAATATAAAGAACAAAACTCTACACATTTTTCCTTTTACCAGTCCTTAATACAGTGTAACTGTGACCTTCTGCAGCAACTTTGCTCTCTGCAGCGACTCTTCAGTTCCACCCGGGTAAACATTAACACTGCACAGGATTATAGACTGTTATACCTGCCTTGCACTCTCCACCTTGCATTTTTTAACTTGCACTGCTTTTTTTATTGCTCTTTTATTAATATTGTTTTTATCAGTATGCTGCTGCTGCAGTATGTGAATTTTCCCTTAGGGATTAATGAAGTATCTATCTATCTATCTATCTATCTATCTATCTATCTATCTATCTATCTATCTATCTATCTATCTATCTATCTATCTATCTATCTATATCTGTCTGTCTGTCTGTCTGCCTATCTATCTGTTACAATGAATTGTATAGGCCATATGAAACACTGAGGGTTCAGCTGGTTACCGTACCAATAATCCAGCCATCATGTACAATACCTGCAGCAAGTCATCTGATCAATGCTATTTTTTCTCAGAATAAATGAGTCATGTCCCAGGCCACTGAGCCATGATGTTTGTCAGTCTCATATATGCATCACAGATGACTTGTGTGTTATTGGAAAATAGTTATGGTTAACAACAACAGCATTCTTGCTAGGCACGCATATTCAATATGAGTGCTGTCAATTGCCCCAATTACATTACAAAAAACCAGATGCTAGTGCAAATTTCCTCTTTATGTTAGCATGTACAGCCAAATGATATGTAAACTTGAAGTAGTGGCTTGTCAGTCATTTATAGCTTCCAGGACAGTGAGCTGAAGATTAGCTGAGATATTCCAGACCTGTTGGCCAGTTCCCTCAAGTTGCCTGTTGCAAGACAACCAACGGTTGATAAAACCTATGACCTTTCTAATGCTGGGACCATCTCAGCAAATATTTCCAAGAGAATTGCTCTTAGAAGCCTATATTGGCTTATAAGTCAGTCATCATTATGGGCAAAAAATTTCGCTGGTCCGTAAAAGCTTGTTCCATTCATATGTAACCATTTGCATGTATTCAGGCAGTGCCAAACAAGCCATGTTCCATGAAACCATTAGAGTATAAATAGTCTATGGGCCATGAGAGGTAACGCTTTTTGTAAGCAGTTGATCACACTTGTGTTTTTACTGTGCTTTAGTTTCTAATTCTTAGAAGTGACAATAGTTAGCCGATTAAACCTGACAAAAAAACCAAAAAAACATCTTCAGTGCAAATACGCAGCATTGGGGCTCTTAGAAGGGAAATAAAATAAAGTCTATTTTTCATAGTCCTCATTTTTGAAATGTATTATGTTTGTCACATCAATACACATTATAGTAAAAACATGGTTATATAAATTATTATAACCATTAGTAGTCAATTAGCTGGTTTGGCTGCATTTGCCTAGTTGATCAAAGGCAATGTCATTTCTCAGTTTCTTCAAAATGTTACACATGGATGGAGCAGGGTTGCTGTAAATATACTGCTCATAAAATTAAAGGAACACTTTTTAATTAGAGTATAGCATCAAGTTGATGAAACATCTGAGATGTTGATGTGGTCAGTTAAGTAGCAGAGGGGGTTGCTAATCAGTTTCAGCTGCTTTGAAGTTAATGAAATTAACAACAGGTGCACTAGAGGGGCAACAATGAGACAACCCCGAAAACAGTACTGGTTTAACATCTTTTCTGACTGTTTTTTCACTAGTTTTGCATTTAGCTACAGTCAGTGTCACTACTAGTAGCATGAGGAGATACCTGGATCCTACAAAGGTTGTACAGGTAGTCCAACTTCTCCAGGATAGCACATCAATATGTGCCACTGCCAGAAGGTTTGCCGTGTCTCCCAGCACAGTCTCAAGGGCATGGTGGAGATTACAGGAGACAGGCAGCTACACTAGGAGAGCTGGACAGAGACGCAGAAGGTCCTTAACCTATCAGCAGGACCGGTGTCTGCTTCTTTGGGCAAGGAGGAGCAGGATGAGCACTGCCAGAGCCCTATAAAATGACCTCCAGCAGGCCACTGGTGTGAATGTCTCTGACCAAACAATCAGAAACAGACTTCATGAGCTTGGCCTGAGGGCCCGACGTCCTCTAGTGGGCCCTGTGCTCACTGCCTGGCACCATGACGCTCGATTGGCATTTGCCAAAGAATGCTAGAATTGGCAGGTCTTCAACTGGCGCCCTGTGCTTTTCACAGATGAGAGCAGGTTCACCCTGAGCACATGTGACAGACATGAAAGGGTCTGGAAAAGCTGTGGAGAACGTTATGCTGCCTGTAATATCGTTCAGCATGACTGGTTTGGTGGTGGGTAGTGATGGTTTGGGGAGGCATATCCATGGAGGGACACACAGACCTCTATAGGCTAGACAACGGCACCTTGGCTGCCATTAGGTATCCTTGGACCCATTTTTAGACCCTATGCTGGTGCAGTGGGTACAGGGTTCCTCCTGGTGTACAACAATGCAGTGAGAGTATGAAGGCAGTTCCTGGAGGATGAAGGAATTGATACCATTGACTGGCCCCCACTCTTACCTAAATCCAATAGAACACCTCTGGGACATTATGTTTCGATGTTTCGTTGCCAGGTTTCACCTCAGACTGTCCAGGAGCTCAGTGATGATCTGGTCAGATCTGGGAGAAGATTCCCCAGGACACCATCCGTGGGGATCATAGAAACTACTGAGTATGATTTTGAGTTGCTGCAATGAAATTTCGGCAAAATGGACTAGCCTGGCGCATCATTTTTTCACTTTGATTTTCAGGCTGTCTTTGAATTCAGCCCCCTCTAGGTTGATAATTTTCATTTCCATCAAATGATGTGGCATCCTTTCATTACTAACACATTACCCAGTCCATATCAATATAGATATCCAATATGATTTTTACCCATTGAGATCTGATGTGTTTTCAAAGTGTTCCTTTAATTTTTTTGAGCAGTTTATATTCAAGCTTTCCCATTAAGGTTTCTTTTATAAATCCTAATTTTTGTGTGTAAAGCACTCAAGTTTTTTTAAATCTGATCCTAGGAGATTAACATTGTTGTTTTAAAGTCATTCCTGTGTGCCTTTGGCTTTATGCTTTGGTTTTTGTCTTGCTAGAAATCAAATCTTCTCCCAAGGTGCAAGTTTCTTGCAGACTACGTCAGGCTTTTCTCAATTATTTCCCTGTATTTTGCTGCATTCATTTCACTTTTTACCCTCACATGTCTTTCAGAGCCTGTTGCAGAAATGCATCCTCATAGCATGATGCACCACCAGAGTGGTGGTGCTGGTGAAATGTTTGTAATAATGTGCAGTATTTGGCTTGCACCAAAAATAGCATTTAGTCTAATTGCTAAAAACATCAATTTTGATCTCATCATACAATAGGAATTCCTTCCAACTGATTTCAGAGTCTTCTATATGCTTTCTGACAAACCTTAGCTGAAATGTCATATGTGTGCTTTTTAACAGTTGCTTTCTTTTTCCCAGTCTACTGTAAGCTTGTGACTGGTGAAGCACCTGGGTAAACAGATGTTGTATGCACAGTCTGTCCAGTCTTATCCACTGTAACTTGTAAATTCTTTATATTTATTATAAGCCTTTTGATGACTCACTGGTCTAATTTTTGCATAATAACTTAGTTTTTGTGGATGGTCTTCTCTTGGCAGATTTACAGGGGTCCCATACTCTTTCAATTTCTTAATGATTGACTTAACTGGACTCCAAGGGATATTCAGTGACTTGAATATTTTCTTGTATCCATCACTTTTCACAGAGTTGTTTGCAGTGTTCTTTTGTTTTCGTTGTGTAGGTTAGTCAATGATACTGACTTAACACAAATTGGACCTTCCAGATACAGGGTTGGCATTATTCAGCTTTGGAAAAAGGGACATTACTTATCTGGGTTTGTACCCAATCTCCCCACCTTCCCGAAAGTGAGGTGATTGCGGTCTCTGCCATCGTGTTAGTTTATCTTGTGTTTCTATCACCATTCATTTTATATTGGGCAGCTATATGTATATCAGGGCAGGTCTCTGCCTGGGATGTTTGTTTCTTTTATGTTGTCACTTAATAGCATTCATTTTGCTATTTAGTACTGAACATCCGACCCGTACCTCGAGAAGGTAGAATGCTCCATGGATCTACTATCCTTGGACCCTAGTGTGTGGACATGTAGCTTCTGTCATTATTGAACTGAGTGGCCACCCCTTTAGGGGGACTTCACTCTTGCAGGTTTTTAGGGAAAGCCTTTACATCATTTTGCCTTTTGAAGTGGCTATAGTGGAGTAGACCTTCCAGATACAGTACAGGGTTAGGGTTGAACTAATTATAGGACTTCTAAAACCAATTGGCTGCACCAGTGATGATTTAGGTGTGTCACAGTAAAAGGACTGAATACTTGATACATTTTTGTGTTTAATTTTTATAATTAATTTAGATCACTTCGCAGAGATCTGAATTCACTTTGACATTAAAGAGTCCATTATGATTCAATGTTGTATAACAATAATTTGTAAAAAACTTCTTATAGGCACTGTATATATAACACATGAAAGGCAACAAGAGGGTTTGCTTACTGATTATTGATTTTGAAGATTTCTGTACCGTTTTTAGAAAGTTCAACTGTGAACTGTGATCAGTTGCTTTTATAGTAGTTGTAATCTAAAGTTTCGCATGAGCCAAAAATTAAGAAATTGAAAACTCAAATGAGGCTGAAGGAGTTGATTCCGTAGTCGTGTAGTATTTTGTTAACGAATCCACCAGCTCAGAATACAAATCTTTGTAAGAGGGACCGAAGGTCAATAGAAAAGACTAGAAGGCTGCACATTCTGGCAGAAAGTATCGCAGTGGCGGGTAAAACAAAGACCCAGTTTAAAGATGAGGAGAAGACTCCAGGGTATGATTGAGGTAACATTAACACCCCCCTGGGGACTTTGAATTTGTTACAGTTCCCTTGAGATGTATACAGTATGTGTTTCACTGTGTATTTTCTCAGGTGGTGAGCAGACAGCCAAGGCTGGCCTTTGCGGTATTCATTATGTGTACCTTGGAGGAGAAGAACATGGCAGGAAAATATCTGCACTTTAAAAATGTAGGAGGAATGGGCTTGGTGCCTAAACAGGGAAAAGGAGTCTGTATCAGAAGTGGTCCTTTAACAAGTTAAAATACAGTCTAGAAACTAAATTAATATTTGAATTTTTTGCTGCAGAATATTCCTCAGATATAACTACATGAATTCAGCATGGAATATGAATAAGCAACTGCCTCCTGGGCTTTAGCTTTCTGATTCAATTTGGATAGCACAGTGCTACATACTATATATAGATGCATCATTTGAGCAAAATTAAATGTAGACAGCCAAAAAAACACAAACATACTTTGCAGTGGTTTGACACCTGCTAGAGAGCCTGATTTAGAATAAAGTGGTCTTTGGAGGCATTACATTTGCAAAATAATATGTGTATTTAAAAATATGATAATCAAAGGCAGTAAAATAAAGTGAAAAATATAAAGTGGCTTGCTAATGTGTCATCATTGAACATAGTCACTCCACTTACACCCCAGCACTCGACATCCCTGTGTCTTTCAGTCTCAGGCTTTACTAACTTGTATTTTTTTTTTTTACTCCATATGACTGTCTTATGCTGGACTTAGACCATTTCCAATCGACCTCCAGGGTTAGTTGCCATCTTTTAAAGTTCAGGAATGTTCAGATTACTAATCTTTCTGTTAGATTTTTGTTTTCCTAATGCCATATTTTCTGTTCTGTATTTTATAGCCATAATATGAGGAGTCTATGGGAGAGAATGACAGAAATATTTATAGCACAATTTAAATGTTTCTTGCCCTGTACTCATACCTACATCTGTGTTTGAAGATGACTAATTACCCTATCATTATGCTCAGCCAATAAATTTAGCCAATAAATCTGTGCAATCCTTAACTCTTTCTTTTTTCAAAAGTGTACCCTGTAACAAACTGTGCAGAAGTTCAAAAAAAGCCATTGTTATGTACTGCTACGACCAAGAACATTCTTATAGAAATTGGAGTAGTTAGGGTCAGATTGAATGTGTTGACATATATGATAGAATGTGTGATTAATATGTACATACTTGAAGTTACCAGATAACATATGGCCTGAATTTCTACACGTAGAAAATGAAATCCTTATAGATTGTAGACTTATTTAGTCTTTCAAATTAAATTACTCCAAAACTGAAACTTAAAGTTACTGATTGTCAAGTAGTTTTGCCAAAGGTGCTATATTTGTCACATTTTCTAATGTTTGATAACTATGTATCAAAGTTGTCTGCATGGTATTGTTAATTTAACAAGGCATGGCACAAATTAAAAATGTGATTTATATAAATAACAAGTGATATTTACCTACATTATTACTTTACAAATTCATAGTGGACAATTTGGCCATGTAAGAAATGACATTTCCACAGAATACATGTTGGGGTGCCAACCTTGCCGTCCCTGCTTACTTCTAATATTCTTAAGGCAAAACAAAATGGGCACTCAATGGCGCAGTCAAAATAAACAACTTAACAAAGGTAGCCTTTCCTGGGTCCACAATAATAAGACTTCTCTTTTTCATTTTATTAGGCAAACAAGTTGGTTGGTCAACAGAATAATGCATCCTTCTGGCCGGCTGAGAATTTATGGGCCGACAACCGGAAGGGACGTGGTCAGTTGCCCTCATTTTGCATCTTCTTGGCACTGTGGAGGGAGGGGGAGATGACCCCTGTAGGTGATCCTCTGACACACATGTGGGACAACAGTCATAAGAAGGGATATAATCTGTTTGGAGCTACTGAAGAATTCATGAATATTCAAATGCACATACATTTGCTTCTACAAACAGATTACACACAAATTTGTTATGTCCCATGTTTTTTGAATGACACCCTTTGTGTGCAAATCAGCTGCCACCACTAAAATAAATATGGATATATCTGTAATTTGACATTAGAGTTAAAGTTTACTTTGAAAATACCTGCAAAATAGAAACACAAGTATGAAATGTACTATTTTTCAGTGATATTGTAGTCTCTGTAGCAAGTATACTGCACTACATTTACTGTATATATTGAAAAGTCCAAAGATAATCATGTACAACTGAACAAAGCTTTGGGTAGTGTTTGAGGAAAAATCAATTAAACAGTGGAGACATCTTCCCATCTTCCTATAAGGCAATGTATTATACAGGAAAAGCAGTATACTGAAAAGATGTTATTTGACTTGTAGTAAAGCTGGTTATAAAATTCAAAGAGCTCCCTGACTCCCTTAGAGAGATGTAGCCGCTCTTCTATTCACATTATGTCATTTAGAAACCGTCCTTAAATATAAAAACACTGTATTATTCACCATTCTCTCATCCACTTTGTGTTCCTCTTAAGTGAACTGATGAGTTGACTGATAGGCTGCATGACTTATGAGATCTTTTGATTTATAACTGCTACACATGAAAAATGAGAAGCACACATGCAACATTTACCTGCTCCAGCTTCCTCTTTCTAGGAATGACTACAGCTTTGAAATCTGATACATCAGCTTGTTTTGTGTGAGACCCATGGCTTCATCTTTTACAACCTGCATTTGTTACTATCATAAACAGGCATGTCGCATACAGATTAAGAAAATGCTAAAAACCAGGGGGTGCTGGATGATGGGAAAGCAAAAATTACCAATTACTATAATTTTTGGTGAATATACTGCATGCCTTGAGCATCCAAAGTGGTGCAGCTCTGGCAAAAGAAGGCCAGCTGGCTTCCCTGGTTCTCCTTTATCATTCCAGACAAGTGTCAAATAAGCAATGCAACTGTGAGGATTAGGGTTGGGCCAATAATAGAATGTTTAAATGTTAATAATTTTAAAAGAAATTTTTTATAATTTTGATAATAATTACAAGGACCTAGTCACCACCCAAGGTTATAACATTAATAATATTTTTTCTGCTATTTTTAGTTCTTATTTACAAACAATATATATGTAGCCTTCAAGTTTTGAAAAAGATCCTTTCCTATTGATGTTCATAACCTGATTTAATATAGTCAGGAACTTGCACTGAAAATATCAATAATGGAAATATCGAAAAAAGTACATAATGCCTTATTACTTATTTTATAGAAAAATTACATCCAAAAAAGCCTTTTAAATCATAAAAAATAAATAATGTGAACTAAAATGAACTAACGGATATGTATAGAATGTTGAACTTATGCTTAAACATCTTACAATTTTACATAATGGTACAGTACCTCATAGAATTTGAATATGCATGATGATGGCATGAATAGCGACCACAAACTGATGACAGATCCCTCAGCAGAGACCTGCTGTCTTTGCATAGGGATCGCTAAGAATGTCACTTGCCTCTTATAGTAGCTGTACTCCCTGAGGCTGTGTCCATGATACTACGTTTTTGTTTAAAAACCCAGATATTACTCTACCCTGGCATTTTTAACCCACTAAAACAGAGACTTTTCAAAATGCTCTCCAGAGTTGTGCAGTTCTGAAAACACTGTCTCGGCGCTGCAGTATGTATGGGTGAAAACCTAGACTTTTAAAAACTCAGACTCTAATTGTTCTGTGATTTGTTTCAGCTTATTATCTACCCCTTTGCAAAGTCTATGCTCATTACAACATCTCATTCCCTGATTGATCACTCTTCATGGAAGAAAGCCATTTTCCAACATAGTGGATATAGAAGAGTTTCTTTCCATGCCGCTTGTTGTATTTCTTACCTGTATGCATCTAAATTGCATTTCTTGTACCCTGAATACTGCGTACATATGCAAAAGGTAAATTATTTACCAATAAATCTTGTGGCCTTCAGTGTTACCATCCCTTAAGGGATTTTTCCACCAATGCATGTGTGCCCTTTGTAGGTGGACATCTATTTCAAATGCTTTCTTGGTCATTTTAGTGTGGATGGAGATTCCTCCTGCTAACAATGGGAAAACAGTAGTGTGGGCTGAGATTCTTTTAATTTAGAAATGTAGTTTTTAAAGAAAATTTGGTAGTGAGGATGTAACTTCAGACAGCACGGCTGGGACATGTACTTAAGACTGGAAATTGCAAACAACAGGTTCTACCTTTCCTGGACTAAACAAATAGCTGCTTATTTATCTGCTTATCTGTGTCAGAGCTTATTGCACAGCTATACTACCTGAGACAGCACTGGCTAGGGCATGTGCTTAGGACTCTAGGAATTACAGAAGGCTGCCAGTCAGCCTGCTTATCTGTGACTGAGGCGAACATTCTATGAAATGTGCATATAACTGCACAATGTGGTAGAAAGTCTACTGTTTTTCAACGTTCATCTATCTATCTATCTGTCTATCTATCTTGTTACTACAAAATATGGTTAAAGTAGATTGTGGTATGTTGTCATTTCCATGTAGAGACAACACATCAGTTTCCATTCTGTACAATGGCAAAGCGCATGGCATCATAAAAAAGCCCTTCACATTTAACAGTTTATATGTCATGTCACATAGACTAGAAAAAGACACTGAAAAACAATTGGGGATACCGACATAATAGCTCCATATTCTTGAAGGTTTTGACAGAAATACAGGACTGCGCCTTTACAGACTTGACTTCACAAAAGAAACGAAAGGCAAAAGGGCTCAGTGGAGTTTATATGGAGGGTAGACTGGAAGGGGTGAGTCCAATGGAGCGGAAACTGGAAATGATATCAGTGGTGGAAGAATCATCAGTCAGCTGGTCTGCAGTGGGAGAAAGAGAGAAAGGAGTAGAGCACAGCGCCAAACCCTGGCTTGGCGGGTAATTACACTCATTCAAGCCCATAAGCTGTCTCCCTTGTGTACATGCATGCAAGACACTTGGCACAAAGAAAAATAAATAGATGCACAAATAAAGTATTCCTAACTCAGGTAACAATTTAATAATATAGCTTAACAAAAAGCAATACAGTACATCTGTCTAAACTGGCTTAATTTTTTTTTCTTTTGCTTTGAGCATTTAAATATTGGATTTCAAATCTGAATTAGGCAAACTAACATTATAGTCTAATTGAAACAAACACATCTGAGGTAAGTGGCTCCATGTATGTGGACGAGTAATCTGTCCAGAGTTGGTTCCTACCTTACACCTGATGCTGCCAGGATATTTTCCAGCTCCTGTAACCCTTATTTGGTTTAAGTGGGTTTAGGTAGGTTTTTTACTGCATTCTAGTCTGTAGCTTGTCATATGACAGATGACTGGTATGGGACTGAAAGTCAGACAATCACCTTGCTTGTTGATATTGGTCACCAAATTGAGACCAGTGACTATTATGGAATTATTCTCTGCAAGGACTGTGAGATGTGACATAATTTTGTTTGGTTAGTTTAGTGAACTACATAAACAAGCATAGGCAGCAGCCACACTCATAGATTGGCCCCCAAGAGAAATTTGAAGATGGCTTAATTAGAGTCTCTTGAGGGTTACAGACTTCAAGTTTTTAAAGAGTTTTTTACATACCATTGGGCTGTGTGGATTTTAATAAATATGAAAAGCATCTTCATTGATGAATTTATTTTCTTTTAACACCAATGTTCAACTGATTGAGCATCATATTACTAAAGCATAACATAAAGCATTTAAGTGCAATTAAAACTATTGTCATTTTATAGCCTTGCTTTTATTAGTTATGTTGATAAGACACTGTGCGTCTGTGGGAGTGATGGAAGAAATAAAAAAATGCTACATTCGTTAGGTTCTGAATATTTGAATTCTCAGTTTCTCTGCATCACAGAAGCTTAGAAAAAGTTAGGCATGGAGATAAGAAATGACAGGCAGACAGACAGACAGACAGACAGAGGCTTATTTTTGGTTGCTGTATATCAGTGGTTCAAGGAATGGCAGTGGCAGTCCCTCTGTTTTTTTTCACAGTTTTTTTTCTGTGAAATTATATTTAATGTGCTTGGTCACCTTATTAAATAAGTAGGTTGGATTAAAGCAGGTATTTGTTTCTTAATTGACCCAAACTCAATACACTTATCAGTATGTAACCATGTCAGTATAACCAATCATGTCAAAATAAACGTTTATATGATGAGGAAAAATAAAAATGTTTTATGTGATAATTTCCTTCAACTGCAGCAACAATCCATAAAACATATTTTTAAATGCTTGAAAAGTAGTATAGTAAATTAAATTAGCAGAAGGAGAAGTATGTAAGTGGGTCTGAAAAACAGTTAGTAAATAAATGAAAAAATATTGATTAGAGACTACTTAATTATAGTTTATAATTTACATATTTGTGCATTGCAGGTAATAAAACAAAAGGTTTAAGCAGTCTTACATGATAATTAAATTTCCAAATCAATAAAGCTTCAGAAGATTTACTGTATAATTAGTGTTTTATTTTCTACTTATGTTACTGCCTCTGAAAACATAGTGTGTTAGCACTGAAACATGCCTTACAATGACTTTAGAAGCAGAAAACCAAAATAAGAACAAAATATTTGTATGCATGCCATAAAGAAAAGAAAATATTTTCAAACCTTTAATAAAGTCTAAAAAGACCCTGAATAATTTGAGAGCACAAAAAAAGTAATAAAATAGTAATAAACATTTTTAAGTTGTCATTATTTTCAGCACCATGCAAGTTTCATTGCCCTGCTTCATTTACCAGCATGTGTTGAGCTTTCATTTACATGCAGTGCCTATAAAATATTTCCAACCTTAGACGTTTTCACATTTTATTGTTATTTAACATTGAATCACAGTGGATTTAATTTGCCTTTTTGACATTGATCAACAGAAAAAGTCTCTTTAATGTCAGAGTAAAAACAGATCTGTATAAAGTGGTCTAAATTAAATCACACATAGTAAAACACAACATTCAAGATGGGATAAGTTTTCTCTCTCTTTAATATGGCACACTTTAATCGTCACTGGTGCAACTAATTGGTTGTAGAAGTCATATTTTTAGTTGAATACAAATCACCTGTCTAGGAGTTTCAATTGACTATAGTCTGAATGCCCCTGTATCCTGAAGGTCCAACTTGCTGTCAGTCAGTATTGTAGTCTAATATACACAATGAAGACAAAATACCATTTAAGCAACTCCATGAAATGGTGATTCAGAAGCACAAATAAGGGACTGGAAACTGAAACAGTATGGCACAACTGTAAAGGCAGTTTACAGAAATGGAGTAATTGTACAAGAAAAATACTAGTAGAAGAGACCACCAGGAAGCCATGACATGACATCTAAGCTAGAGCTTCCAGAAGGAAGAAGTTGGAAGAATTGTCTATGGTCAGATGAGACCACTATTATACTTTTGGCACATTGTCAAAAACACACAATCCCCATCATGAGACTTTGTGACTGGATTTGAAGAAAAGGCTGTTCACTCATGATCCCCATGCAACCTGACAGACCTTGAGAAACTTTGCAAAAAAGAATAGGGGAAAGATGACAGTGTCCTGATATGCAAAGGAGACCTGGGCAAACTGACTCAAGGATGTCATGGTTGCCAGAGAGGCATCTACTAAATCCTGACTTGAGGGGGTATGAATACTTATGTGATCAATTATTTATGTTTTTTTTTATTTGTAAATACTTTTGATAACTTTGCACTCTGCTGGCAGTGTGGTGAAGTAGTTAAGGCTTTGGACCTCAGACCCTGAAGTTGTAGGTTCAAATCTTCCTACTGATACTGTGTGACCATCAGCAAGTCACTTGACCTGCCTGTGCTCCAATTGGAAAACCAAAAAAGAAATGTAACCAGTTGTATCATACATTTTGTAAGTTACCTTGGATAAAGGCATCAGCCAAATAAGTAAATGTAAATGGTGTATTTTCACTTTGATATTTAAGGTCTTTTTCTGTTTATCAGTTTGAAAAAGCCAGATTGAATCTATTATGATTGAATGTTGTGTAATTATAAAATGTGAAAACTTCCAAAGGGGTGAATACTTTTTATAGGCTCTGTGATATGTCAATCTTCAATCAAAATGCAGCAATTGGTCTATATAACAAAAGTTTTAAATTGATTGGATCTCTAATGTTAATACTTTGACACTTTACAAAGTACCCATTGTGATATGCCATGTGTTATCTTTTCACTTAATAAAAATGTTTAATAATTAAAACACCTTTGAATAGGTGATCCTACTTTTAAAGGAAATTTTCAAAATGTTTATCTGCCAGTGTTACGATATTAAATAAATGCAGTGGGAAATATAATACAGTTCAATGTTTACAACTGTGATAAGAAGAATGTTGACACTTTTCTGTACTGCTAAGGAGCAGCAAATGTTAAGCTGAAATATCCCTTAATATACAGGCACACTCAAAATATATCAGAGTGTGTTAAATTAGGTAAATTATCCTTGGTAATCACACATTTTACCAGGATGTTAAAAATTCAGGATACAAGTATATGCTAATTGAGGTATTAATTCTGAAACTCTATTTTTTTCTTGCAGTGTAATCACACACCCTCTCTTCATTTAAGTTCAAGTTCAAATTCATTGTAATGTGCACATAGTGCAATGAAATACTTAAATGTGTGTCTCCTACAGAGTCATGGTAATAATATATTACATACAAAAGACAAATACAACACCATACTTTAAATACAACATCACAGAGAATATACAAGAAACACTAAAGCAGTTGTTATGTAAATGACAGTTTAATAATTTGGTAATTAACCTGTGGATAAAAACGTTCCCTGAATGTCATAGTGTGAGACACCGTTGACCAGAATATCATAGGAGAAAGGTTCCATTAAAAATTGGATCTGTTCAAAACCTTTTTAAAACCTGGCAGGACCTAATCAACAACATTTTAGAATAAGCATTTATATTGGGGGAAAAGACTCCTTTCTCTCTTTACTACTCTTAACAGTTTTGCTCTGGTTGTTGGCCTTCCTGTCTTTCTCATTGGTTGGGGTTGATTTGAATTTAGTTTTGTTTGACTTGATTGTATGGAATGTTATATGCTTTTAATAAATTCAATAAAAACAAAGTTCCATTCAAACTAGAAGGTCACTATCAGCATATACTCACGTACGTTTTTTAAATGCTACTATAGTTGAGATTTTATGTATTTTTAAGAGTTCCAAAGAATAACATAGATATTTTCTGGAAACGTCATGCAAGCTGTTTCCCAAGACCATTGGGTTCTTAACTCCATTTTGGCTATTATTAATGCAGGTAAACACAAACACATATAAAAGTGCGTTAAAAGTGCTTAACGTTTCCAGAAATTGTTCTAAAATATGTTTTCAAGTACTGTAATGACAGTACCATTCAATTACTCTGTGAGCCTTACAGTGGACATTGCAGTGTTCATGCTGGCCACGCTAATACTGTAGATCATTTTCTGCAAACATAACAGTCATGCATGAATTAGAAATCCTCCACAGACCTTGACAGTTGTGCCACCAACAGAACTAATAAGAGCATCCAAAATATAAGCCTAACATGGCCTGTCACAGAGAGTGATACAACAACCAGTATGATTTTCTTTAATTTCTTTCTCTGTCATTGTTTCTGATTAACTATTGAGGTTCAAAGCCATGGCTCAGAGGTATTGGACTGAGTTACAGAAATGAGGAAGTGAGTCAAACACCGAAAAGCTGGAAAACCAATAAGGTGCCCACCCCTAATAAGTGCAGAAGCAATAGGCCATCCTCATTTGCATGGAATGCCACTTATATATGAGAGGAAGGAACAATGAAGTTATCTAGTGAATCCTGGGTCTTCCCTGAGGTCTCCTCCCAGCTTGTCATGCCCATAAAACCTCCACAAGGAGGTTTTTGTATCAGATGCCCCAACCGCAAGCTCTCAATGCGGAGGTTTGGTATCTCTGCTCCAAGCCTGTCTCAGATATCATTGTATTCAGGAGAAATCTCATCTCAACCATTTGTACCCAAATTCATGACCATCGGTGAGGGTAAGGACATAGAATGACTGGTAAATTGAGAGCTTTGCCTTTTGGCTCAACTCTTTCTTCACCACTATGGATTGGTATAGCGACCACATACTGTATCTGCACTCATTTCCCTGATCCGTTTGTAACCATCACTTTTCCCCAAACTCATGAAACAAGACCCTTAGATACTTAAACTTTGAAGGTGCTGATCCTCATCCCTGTTGCTTCTCCCTTGGTCACAAACCTTTCCAATGTGTGCTGGAGTTCACAGCCCGATGAAGCCAGCAGGACTATGTCATCTACAAAAAGCAGTGATACATTTCTAAGGCCACTGAACTGAGTTCGAGTGTAAGTAAGTCATTTTCTCCATACAGTAGGGGTCTCACCTTCCTCACCTTCTTCACTTTAGTTTTTTACATACTCTTCCTGTTGACTGTCAGTTAACTTTGACCTTTGTACTTTCATATGCCCATCTCTTATTTCCATCTAGGTCTTTGACTCCTGACCCTTTTGTGGCTTATTATTAGGAAGCAGTGTTTTTCACAGATTCAAAGTACAGTATTGACTGAGCTGCTATATAGTAAATTCTTAATTCCAGTGTTTTTTTTATAGCCATTGTTGGTTCATGTATCCTCTGATTTTCACCAATACCTGTAGGAATTCATCCTAATGAAGCCAACTCCGCTGTAGTCCTACCCTCATTTTGCAGCTGTTTTGGCCACCCACTTTCTGTGCTTCTTTTAAGCACACCAGTGTACACTCTTTCTTACCTGCTTTTGATCTGCTCTCCCAGACGCTGACGGATTCCAGTCTGACAGTTCTGCCAGCACTATACCCTTTGAACTTGTGGCCTTGCATCCAAAATAGTACTGGTGTTGTGTATCATACTAGAGGCCTAGTCTGGTCTTAGGTCTGATTTGCTATCTATCCTATCTAGCTGTAAATAAGTGAGCAGGTGGACTGGGAAAGGTCATGGGAAAACTGCTGGCATTCTCTGAATATTGATTAAAATTTCATACATAATTCAGGCTTGGGGCACTATGGAATTCTCCATATGTATTGGGATTCTTTTGCTAAACTTGAGTTGTCTAGTCTGTCAGACACAGATGGAAAGTGAAATGGACATTTATATATGTTGTAACCACTAGGGAACGCCACTAATACTCAAACCACAGACACAGCAACATCCAAGACAATTCCAAGTTCAAATAAATGATTTTTATTTGACAAAACACCTTCCACATACAATCACCAGCAAAATAACTCAGCATAACTCTTAGTCCTGGAATCAGCCTATTCACTCTCCTCTGGATTTTCACTAGCACAGCTATGTATTTTTGTAATGTGGAGACCAAAACTGAACACAGTATTCAAAATGAGGCCTTTGTGGGGTACTGTATAATTTGAGCATAACTTCCCTTGACTTATACTCTACACATTTATACTATATGTTGGTAATGATGAGTCCACTAATAACTCCCGGGTCCTTCTCATAAGGTAGCGGTGCAACAATTTCTGCAACAATTTCAAAAATTCTTTTTTTTTGTCTGTCATTATGAGGTGCTGTGTGTACATTAATGAGGGAAAAAATTAATTTAAATGATTTTAGCAAATGGCTGCAATATAACAAAGAGTGAAAAATTGAAGGGGGTCTGAATACTTTCCGTACTCACTGTATATATATATATATATATATATATATATATATATATATATATATATGTTGTGATAATGGCGCCCGACCTGGCACAGACTGACGCAGAGGCACGTGTAAATATCACACAGGCTTTTATTTTCTCTTCAGCTGTGGGGCACGTCTTCCCCGTGTCCCACAGGCCCAACACAGTCCCAAAAGCACTTTAAACACAAACAAACAACTCTCCATCTTGCACCACCCCTCCTCCCAGGCAACCTCGTCCTCTTCCTCCCGATTCTGGCCTTTAGTGGTGGAGGCTGGCCCGTTTTATAGCCCACCCGGAAGTGTTCCAAGTGCTTGACCACCTCGTCCCAATTGCACCTCCGGGTGGGGCTGATGACTCGTCCAGCCGGGTTCTTGAGTCTCGGCAGCACCCCCAAGTGGCCACCCCAGCTCCCAACCAGGCTGAGGAGGACTCCATGTCCCATGGAGCCACGCGGGAGACTGGGGAATCAACATCGGCCAGGGAGGCTGCCACTAAGATTCCCGGTGGAGGTATTGAGCTGTCCATGGTGGCTCCCCCAGAACATATGCAGCAGGGGCGTCCCGGCCGGGCATGGGACCCGGCTGTCCATCACTATATATATATATATATATATATATATATATATTAAGTATCAGAGGTGGGTAGTAACGAGTTACATTTACTCCGTTACAATTACTTAAGTAACTTTTTAAAAAAATTGTACTTCAAAGAGTAGTTTTACTTCACCATACTTTACTTTTACTTGAGTACATTTGTGAATAAGAAACTCTATTCTTACTCTGCTACATTGTGCAGCACTTGAATCATTTATTTTTTTCATTAGATAAAGTCTGACAGACAATTTTCAATCTGCTCTGTAGCATATGCTGTCAAGTTGCGCACACGCCTTCCATTGCGTCTCCAGCTCTGACGCGAGGTTTTGGATGTTCCCCAAATTAAGGTGCTGCAGCTTTGAGGACAGATGTTGCATTTTTTGTTTGAAAGCATTAACTGAGCTAATCAAATTGACCATGGTTTTCTCTTTTCCTTGCAGCTGTAAATTAAGCTCATTCAACATGTTGGTCAGATCGGAAAAAAAATGCCAAGTTTAGTGGCCATTGATCGTTATTAAGTTGCTTGTAATTTGCATGTTTAATGACAAGGAGAAACTCCTTTTTTCCAGCCAGGGGTCTTGAAATCTCAGCAGGAATTTCTCCTTAGCCATCTGCCTCAGCAAAGGAATCTTTTATCATCTCTCCATCTTGGAAGGACTTCTTATGCTTAATGATCGAGTGACTCACCCGGAACGATGCTTCGGTGTGTCTGCCTTTGCTTTTGAATTCAGCCAAGTGAAAAATGACGGATGTCCAATTAACTAAAATTTTAGTTCCCTCTCCTTTCTCTTTCTCAGATCGCTTTTCGGAAGGAAGTCAGTTTTGTAGCTTTTATGAACAGTTCGAAATTGCCTTTCTACATTTTACTTCTTTGGAATAGCAATGATAGATTGACAGATCAGACAAACGCACTTCGATTGTGACATTGTGAGAGAAAAAAATCCTCTTCCAGTTCCACATTCAGTCCATAAACAACATTTTTTTTTTTAAATCCCTTCTTTAGTCGATATAAATTGGAAGGCTAACTAGATCACTTAGATAGCCGGAGTTTTGCAGTAGCTCGTGCGTTTGATCATGCGTGCGGGATGACCAGTGAGTTAGAAGAAAAGAGATCTCAGACTGGCCACCCTGTATGTCAATCAAGTGGCAAATGCCATAGGGAGGATATATGATAGACATTTTTTTTGAATGCAATGCGATCTACCAGCACTCCCTTTCCGATCTACCAGTCGATCACGATCGACGCATTGGGCACCCCTGTCATAAGATGTATGTACAAGTTTCAAACCTCCCTTTGGGAATTCATATGTAATATTTTCACTTCCTACTTGTAATACCTTAAATCTAGTTGCATTAAATTCACTAATGTTTCCCTTAGAGAAGTGCATGTTCAGTGAAAACCTGCAGATATTCTGTTTCGTCTGCATAATAACTTGTAAATATCTGTTGTGAATGTATTTTAAATAGTACTTCATTATCTTGCCACCTGCTCTGTTCGGTCCTGCTTTTCTTCTTTATATGTTCCCACATCCTGACTTGAAGGTGTGCTGGGGTGCATTTTGCATGTGTTTCTTGGCCAGGCAGAATTTCCCAGACTGTAAAGCGAAACATTCAGAGGAGAACATGCATGGAGTGTATTTTATTTTCCACTGCACGACACAAGGTAATGTACACCACTGGGGAGTGTTGAACTAATTATCACAGCTTTGTCCTGACTCTGTTTTCTTGTCTGTTTTGGCTCATTTAATAAGCACACCATAATTAATAATTGAAAAGAGGGGATAAAGTTACTGAATATAGGTGGCTGGATGACTTAATGGCACCTTCACCTTTTGAAAGGCAAAGGGCATGGCAGGAGGGTCGTGCTATTCACCTGCAGTCAGCTAACCCCTGTCTTTCTTTCAGACCCTGTAAACAGAAAGAGAGAGGGATATGGGAAACTTCAAAGGCCATGCCCTACCAGGCAGTTTCTTCCTGATTGTTGGAATTTGGTGGTGTGTCAAGTTCTCCTTCTGGCATGTTAGTCGGCGAAAGAAGAATGCCTGTCCATTTGCCACCAAAGCTGTGTATCGCCGGGTGGAGATCATTGAGGCCACTGTCATTGTGGTCTTCTCTCTAATAGGTAAGCTGCTGGCTTTTTTTGTTTGCCTGATTAGAATAAAATGTGGAACTCAACTTTGGTTGAATTCATTATCTTGTGCATAATGAGAAGTCTAATGCAAAGGATAGAGCAATTTGCTTGATTAGTTGAATTACTTTAATTTTCACGTAGTGTATATAAATATTTGAATGAACCACAACACTGTACACGATAACAAGTAAAGCTAAAAAAGAACACACCATGCAGTATGTAAAGATAAATCTACATATACTTGAACAGTGTGAATAGTTAAATGTTAAGTGTGCTGTGTTGGTAATGTAAGCAAATGAAAATGAAATGAGAAGCAAATTAAGGAAGGATAAACCATAGTCAAGGAGGGCACAGTGATGTTGTCCTTATCACTACAGCGTAGTAGTTACAAGAACACAATTTGAATTCTGCTCCTCTTTCAGTCAAAGTAGAGAATGTTTTCTGCATGCACCTGAGTTTTGTCTGGGTAATAACATTTTTTCCATGACTCTCAAAGACGTTCAGAGTCAGTTGATTGCTGACTGTAAATTCATGTAGTATGTGTGCATGTACCCTGTGCTTCGCCAGTGCCATTCGGCATCCTTTTCACCACGTGCTACAAGGAGAAGCATTAGTTTCCCATGTCCCTATATTGAATTAAGCAGTGTTAACAGTAGGGGAGCTCCTAATGCATCTCTATATCCAGGAAATATTTTATAGTGCAAAAAATTGAAAAAGGTGGTTTATTAAACTTATAATAACTCAAGGAAGAATAACACAAGGATAACTTAAAATAAAGGAATAAAACAATAAATCTGCTGGCCCTGACTAACAGGTAAAAATCTCAGACTGACTGGGGCACTTTCTCACCACAGGTCAACACAAAGCACACCCCCCCTTCTCACCTGCATCACTCTTTGTTAAACATATCACCTCCCACCAGTTGAACCCTTGTCCTTTTCCCCTCCTCACTCCATGTTCACTAGTTTGTGGACCTGTAGGGGCTTTTATGTCCTGGCCCTGACCTACTTTAGGGAACCCCATAGTAAGGATGTGAAGGGCTCCCCCTAAAGGCCCCAGGCACTAATACACATTTCCAGCAACATTGAAATGTCTAAGTAAAGTGCAGACAGGATGTTCACCCAGGTTTCATGGAGGATCCTCAATATATTGTGCTGGGGCTACACAGCACTCTTCAGCAGCTTAGAAACTCCATATAAACTCACTGGAAATAGCATACTTAACTCAAGATCCTGTATAGCCCAGTTTGTTGCAGCTAGAGGCCCCTGTTGGCCATAAATGATAGCATTACTTGGTTTTCTTTTATAGTTGGGTCAGAAAATGAATGGATAAGCTATGGCCAAGTGCATGATGTTTTTGTACAAGCAGATTCCAATGTAAGCAATGGCTTTATCATAGCTACTATATATGCTATGCAGTACACAACACCCATTTTGCCCACCTAACTATTAACTATTTTTTCAAGTCAGACTGCATGAGTAAAGAGAAGTGAAACAGATGGGCTAGCTGTGCAGCTTTATGATTCTTCACTCCCCTGAAGATTAGATGTTGCGTTACAGCCTCACGCAATTCTGATTTAGCAGCTATTGTCTAAGGATTGCATTTGCCAATTCACAATACTCTGAGGTCATTAACAGTCTAATTAATTGAGACTCGAGGAAGCTAAATCCATTAAAGAAATCAGGGAGCAGCAGTTCAGCCTCGCATTGACAGGATTGTAAGACAGTGGCCTCTCTGGGGCCATTGGAGACCTTTAAAGGGGAAAATATGACCAGTGGTCACCAGGGCACCAAAATACAGTGGTACCTCGGTATACGTCCTTAATCCGTTCCAGGTCCTTGGACTTATACCAAACAGGACGTATACCAAACAAATTTTTCCCATAAGAAATAATGGAAAAATGATTAATCCGTTCCCATGAAAAAAAAATCCTATTGTTATTGGCATATTATATATTGATGGGGTTGTATAAAATTTAAATACTGCTTAATACTAAAATACATAAATACAAAAGCAATTAGATGAAATAAATGAAAATTTAACCTCACTTTACTTTTTAATAACGTCTTTGTTTTTCACAATCCTAGATACCGTCGTTCTCGGCATACGGTATGCAGCAGCCATGTCCCGGATACACATGCCTCCTTCATACTTTTCAACAATCAATTCAAATTACGTGAAAAAAACAAAAAATCACATTCTGATGATGCGGATTTGCTGTATGCTCCCATCTGCTGTCCGGGAGCCCTTGAACCCTACACCGTCGGTAATGTTACCCAGGAGCTTAGCAGTGAGGCACAAGAAAGCACGGGATGGTGAAAAAGTGCAAAGTGCTTTTATTAAAACAATCAACAAAACAAGGAGTTCAAATTAAAGTGCAGTGTCCAAAGTTCCAATAAATAAATCCATAAAATCAGAAGTGAAACGTGGAGGTTAAAAACAATAGAAAAAATTGTTTCTTAAAAACAATGAGGTTAAACTACAGCAGGAAACATTCTTTTAAAAAAAATATATATATAAAAACACAAGAAGAAGCCCAGTGCCTTTTTACTTGGCGGCCCCCCTGCTTCTCCCCTCTGGGCTTCTCAACAGGGGAGTCGCCCTGCTTGCAGCTGACCTTCACTCTGCCTATTTCAGCTGTTCAGGTCACCTCTCCAATCCCTGGCTTCAGTAGGCTCCTCCTGACAGTGACTTGTTATCCACAGCGACCTCCTTATGGTCAATCCCACTCCATGATCACTCAGTGGGAGTGACCACTACTACTATTCCCCGGGTGTCGGCCCAACACCCAGGCTCCCTGTTCAGCTGCAACACGAGCCTGCCTCTGCGCTCGCGCTCTCTCTCTCTCTCTCCTTCTTCCTCCTTTCTCCTGCAACCCTCCATCCTTTCTTTCTTTTTCCTCCCCTCCTAGCCGACTCACGCTTCTGTTTATCAAGAGGGCATGGCAGCTGAAATCAGCAGCCCCAGGAACAATCATGAATGCGGATGGTCTCTCACCTGTGCACTTAGGTGAGAAACGGCCACATCGCGAATCGCCCTGAGAACCGCTTCAGCCCAATACTATCCACTTGCAGAGCCACTATGCCCCCTCACCAAGCCGTGAACGCGGTGATCATTTATTTTAAAACTGGTCTTTGACAGGAGCTGTGGACCCGATTACCAAACGTGAAAATTCACAGAGACTTATAGCGCGGGTTGTTCACTGAATGCTAGCAACTGGCGCACTGACGCTCGTGGGCAGTCGGGGCTTTGTCTCAAGAGAGGTAAACAAGGGTAGCACGTGAGTCGTATTCCAAACAAAGGTCATATACCAAGCAAAATTTTCCGCGTCCAAACAGGACGTATACCAAGTTGGACTTATTCCAAAGTGGACGTATACCGAGGTACCACTGTATATCACCAGTTACTGGAAGGAGCCCAGTAGTTCAAGGACCAGCAGTTTACCCACTCATGTGAGGCAGAATCCTGAATTGGATATAGTGTTTTTTGAGGGGTATGGAAAAATTAAGAATCTAGTGAAAGCGCCAAGTTAGAAGATATCACCAGGGAGGTACAGTGAATGTGGAAGTTTTTATACATGGGACAAGCTGATGTGATTCCCTGATTATATGTTGGTGAACAACTTTCTGTGTTATGTGTCATTGTTTTGGCATCAGGGTGAATTTTCTCTATTGCTGCCTTGTTACAGTGCAACACATTTATAGAAAACCTTCAAATCTGGTCAGCTATTAGGATTCTTGCTTAAATTCAAATTCACAACAGGTAGCTATAGAGTATTTTTTCATATGTGATGGAAACCAAAAGATTAAAAGACTAGAAACACAGTGGCCATTGCTGCTTGTATTTTTGTAATAAATCTACCTGGAGATAAACAAAGAGTTACAGGATCTTACCAAATTTTCCATACTGTCAAATGATGTACTAACAAATTAGTATTCTGTGTAAGAGATTTTCACTCAACCATGTAGGCTAATGTAACATAAAATTCTCAAACCCATGTTACCTTATTCAGGGTGGTATAACACTGCAGCCTAATTGTGGAAGCAACGGACCCAGAACAGGATCCTAAATCATTACAAGATCATGTATGGAACTCCACTCTCATACAGCACCAATTTAGAATTACCACTCTACCAAACGTGCATGTCTTTGGGAATAGGAAAGGAAAACCAGAATATGCTAAGGAAAGCCACACAGACACAGAAAGAAAATGCAGATTTCACATGTAAAACAACTCCAGGCTGGATTTGAACTGTTAGCACTGTTTATAAGGCAGCAGTGCTAGTAACTGTGACATTTGGCTATCCTGTAGGCTAATGTGCATATGGGAATATATATACTCTGTACACATGACATACATGGACTGGGGAAAATTCAGAGGTTCTGCCTCCACTCTGCACTGCACTCGGAGTACCAGTGTATAGGCCAGCCATGATATCCACTACTTAACAATAGAATTATTGAATACTACAAAAAAACTTGGTCACCTTAAATTCCTTTGCACCTCTCCGTTAGCGTCTTTTGTTTTGCATATTTGTTGATCAGCACAAGCAGCAAGCAGACTGCTATCCCATCCACCCAACTTGGACAAAACGTTCTCCCAGCTCAAGTCTGTTTATCTGGGTATGAGGTGCCTGGAGTTGTATAGGGTAAATAATATATTGTTATTTGGAACACATGCATTTCATTTGTGTTCTGTGTCTACAACGATCTGTGTAAATGTACTGTAGAATGACAGGAAATGCGAGGCAAGAAATATTGAACACTTACCTAAAACAGAAACTTTTTTTTCATTATAATACTAATGACAACATTTTAACATGAAGTGTAT
>JANRMT010062831.1:21899817-21918930 GCA_026402145.1 Polypterus bichir lapradei | reverse complement strand
CTATATATACCTGTATTTATATACTTATCTTCCAACAGTGTAAAGTCAAAGTAGACTGCAGAGCTTCCTGTGTTTGATCGACACAGGCATGCTGACGAAGTACATGTGCAGTGCCACTCCTTTTTCAGGAAAAGATCCTAGTCATCCCCTTATTCTCTTTCCGAGACTCAGGTCATAAAGCTTATGGAGCCGTTTCTGGACAAAGGCAGGACCGTAACAACAGCTGCCTAAAGTGAGACAAGAGTTTCCACCAGCAGCTAAAGTGATTTGTGTACTGAAGTAGCATAGCACATGTACTTTGTCAGCATGCCTGTGTTGATCAAACACAGGAGGCTCTGCAGTCTACTTGTCACTTTACGCTGTAGGATAATAAATAAATAAATGAAGGTAGATAGGTAAATAACGGTCGATCTGAATTTTACATAAATAACATATACAGTGGAACCTCGGGTCACGAACGTCTCGGACCACGTGCAAATCGGGTTACGACCAAAAAGTTCGCCAAACTTTTGCATTTGATCATGACTACACATTCGGGTGACGAACAAGCCAGTTTCCCTTCTGTTTCATACGCGCTGATGATTTCTGCACGTGTTCACTCTCTCCCTGTGCATCAAGCGAGAGAGAGAGCGAGACAGCGAGTGAGCAAGGGAGACCGCGAGAGAGAGAGAGAGAGAGAGAGAGAGAGAGAGAGAGAGAGGGCTGGCCGCGTAAGGCCGAGAAGGCAGTTAAAGAATGCACCGGGCTTGTTTTTAAAGAGATTGATTCGAGCATTGTTTTAACATCGTTGTATTTAATGAAGACTTTTTTCTATTGGATTTTAACCTCCACTTTACTTCTGTTTACAGCGATCGGTTTGTAGCAAGCATTGTTGCAATGTTACTTTTCTTGGTTGTTTATTAAATTACAGATTTTTCAAATGTTCATGTTTTTCCCTGTGCGTAAAACTCATTAAAAAAAAGTGTTTACAGTGATCGGTTTGTAACGTGCATTGTTGCAATGTTACTTTTCTTGGTTGTTTATTAAATTACGGATTTTTCAAATGTTCATATTTTTTCCTGTGCTTAAAACTCATTAAAAAAAGGTGTTTACAGCGAGCGTCTCGTAAGGCTATAGCATGAATTGTTGCAATGTTACTTTTCTCTGTTCAAGGTTTTCTCAGTGTTATTCAATATTTTTACTTTTAGTTTACTATTACGCTGTGCATTCTATGGTATGATTAACTATTTTTGTGCTTAAAATCTTTAAAAAATATATTTACATACAGTTTGTATGGTCTGGAACGGATTAATTGTATTTACATACAATCCTATGGGGGAAATGACTTCGGGTCATGACCAAATTGGGTTACGACCAGAGTTTTGGAATGAATTACGGTCGTGACCCGAGGTTTCACTGTAAATGTTTTTTTATATAAAGACTATCACAAAACATAATCACAAACAGAACATTGCACGATACCTTGGCGAGCTCTGCAAGCCCTGCTGTTTCGTTGAAGGACATGCGTGTGGCATATTCACTGACAGGATGATGCCCAACCTGTTGCTGCATCCAAACAGTGCCATCTTTCGCTTTTACGCCTGGTACAGCTGCGTGGTTCTTATGTGTGAGTGGATGTTTCATGTGGGGAGGGCTTCTGTTCTCTTTCTCCGATGTAGAACCCTCATCCTCATCTGAGTTCATCTCTGTTATAGCACGTCTTTGTTTGAAAACAGCAGTGTTAGATCGGGGGGAGCGTGAATGTCCATCCATCCATCCATCCATTATCCAACCTGCTATATCCTAACTATAGGGTCACAGGGGTCTGCTGGAGCCAATCCTAGCCAACACAGGAAGGAAACAAACCCCGGGCAGGGCACCAGTCCACCACAGGGCACACATACACATACCCACACACTTGGGACAATTTAGGACCGCCAGTGCACCTAACCTGCTTGTTTTTGGACTGTGGGAGGAAACTGGAGCACCTGGAGGAAACCCATGCAGCAGTGCTATCACTGTTCCACTGTGCCACCCAGCACGAATGTGACTGAGAGAAAAAAACTGAATTCAAAAAAATAAATAAATAAATGCTAACCTTTACAAGTACCATAAATTTACACCGGCTCACTACTCAAAACAATAATTCTAGGAAGCACCCAGAATCAAAGTGACAACCTCTTGATTTTGTGTCAGCAGTTCTTACCTCTGCACCACCCAAGCGGTCGTGTCAGCATTATACCCTAACCCAATTTCTTTTTCTTCGGTTATATTCTTTAATAAAAGCACACTTGTTTTGTTATACATATACAGTGCATCCAGAAAGTATTCACAGCGCATCACTTTTTCCACATTTTGTTATGTTACAGCCTTATTCCAAAATGGATTAAATTCATTTTTTTTCCTCAGAATTCTACACACAACACCCCATAATGACAACGTGAAAAAAGTTTACTTGAGGTTTTTGCAAATTTATTAAAACTAAAAACACATGAGAAATCACATGTACATAAGTATTCACAGCCTTTGCTCAATACTTTGTCGATGCACCTTTGGCAGCAATAATAGCCTCAAGTCTTTTTGAATATGATGCCACAAGCTTGGCACACATATCCTTTGCCAGTTTCGCCCATTCCTGTTTGCAGCACCTCTCAAGCTCCTTCAGATTGGATGGGAAGCGTCGGTGCATATCCATTTTAAGATCTCTCTAGAGATGTTCAATCGGATTCAAGTCTGGGCTCTGGCTGGGCCACTCAAGGACATTCACAGAGTTGTCCTGAAGCCACTCCTTTGATATCGTGGCTGTGTGCTTAGGGTCGTTGACCTGCTGAAAGATGAACCGTCGCCCCAGTCTGAGGTCAAGAATGCTCTGGAGCAGGTTTTCATCCAGGATGTCTCTGTACATTGCTGTAGTCATCTTTCCCTTTATCCTGACTAGTCTCTCAGTTCCTGCCGCTGAAAAACATCCCCACAGCATGATGCTGCCACCACCATGCTTCACTGTAGTGATGGAATTGGCCTGGTGATGAGCGGTGCCTGGTTTCCTCCAAACGTGACACCTGGCATTCACATCAAAGAGTTCAATCTTTGCCTCATCAGACCAGAGAATTTTGTTTCTCATGGTCTGAGAGTCCTTCAGGTGCCTTTTGGCAAACTCCAGGCGGGCTGCCATGTGCCTTTTACTAAGGAGTGGCTTCCGTCTGGCCACTCTACCATACAGGCCTGATTGGTGGATTGCTGCAGAGATTGTTGTCCTTCTGGAAGGTTCTCTTCTCTCCACAGAGGACCTCTGGAGCTCTGACAGAGTGACCATCAGGTTCTTGGTCACCTCCCTGACTAAGGCCCTTCTCCCCTGATCGCGCAGTTTAGATGGCCGGCCAGCTCTAGGAAGAGTCCTGGTGGTTTCGAACTTCTTCCACTTACGGATGATGGAGGCCACTGTGCTCATTGGGACCTTCAAAGCAGCAGAGATTTTTCTGTAACCTTCCCCAGATTTGTGCCTCGAGACAATCCTGTCTCGGAGGTCTACAGACAATTCCTTTGACTTCATGCTTGGTTTGTGCTCTGACATGAACTGTCAACTGTGGGACCTTATATAGACAGGTGTGTGCCTTTCCAAATCATGTTTAATCAACTGAATTTACCACAGGTGGACTCCAATTAAGCTGCAGAAACATCTCAAGGATGCTTAGGGGAAACAGGCTGCACCTGAGCTCAATTTTGAGCTTCATGGCAAAGGCTGTGAATACTTATGTACATGTGCTTTCTCAATTTTTTTGTTTTTAATAAATTTGCAAAAATCTCAAGTAAACTTTTTTCACATTGTCATTATGGGGTGCTGTGTGTAGAATTCTGAGGTCAAAATGAATTTAATCCATTTTGGAATAATCCTGTAACATAACAAAATGTGGAAAAAGTGATGCGCTGTGAATACTTTCCGGATGCACCGTACCTTTTGTGAAATTGTTTATTTGATATTTGGACTTCAGTCTTTACATGTTATACAGTTCATGTCAAAATGTTGTCATAAGTATTATAACATGAAAAAAAGTTTCTGTTTTAGGTATGTGTTCAACATTTCTTGTCATCCTACATTTATATAGATTGTTGTAGGCACGGAACACACATGAAATACACGTGTTCCAAATAACGACATATTATTTACCCTATGCAACTCCAGGCACCTCATACCCAGATTAACAAACTTGAGCTGGGAGAACTTTTTGTCCGAGTTGAGCTTCTTTGGTGGGGGGATGGGATAGCAGGCTGCTTGCGCTTATCAACACAAAGATGCTAATAGAGAGGTATGAAGGAATGTGAGGTAGACCTGGATTACAAGTTTTTTCATAGGCTTCAAGGAGTGTAGTGTCAAGGGAGATCCCCCAAAGTCTCAGGATGTCCCAAAGGGCAGCTCGATCAATTGAGCCGAATACTTTACGGAAATCGACAAAGGCTACAAAGAAACTGTGCCGATATTTGTGTTTGCGCTCGATGAGAACCCTAAGCGCCAGAATGCATCGATGCTAAACTTCTTAGACATAAAACCAAACTGGTCACTGGTAGGTCAGCAAGTGATCACGGATCCAACTGAGGATGATCCTAGCAAGGACCTTAGCAGGCACCAAGAGCAATGTTATCCCCGTGTAAGATACAGGCGATCACCCTTCCCCTTTCCTTTCCATGTCATCACATTTTCTCGTCTGTTGGGATGACACCCGGCTCCTAAATGGAAGCAAAGATTGCTTTCAATGCCAGGAGGACAGCCTTACTACTTTCCTGGAGAAGTTCACCCCGGATATCACAGATCCCTGCAGCCTTCCCTGCACTCAGCTGGTTCACCACCTGTGTAATCTCAGTGAGATTGGGTGATCCACAGCTAATTGGAGGATTAGGCTCAAGAAATATGGATCCAGAGATGTTCAACATCCTAGCCAGAGGTTCAGCTTTAAATAGATGTTTTTGCTCCTATTCTGTTCAGTTCTTGCATGGGCTGAGTATTGGGCAGGGTCGTGGGGTCCAGCAGCTACGTGTATCTGTTGATGAAGGGAGATTCAACGATGTTCACTTTGCCAAAGATGCTGTGATCTTCTTGGAGTTAATGGAGGCTGTGACTGGGGCCCTTGAGAGACTGAGCAAGGAGTCTGAGTGTCTAGGTTTGCAAGTGTCCTGAATAAAAACCAAGATCCAAGCCTTTAATGGCCTCTTTGGTTTACTTGCTTCGGCAGTGACATTCATGTCTCTGGTGACTAATCCTATGAAGTCAGTAGATACAAGAGCATTGGGGGGTCATTAGGTCACTAGAAAGGGGTATGTGGTACTCCCGATATCTCTGCAAAAGGACAATGGTCCAAGTCTTTAGAGCCCTGGTACTCCATGTTTTGCTGTATGGTTTGAGAGACATGGATGCTATCCAGTGACATGAGATGAATACTGGATTCCTTCTGTACTGTGTCTTTTCGAAGAATCCTTGGGTACCACTGGTTTGACTTTGTGTCGAAAGAGTGGTTGATCTGGAGTCCCGAACGATGCATATTAACAGCATTGTGAGGGAGTGTCAGTTATTGCACTGTGGTCATGTGGTGCAATTCGTTGAGAGTGATCCGGCTCACAGGATCGTCATTGCTGAGGACTCAAGCGGCTGGACCAGGCCAAGGGGACACCCAAGTAACATCTGGCTACAGTAGTTAGATGGTCATTTCCGGAGGGTGGGATTGGACCTTGTATCTGTACTGGGGGTTGTCAACCAGAATCTCAGGCTGTTTCATCATGTGCTGGGTGCTGCAATGCGCTGTAACAGTGCGTGCTCCCCAACTTGACGTGACCTGTACACACGACAATACTGTTACTACTACTACTAATACTACTGCTGCTACTATAAAGTGAGCACCTCACTTCTGCAAAGAATGTACAGCCATATAGCTGCAGACTGCAAACTAATGTATTATTTTATGTGTTATGGAACACAGTGATTTGCAGAGTCCCAAAAATATTTGGAGTGCTAGCCGGGCTACCACAATTTAGTGCAAAATAACTAAAACTTTAAACCATCTAACTCGGAGCTTCATTCTATAGAGTTCAGGTCACAAGTGAGATGCCACCTACCGAGGATGGCCAGTTTTTTATACTTTGGACTGGGAGGGATTTGGCTTGTGGAGACAGTGGGGCGCAGTCAGTCAGTCACTGGGGCACCTTCTCAGAACTGCAGAGGAAAGAGACAAGGCAGTTAGTGACAGTGCCCCCTCTTGCTCCGGGGTGGTACTGCATTCCTGAACAGAGCTGGCAAGGTGGTCCTCAGACACGCATGTGTGACAGTGTGTTATGTAGGAGAAAATATCTTAGTACAAGCTTAAAACTAATGCTAGAAAGTGTGATCTTTATGTCAGGAGAGAATAAATGCATTATGGTATAGTTTTTAGTTTTAGAGTTTTTAAGAATTTCTGCTTGTGTCCATCTTTAAGATCAGTCTATCCTTGTTTACAACACTAGAGTGTTTTTTTACTTGTATTGAAGGTTAGAGTAGGCTTTTTCTAATGTTTACAGCTCTTTTACTGTTATCATTAAATGCCTTGGGAGAATTGACCTCAGAGCGATCATTTTCCCTTTTGGTTTCTTCATCTCGCCATGTGTGCATAATAAACAGTGTATAAATCTACTAATCCTCTTGTGTTTATTCCATGACAATAATTTGGGCTCTTAAATCACAATCTTAATAATTTACTGTTTCTTTTACCTTCCTCTTCTTTTTGACCTACAGGCATGATTGCTGAACAGTTTGTCCCTGATGGTCCTCATCTCACACTCTTTAATCATAAGGAGCAACACTGGGATCACCTAATGAACTGGCAGCACACTACTATGTATCTCTTCTATGGGATAGCGGGGGCAGTCACAATTGCAGTTCATACCACTGCAGCCGCTCCAGTAGCCTTTGACCGACTAATGCTCTCTATTGCTGTCTTTGTAGAAGGTAAAGTAATTACTTACAGGTTCTTCTCACAGAAGAGTGTCATAATGGCTGCAAGCTATGCATATACTTCAGTGCTGACTCTTTTGCCCCAAAAATAAACAATAGCTTACATACTGCACACTACTGTTAAGGTATGAATAGAAACTGTACATTATTTAGTTGTGTTTCTAAGTATTTAGGTGTAAGCACATATCTATGTATATTTGTACAATATGTGCTAACAGGAATGAGTGTGAATATCCTGGATTGGTGTGTACATAGGCCTGCATAATCGAGTCACTGTGCACACTATATATGTATGTCTACCTGTACTGTACAGTATATGTGAACAGATGTGTTTTGAAATTTTTTAATCTGCAAATTTATTTTCCATGCAGCTGAATTGTTAGGAGTTTGTTAAGGCCATCAATTACAATCAGAAATATAGAGTGCATTATGATACAGTTGTACCCACCATGTCCTTGAAAACCACAGTGGATAACATAATTCTCAGCAGAATAAATGCACTTACTTTAATTATACATCTGTTTCATTAGCACAATCTTGAAGAGAAAAAGCCACTCATCTCAATAAGCACATCAAATCAGCTAAGTATCCCAAAATACGTTGAGTTTTGATGGTCTCTAAAGTCCTATTGTGTACTGCACTACTTGGAAATATAGTCTATATGTCTGTTCTTCTCTGTGTAAAGAAAAAATGTATAACATGTGTGAAAAAGTAACCCATAAAAAGTTTGTCTGTGTCCCAGTATTCTTGTTGAAGAACTCGCTTTAAAGTAACAGCTGGGATCCACTGTACCAATTCGCTTCATAATTTTTAACTCCCTTAATAATTTTTAAGTATTTGATCATACCAAAACATGATCTATGTTTGCTTAAACTGAACAGGTTCAACTCCTTCAGTCTTTCCTGAGTCTATAAATTTAAAATTGGGCGTCATGGATATGGAACTCTGAGAGTTTATCAAACTTTTTTATTGACAAGGATGATTTTTGAAAGTATTAATGCCTAATCTTTGTTTGGCAAGCTTCCCCCATTAAAGGGGTAGAAATGGCAGCAGAAGAAGGAGAGGTCAGTAAGTGTTGGACCAAAATAGGTATAGTGCCTGTGTAGATGTGTCTTTTTACTACAGGGTCATCAGCCAGAACCATTTCTACTTCTGCTTATGAACTCCTACCACTGATCTCACAAGTAACATTTCCCCTAACTCTCTATCAGCCAAAGACTTGCCTGTTCTACTCCTTTAGCCAAATACTTTATAGTTTTCTTTAGCTTTGTTCTCCTTAACAAAGGCTAGTTGGACATTCTGACAAAGCCTTGGCAATCTACCTTCACTACACAGATGACTGCCACTCATCATCCGTCCCTGTACTGAGCTGTCAGGTTTGAATATTTTACTCTTTTCTTCTCATGGCCTCCTCTCTCTTCCATAGGACATTCAGGTTGATCATAATGATCTTTCTGGCTATTGGAGACCATATTACTGTGTCTGGCTTTAGTGTGATTAAGTTAATTTTGGTAGAAAACTGAAGCTGGCAGTTCAGACCAACTGTCATGTCGCAACCGTTTGTTAAAATCAAGGATACATGACATGTACTATATGAGCAACTGATTTAAAAGGGATCAAAACAAGGATGGAATCTCCATTTATCTATTAATTTTTTGCGGCTTAGTTTGGCTGTTTGTGGTCTCAGCAGTGACATAAGTGGCATTTTAAGCAAAAGAACATTCATTTTGAGTCATATTTTATAAAATTATTACAAAACATATAACACTAGGGAGAGCTCTTTCACATTTACAGTTAAGATCATTTTATAGACTACAAGATGCTTACTAAATATACAATAGCAGTATTGAACACCTACTGTTTCTAACTATAACAAGGTATGTTATACTGAAAGGATGTAAAAACTGTAATGTCGACCATGGATGTAGCATTTCTTAAATGTAGCCAAATATTAAAAGAGTCAAGAAAAAGTCAGCTCAGCAAAGCCTCTCAATCCCAAAATGACACTGAGTTGAATCTTGAAATGACCTTTTGCTCACCACACTACTTGATCACTTATTCCATGTGTGTGGGGACTTTTGTTTTAGGAAAAATTTGTAACATTTGTGAGAAATTTACTGTCAACAACTTTCCCTTTTGGGTAAATGTTACACAGCAGCTGGTAACTGATAGTCTTTTCAAAAAGTTTCCACAATCAAATGAAGCCACAGCAATCTTTGGGGAAACAGAGCAGAATAGTGGCCACAGTGAGTAGACCATACATCTCTGAACAAATTGGAATAAAAACATATTTTGCTCTTTCTTTTAGGCTTTTTATTTCTGTACCACCTGCATGGTCGAGACATGCTGGATGTCCATGTGCATATGCTCCTCCTGTATGCAATTTTTGGTGGGGCACTCACTGTATTCCTAGAGGTTTTTCTGCGAGGCAATATTCTTCTAGAGCTCCTTAGAACCAGTCTGTGCTTGCTACAGGGCAGTTGGTTTTGGCAGGTATGAATTTTTAGATATGTTTTTAACGCAAGGGGCTGAATATGGTATCTGAGGGGGTAGTGATGTGAACGTATGTGAAATTCAACACCACCCAGGGAAGACCAACTATAACAAATTCAGCTTGATTTACTGCCAGAAACACAGTTGAATTTTTGTATGCAAATGTATACAATAGATATGAATATCTATTATAGATACAATTACACATAATTAATAATTTATTCCACAGCATAAACTTCTCAAAAAAGACACAGTACAGCAATAAATTAATTCTGCTTTATTCAGCTGACATTGATATTACTGTTACAACAACAACAACAATATTTATTTGTATAGCACATTTTCATACAAATGATGTAGCTCAAAGTGCTTTACAGGATGAAGAAAGAGAAAAAAGACAAAAAATAAAATTGGGCAATACTAATTAACATAGAATAAAAGTATGGTCCGATGACCAGGGTGGACAGAAAAAAAAAAAAAAAAAAACTATTAGGCAATGTTCAGCACAGGCTTGCCTGTGAGAGCTATAGAGGGATATATTTACACTACTGTTGGTTAATTTGTGTTCAAGAAGAATCATAAGCACACAAAGAGGTAAGTATTATACTTTATTAAGCACTAGCACAGTTAAGGTTAAACTGGAAAGGCTTATAAGCCCATATATTTTTATAAGTCAAATGTCATGTATGCACAGAAAGTTGAGGAGAGCAAATTCCTTTCTTCCAGATAGGGAATGTGAACTTGAGGTTGGAAATATTGGTGGCAAGCACTGGACTGGTACTAGGTGGGAATAGGCCCTGTCAAGTGGGCATGATGTATGGGAAAAGATGCTACTCCCATTAAGCTGGGAAATATTGGTGGAATCAGTTAGAGGCAGATGAGGAAGACAAAAGTGTTAGGAGATAAGAACTGTAATAAAAGTAAGGTTTGCCCATCACTGGGCACTCATTTCACCTGATCTGAGTCTGTGTTTGCATAATGCAATAAATCATGCCCTTTCTGAGACTCTGTGTGCCTTCTTTTAAAGACTGGATGCCGCACCCTTGCCACAACACAGCTCAGCTTGTCTAACTGGGGGATTCAAAGTAATCAACTGTTTTTAGAAGTGAGGAGTACTATTCATAGGAATTCAGGAGAATTTCCATACCAGGCTTTACCTCAGGTGGTTAGGGCAATGAAGGCAGTCAGAGCCAGACATGCACTACATCTGAAGCAATTCAGAAGGGAATAGGCACATTATACTGAAGTGATTCTTATCTTATTCAGCCAGATGTTTCCATTGATCCCTGGGAACCCAATGACATCATCTCTGTCTCACCTGAAATAATACGCCTTTTGATGTTGATGTTCATGGCCAGGCTGGGCGAGTTATAGAGGCTTCCAGTTTGATCAAGTGTGTGGAGGTTATCTTTCTATATACCTACAAGCAAAACAAGGCTGGGAGATTGCAGCCATTGTGTCAGAGACTGCCGAATAACACTAGATAAAAAGTAAAAAGCAAAGCAAAAACGAACAATATAGAGAATGCAATTGTCCAGTATTAAAACAACACGATATTGTATAAAAGCTTAAACCTCATCAATTCTAATCTGTTCGTAAGGACTTTATTACATTTCCCAGAAATCTGTGCCACCTGTCCCCGAGCAGATAATATGCTGTGAAGAACAGAAGCTAATTGTCGTATGGGCTACAAAGGCCACCTTTTCTGTGCCTTTTAAAATTTAATAGTTGGTATCAACTGGGTCTTAAAATAAAATGACAGTTTGGATTTCACAACCATTTTAGGGAGGAACCAAATGATTAGAATATGTTTATATATATTTGCTTCTATTAGAGCAGTTCTTTGTAAGGGACAAGAATTAATATTCACAGTCTTAAAACAGATACATTGTGAGGCTAACATACCCAGAGGTGTATAACAACACTTGCAGCTTAAGCAGGTAAATAAATGCCTTTTGGTTGATACAGGCTCATTTGGTACATTGAAAAATAATTCTTGGATACATAACTTGTGATGCAACTAATAAAGTAGTGCAGAAGAGTTAACTTCTTTGGCTATTATGATCAAGGTACTCCAATTAATTCTTAGAATTAATCTCATTCTTCTAAGGGAGGTGCAAGAAGTTGTAGTCTCAGAAAAGTTTATTGTGAAATCTAGGCACTGGCTAAAGCTTCTTAATTTGCAACTTTTTTATTTTGATGGGAGAAGTATGCAGCGTTTAGCCTTTGGGGTTGACTGCTTTAGTAAATTAACACTGAAACATCAATCAAATGATGTCTCTGTAGTAACCCTTTTTTCCTGGTGGAGTTTTAGAAGCACATTGGCCTTTGGTTTCAGGCCACTCCAGCATTGTATCATGGGGTATTTTCCAGTTTTTGGCAAAGTATATTAGCCAAGGTGATTCGTGCTATTAGTTGTTTTCTAGTTACACTGTCTATCTATGTAAATTCAAGAAGATAACATGATATTTTGAGCCAATAGCTATAAGACGTAGAGGCTATGAATTAGGTTGCATACTTACATGAACTGATAACTGAGAATTTGAATGATACAGTTATAGAAAGTAAAACAAAATAAAAATGTGGAAATAATTGGACTATGACTATATTCCAAATGTGACATGTTAGGTGTAATAAATAAGCACCAGTAACAAATATGCAACTTATTTTGGCTGTTGCTGTCATCCCCATGTTTCTTCTCTCGCAGATTGGCTTTGTCCTTTATCCCCCCAATGGTGCCCCTCAGTGGGATCTGCAGGATCACAACAACATGATGTTCATCACAATGTGCTACTGTTGGCATTATGCCTTTTCTCTTCTGTTGGTTGCTGGTATTTACACTATAACCAGCTGGTGAGTAGAGATGATTTCTTCTAGCCTCACTGCTACTTGCAATGCTTGCTTTGGTTAATAATAATAATACATTTTATTTATACAGAACACAGTATGAACAATGTCATCTCTAGGTGTTTATGATTTTATGTCTACCTGTTATACACATACTGTTCTTTCAAGTATAAAGTTAAGGATTCTCTAAACTTTCAGTGCACCATATGTATTTATTCTGCATTTTAACTTTTCCTCATGCCACCAGGTATTGGATTAAACAAGTCTGAGAATGTCATGTTACATTGTTTTACTGATGTTATGTTATTTTGTTTTACACTTCTAGTGATATGACTTGCATTATTGTGCATTCAGGCAATTACTAGCAATTGAATCCATTCTGAAAAAAAAATTGTAGACTTTTTAAAAATTTTAGTTAAAGAAAATAACATTCCATATAGTCAAGCCAAAGTTATACAGTGAAGAAAATAATATTATATACAATCAAGCTAAACTTATCCAACAAATAAGAAAAACAAAAAACAATATTGAAAAGAGACAAAACCTAACAAATATTTTGTATACTTTCTATTGTTGCTCACAAATCATTATTTAAAGCTTCTGCTTTTTTGAATTTTAATGCAGCCAGATGAGCACACTCTGTCAGCAGAGTTATATTTTCTCTCATTTAAATCTATATACAGTTGTGCTTATAAGTTTACATACCCTGGCAGAATTTGTAAGGTGTGTACTATACTTCAAAGAAAAGATGACTGATCAAGCAAAAGACTTCATTTACTTTACATGGAATCCAAGCTAAACTATAAGGCATTGCAGAATACAGAACCACTAAACAAAACATAGTAATTAAAAAAATAATGAGATGGCCCCTGTTCAAACGTTTGCATAGCCTTAGTTCCTAGTACTGTTTATTGCTCCCTTTAGTATCAATGATGGCATACTGTCTTTTGTGATAGTTGTGGGTGAGGCCTTTGATTTCTCGGGTGGTACAGCTGCCCATTCTTCTTGGTGAAAAGCCTGCAAGTCCCATAAATTCTTGGGTTGCCTTACATGATCTGCCCAAAGTGACTCAATGAAATTGAGCTCAGGAGATTGTGATGGCCACTCCAGCACCTTCACTGTTTTCTGCTGTAGCCACCGAAGGGCTGGCTTGGCCTTGTGTTTTGGATCACTGTCATTTTAGAAGATCCAAGTGGCATCCCATGCGCAGCTTCCAGACTGATGAATGCAAGTTGTCCTCCAGTATTTTCCAGTAACATGCTGTATTCATCTTGCCATCAATTTTCACTAGGTTAACTGTGCCGCTGTAGCTCACACACCCCTGGAACATCAGAGATACACCTCTATGCTTCACAGTAGGGATGGTGTGCTTATCGTCATGGCCCCTTGTTGCATTGTCTCCAAGCACAGCATTTATGGTTTTGACCATAAATTTCAATTTTGGTCTCATTGCTCCTAAGGACTTAGAGGTTCCAGAAGTTTTGACGCTTATCTAGATGCTGTTTGGCATATTGTAAGTGGGCTGTTTTGTGGCGTTGGCACAGAAAGGCTTTTTACTTGCAACTCAGCTGTGCAGCCCATTTTTGTTCAAGTACCTCCTTATTGTGCACCTTAAAACAGCAACACCACTTGTTTGCAGAGAAGCCTGTATCTCATCTGAAATGACTTACGGGGTTTTCTTGGCAGCTTGATAAATAGTCCTGGCAGTTGTGGCTGAAGTCGTGGTTGGTCTACCTGACTGTGGCTTGGAAACAACAGAACCCCTAACTTGCCACTTTTTAATCAGAGTTTGAACTCTACCGTAACAGTACCATTAGGCATTTTCAGATCTCTGAATACCTTTTTATGTCCTTTTATAGATTTACACAAATCAACATCCTTTTCTTGCAGGTCATTTGACAGCTGTTTTGCTGTCCCGATGGGTTGTTATCCAGAATAGTCAGTGCAGCTTTGTCTGAATTTAAATTGACTATTTATACACAGACACTGTTTACAACCCATGAGATTACAAGTGTGGACAGTCTCCCTTAATTATACATAATTTGAACCTGTGATTGTCAAATTGTGTGTATATTATCAGCCCCAACATGGAAGTGTATGCAGCATAAACTTTTCATCAGGCCCATTTGGGTGATTTCAGTTATCACTATGATTTAAAAAGGGATAAATAATTATGTGATAATAAATTGCTTCATCAGAGCACACTCCCTAATTAAAAGGAAAGCTTTCTGCAAGATTACTTATATTTTTCAAACAATGGCCAATATTTCACAAATTCTACCAGGGTATGTGAACTTATGAGCATGACTGTATGCTTTATATATAAAATGCAAAGTTTACTGACTGACTCATTCACTCACTCATCAACAAAAATATGTGCCATTTAGTTATAAAGCTGAAATTTGTCCGGTTGATACATCCATCGCCATGGGTATACTATGAGAAAGAACATTTTCTAATATCAGCAATTTAGGGGTTAAAAAACCTCCACAATAGAAAAAATACCCTAAAATATCAAAAACCCTTAAGCTAATTTGATTAAGATTTGTAGCATTGTAGAAAAAGGAAAATGAGCAGAACTGTGTTTTTAAATTTGCTGTTATCTTTTTTATTTGTCAATATTTATTAATACTACACTAACATACATGCTTTTTGCTGTGCTGAGAGCATGCTTTATTCAGATAAAAGTAGGGAGGTGTCCTGGACAGGAAAAAGAAACGTGATCATGTTTAGCATGTACTACCAGGTGTGAAATGGAATGGGAACGTTTGGCAAAGCTCAGTGGTTAGCATGTGTGCAGTAAACCTCGAGTGTTGATGCCAGGTGCTGTGGCTGTGAGTGTAGGTGTTTCTTTGCTAGAAGCAAAAAGGGAGGGAGAGAGAAGTAGTGGGGGAAGTGGTGTCCTTGAGCCACAGACAAGCCTGGACTGACAGTGTTGGGAGAGGGGTAGAGGCTTTTCTTGATTATATACATGATCAATAGCAGTCAACCCCTGATATTTTTGTCCATCATATGCAATACGAGTTAACCCTGCTGAATTTTACACTATTAAATGAACACGCACAAAAGCCCAAATGGAACCCCCCTTCTCCTTCATATGTAGCACATGAAAGACCATGTGTGACAATCACAGAGGGGTCTAGGACCCTGATACCTGCAAATTCTAGAAATGACCAAGGATCAACAGTGTCGATTTAAACTTAACAGGTATATACATTTGCATCTATGGACTTTGAAAGGGGAACCCCATCCCCAACTTCTGAAATCAGTTACATTCAGCATCTGGTTACTTCGAATGGGGATGCCCCATCTCTCCCTGCTGTCCAAAATTCTTTACATATATATTTGCATCTGGGAACAACATACAACTGATGAAAAACATGTAAAGAAATACTTGAATGAACAAAGTAAAGAAATAAAAATTGTATACATTTAGTAATGATAATAAATAGTAACTGATTACTCATTTCAATACAAAAAAGTACATTTTCTTGTAAAATTATGTTTTTCAATGACCATCAACCAATGCTAAGTCACAAGAAAAAGCAGGAATTAATGTAACGCAGGAAATATTTTGCAGTATATATAGTGGAGGTGTCTAACTCCTATCCTGGAGGGTCGCTTCGGCTACAGATTTTACTTCCTGCAACTTTCTTAATCAATAACCATTTTCTCCTGTAAATTGACTTAATTGTACTTCATTTTCATTGCGTTCTTTTTCGAGACTCCGTCCTCTGAATTTCTTCTTTTTTCTTTAAATGACAGCCAAGCAAAAAATAAATTGTAAAGTGAGCCAACAGATGACCAGCTAAGTTGGGGCATCAAACTCCAACCAATTCCACTCCAACCAGTTTCTTAATTAGAAGCCAATTCTTTTTGTTAACTAAACTTTTTATTTAATTACATGGCTTATTGATGTTCTCATTCTGCCACATCACATTTTTCCAAAACTTTTGATTTTCATTTTTCTAAGACCACATTCAAAATATATTGTAGACCTGAATACATCAATGAGACCTTCACCTTTCTTTATTTTCAAATATTGTATTGTTGCAAATATATATACTGTTGGCTCATTTTGTATCTTATTACTGTTTGGCTGCTAATCAAGAAAAATAGAAATAATGAGTATAAATCTTAAATAGTCAATTAAAGTTATGGTAGAAGAAGTGAATTAGTAGCAAAATCTGGTCACTATTAGGAAAAGGGTTAGAATGAAAATCTGTAGCTACTGTAGCCCTCCAGGATGGGAGCTGGACACATGTTCAAAAGTAAGCATTTCCAGTGACCTAATAATATTGCTATTACTTATTATTTGTGTCATGCCGTTATCTAAGGGGACATACAATATCTGAAATAAAATTGGTTACATTACTTTTGTTTTACCATTTGGGGCACATTCAGATGAAGTGATGTGCTTATGGTCACACAGTGTCAGTACCAGGATTTGAACTACCAACCTCAGGGTTTGAAGTCCTAGGTCCAAAGATTTACCCACAACAGCACACTGCCTGCAAATAATATGAACACTTTGTTAAAAAAAATAAAAAACTCCAAAAATTAGTTACATAGTACTTCCGAAGCTCCCTGATGGGACTATAACTGAGGCACATTGTCTTGCAAAATTTCACAACTCAGCTAGTAACCTAAACTACCTACTTAGTAGGTTATATCTACCTAATCTTTGCCAAATTGAAAACAGAAAATAAAAGTAATCTAACAGACAGAACAGCATACAAATGATCTAATGCATTTTACAGTGAACAAAAAATCAGCCAACATATTGTAATACATACATCATATCCAGAATAATTCAAGTCTATGTAGCATAGGCTACATATTTGGTTCCAAACAATATGGAATCCTCATTAAGAAAGGAAATCTATAAAATTATAAATTTACTGTTATAGCCAGGTAATAGCAGCCATTTCAGTTTCTTCCTAAAAGTCGGAGGATTCCAAGGTTACCTCCATAAATCTTAACACCTATAATAAATTTAAAGCACATGGATGTATTCAGGAGAGGTTAATAATTGTTAAGAATTGGAAGCCCCCTGTGTTCTCATTGGCATTTTTTTCTGTCTTAGATTCATTTTTTTATTCAAAAGACTTTAATATTTTAAAATACTGAATTTGCAAGATTAAGTTTCACATGTGCGTTTTTATTTAACATCATTGTTTGATAAAGATTTACATTTTAGAATTTCATCAGGTGGATCCATAAGAAGCATTGCTATGGACCATGATTTTCTCCCCACAGACTTGCTTATAAAATCCAGTTCAGCACAAATCCTTTGTCTAAGATTACAGGTTGGGCTTAATGCCTTAGGTGCTAATTTTCTGGTAATGACCCATAGATCTCTATGCCTCGATTCTTTTTTCATTCTTAGTATTTTGGCTCCAAGTGAGTTTTTGTGCTTATGTTAACCATTCCTGGCAATTTTTATGTGATTACAATAATGTTTAAGCCCTTGAATGAATTTTATCTTGAATGATAAATTCGGTACGAATATCTAGTAGTTTGGTCATAATGTGAAAAGACATTTTTCATCAATATAAAATACTTTCTTTGAACAGAAGAACCTCAAGCTAGTTATCAGTCTGGTTTTGATGGTTTGGCCTTGCATTCCTGCTACAGAATCATCTGCTATATCATGGAACCCACCATGAAATGAATACCACTCCTCTTCTACCACAGTGATGGGGAATGGTAGACCATAAGTTTAAGGTGCAAGAACCAGGAGATAAAGTTAAGGTCAAGAAATCTACAGAGGTCAAAAAGAAGAGTGTGAAAACCCAATACAAAAACCAAAAATGAACAAAATGCCTATCTAGACGTTTTGCCAAGGGAAACCTAAAGTTCCTTGAGAATGTATCCATAATCTCAGATGGAGAGTCATGTGGCAACCAGCATAGGTAGCATTATGCAGATGGCATCATGTAATTTGACTTCACATAACATAGCAACGGATACCTGTGTTTTAAAAATGAGTATGCAAAATGGCCTTGTGTGAATGCAAAATCATAACGATAAAATAAATTTAAAAGACCAAAAACATAACTAATGAACAAAATGAAAGCAAAATGCACAGTCTCTGAAAAAAAATGCCGAAAAAAATATAAAAATCTACAGAATCATGTCAATATCCAGATTATTCTTGTGGAACATCTGTTCATCAATTTAACTTCAACTTAAAATGGACCATACAGAAGAACTTAAGGAATTCTGAGAGATTTATTTGGAAAAGAAGGAATTCATAATTGGATGGCTAAGTCAAATTTCACAACTCAGCCTTATTGAGACCCTGGAGTTAAACCTAAGGAAAGCTATTCTAACAGAAACGTCTTTAAGCATGAAAGATAACAAACAGTTCCTTCTGGATATCTAAGACAGATTTCCCTCCAAGCCACATTAGAGAATGATCAGTTCATAAAGGAAATGTTTAATTAATTGTTGCTAGCTTAGATGCCTAAACCTGTGAATTGAGTGAATATACTTTTTGCACACAAAATTTGAAATAGCTGATTATAGTTTTTAATAAACAGATGAAAAGTGTCTAACTAGATAGATTTACATCTTTTTTATGGCTGATGTCTGTATCCAAGGCAACTTATAACATTTATGATACAGTTGGTTCCATTTCTTTTGGTTTTCCAATTGGAGCATTGGCAGGTCATGTGACTTGCTCATGGTCACACAGTGTCAGTAGCAGGACTTGAACCAACAACCTCGGGGTTTGCATTCCAAAGCCTTAACCGCTACACCACACTACCAGCTTCGATAGATAGATAGATAGATAGATAGATAGATAGATAGATAGA
>JANRMT010062831.1:21887799-21899717 GCA_026402145.1 Polypterus bichir lapradei | reverse complement strand
GATAGATAGATAGATAGATAGATAGATAGATAGATAGATATGATTTAGCATTCTGAAGCCTGCTTAATCCACTTCAGGACTATGTACACTGTAGTCTTTTATTTGATAAAAAGAAAATCCTTGATTGTTTGTAACGTAATATCAATTTTCTCAATTAGTACTAGGTAAGGACAAGGTAGAAAGCAATCATGTGTGTATGTAAAAAATTATATAATTTTAAAAGAGTGTACCTTCGCTTTTTATCTTTAAAAAATTATATAATTTTAAAAGAGTGTACCTTCACTTTTTATCTTTAACTTTTCATTTTTTATTCTAAAATAATGACATATTGTTCAGCTATTTGCACTGACCAGGATTTTATTTGGAATCTGCAATGTGCTGAGAATTACCACTGTCCAGCTGGTATTTGTCAACATTGGGGGAGCTAGGACAAATAATCATGTTCGTCTTGTGTTAAATAAAGAAGGTGGACAGTCTTCCAGTACAAAGTGGATGTAGGTTGTCAAGATAGTTTCTGATGAGTAGCTGCCAGGTGGGGGTCTCTTCTCAATGATCTACTATTTGAAAGTGGCAAGTGGTTGTGGCACACATGATGTATTGACTTTGATTACAACCTTGTATCTACAGTTCCAGTTTAACCACGAATCCTGAAGAGTCTCTGTTTTTAGAGTTTTTAAAAACCTCTACTACTTTAACCTATTTTGTTTTTAACTTCTAGGGTGCTGCATTCAAAAATGAAGAGGATACCACAAATGGAAATGGGGCTGCTGAAAAGAGAGCACGAAAGGGAATCAGATGATGATATGTAGTTTGTTTCTTCGTATATTTTACACTAAGAAGGACATGGAACTACATATCAGTTAAAAATAATACTGGTAAAGAATATCTACAATGCAGTTTAGTATTCCCATCAAGAATGATAAGATTTGCTCCTTAACTGGCAAATCGGCTAAAACTCTTGGTAACTGATTTCAGTTTCTTTGAATGATTACTTGAAATAGTACAATAAGAAGCAATCCTAAAAAGGATTCAGGAAGAATCATGAAGACATTTTTTTTTTATTTACCAACACCCATGATTTCAAAATTGTCTTTAGAAGAAGAAGTAAATTTGAAGTTCTGAAGAGGATTCCTAGGGTGCCATGATGAACATTTGCTGATGTGACCTGTTCCTTAGCTTTACTTTGTTCGCTGTAACCAGACCAAACCAGATATACTTTTCTCACTTTGGTGCTGTTTTTATCATTTTCCTCTACACTCTAATATAGAAAAATGCTTTAAAAATAAGCTTTAATTGTCCACAAAAATGTATTTGCACATTTGACCTACTTCTTTGACCAGGAAGTGCGAAGTATACCTGCAGAAATAAGTGGCCTAGTCTTATTCTAAGGTTTGCAGAGAGGTGATCCTCTTTCAAGCTGTATGTTAAGATAATTATAATAATTCTTTGCATTTATACAGCACTTTTCTCACTACTCAGAACGCTCAGCAATTGCAGGTTAAGGGCCTTGCTCAAGGGCCCAACAGAGCAGAGTCCCTTTTGGCATTTACGGGATTTGAACCGGCAACCTTCCAATTGCCAGTGCAGATGCCTAGCCTCAGTAATTTACTTTTAAGTCTTAACTTTATCCCATGAAAGATAATGGAGAGAACTAGTCCCAAAAGATCTCTGATGCAAAACCTGAGGTTTCGTGACCTTAAAGTAGGATGCAAATTTATTAAACAAGCTAAAAAAGTATGTTTAAATAAATACAATTAATTCCTTGAAAAATTACATGATTTGTGGAAAACAATCAAGTAGAATAATTCAAACACAACAGAAAATTCTGGCAGCACTAAATACAAGACAGGAACAAACTGTTAACAGGGTGCTAGTCCATTGCAGTGAATCAAACATTTGTTATTTAAAAAAGACAGACTTAGGAAATTTATATGGAACACAGCTTTATTAAACAAATATTATTCATGCAAGAGACAAATTTGCAATGGATCTTATCATTGAGGTATTTTATTTAAATGTTTTTTAGAGTAAATTCATTTTAAGCTCCTTTATTCTAAGGCAGAGTAACTGGGTGCCCCAAAGATATCTTAGCAGAATCAGGTTCAAGACAAAAAAACACTTTTTAGGGGACACTCACTCACACCAGGACCAGTCTAGAGATGCCCATCAACCAAACCTCAATGCCTTAAGCATGTAGAAAGAAACTGATGGCAGTATAATTGTGAGGCTACAGTGCTAACTGCAGTAATCCGTTGCGATTGACGGTGATTAGGGGCTCGGGACCCTCACTAATGCAATAATCTGTGAATAGGTTTATTCCAAGTTTATTAAACTAAATAAGAAGCAAACGGTTTTGAGAAACACAAGATAAAATGATCAGTGCACAATCAAATCACATGTGTGTAAGACTCATGGCCGAGACAACGATGCGTGTCATCCCCCAATTAAAGTACATAGTTAATCAATTCTTTAGTGAACTGAAACTTTTTCCTAAATTTAAATTATTATAAATTTGTGTGTATATTCATGGTAGTAAATTACAAAAATGAGTAATATTACAGATACAAAAGAAATCCAACAAAACACTAAGCACAAAAGTGATAAACACGACACAGTCCAGCTTCGCAGATACAGATGATGGTAATGTAGTTATGAAGTTAAATCCCCTATGACCCGTCTCCTGAAAGTTACGAATAGTTTTGTTCTGCCCTGATGCTGATATATGGAGCGTGCCCAGACGAGGACGTTTTCCAACCAAGACCATTCACATCAACAAGCTACCAGGAAAAGAACATAAATCTGGAGAAAACTATAATCTGACGGGTGTAACTGTAATCCAATTGTGCAGTGAGGCACTGATTGTGATCCTGCTGGATTCTTATGACTTGCTTTTAAAGCTAGCACCCTCATCTCTCACCCAGCAGCCCTCACGGCATCCACAGAAACTGTCCAATGGTGCAGTGCTCCCGGGGTTACTGGGATTTGCAGTCATTTGAAATAGCAGGGCAGAAGCATTGTCTGCAGTTTTCCACAACAGGTCGCAAATCTCACAAAATAGTTTTCATTTAATTATTGATGACATACCCGCAAACAGGTGGATCCATGAATTGTCATCCAACAAATTGAACTTAATTACAGTATTGCCCCCTCAAATAAACCTCCAGCAGCTAATCTGGACTAAAATTGTGCTTATAAATCTGCACATACATTTCCATTATTTTGCTTATCTTTATCAGGGTTGGGGCTGCCCACAGTGCAGTGCTAGAATAGAATCAGTTGTTTCCTTTGTCTTAAGTGTGTACCAGCATACACAGACCCCAAAACACCAGTTTTGTATGTACTAAAAGTCAGCATTTCAGATTTGCACTAAATGTAAAAAGTACAAAGAAACTGAATGTCATGGCCCTGTCCTAGTACTAGTTAAACTCAATAAGTATAACGATTTTGAAAAGATATAATGCCCCCAATGGAGTGGCTTCTGCTTCTTGCTGACATTTTTCTGATTAGTCCCTGCTACAGGAATCCAAGTGAGAGCAATACAGCCAGAGCTCACTGGTGAGATAAAGAGGGCTCATTCCTGTGCCTTACCTGTGGCAGTGGCCTTCAACATGAAGCTTATTTAAGTTGTTTACCTTTCAGCAGCTAGAAGGTCCCTTGCCTTTTTCTCCCATTATGTCAGACCCACATGCTGCAGGAACTGTGATCAAAGCCAGGTAGCCGGAAATGCAAGTTCTTTGTGAAGTCCATGCCAAGATTTACAGTATTTGGCTTCTGTCACAAAGCGTTGCATTGTGATTTTCTTCTCTGATAGAATTCTGTTCTTGCCAGATTATAGAGCAGAGCCGGTTCTTCACAAGCCTTGAAGTTTCTGCATGGTTTTGGGATGAATTATTTACTTGGTGTTTGTGTAGCGTAGTGCTCTTTTATAGTGAGCACTAAAAGTTCATTACACAGCAGTAAATATTACAGTCATAAATACCTTCAATAGCTTTTTCCACATGCCTTAATTTGGAGGAACTGGACTGTGTCCATATAATACAGCGGTGTGCCATTCAATATTTTCTGTTTAATTATCCTCAACAGTTATTTTAAGCAACATTTCTAATAATAGAGCAGAAAAACAGTAAGATTAATCCAGTATAACTCATTTTGCTTAATACGCTGTAGAAACAAAAGGAGTAGGAAAAGTAAAGAAATTGACTTAATAAAGGGAATTGCTAAGCCACACCTTTGTATTTTGTGCAATGACCTGAGTGACTTATTTAATTTATTGATGCATGCAACTCTAATTTTACATAACAGATTCATTAATAGCCTCACTGCAGGATACATTCAGTGGCTCTTACAACACCAGGTTTCTAGAGTTCCTTGATTGGTTTAGCTTCAACCAATCAAATTGATGGAACATGTCTTGCCAGCATAAAAAAGGGGGCAGCACAAAAAGGCAAGCAAAATCCCCTCTTTGTAGGGAAGAAAGACCATCCTTCAAAATTCATTAAAACACACACACAATCAGCAAGCTTGACGGAAAAAAAATATCATCATTTGAATTCCTATAACAAGCAGATATTTAAATGATTATAAAGAATATGAAATTATCTGTGTTATGGTTACTTTTAAATTAATGTTCTGAAGTCATTCTGCAACTATTGCAATATAAGAAAGAATAAGAGGAAGATTGTACCCTGTTTAACATTGGCAAACTAAAATGAAAGAAAAGTCAAAAGAAACTTTGGGAATGTTCTTGTTCTGTGATGCTTCATCTTTCAGCTGTTTAAATCTAGAATTCCTGGAGCTCTGTGCATCCTCTTCAGAATCCAGTCAAGGCATGAACACCGGCTTCTGGTGGTTTTAGTCTTTAAATAGTCAGGGAGGCAGAAGTGTGAGAGAGATGGAGATGACATCAGGGCTGTAGTCGAAAGAAAAGAGGCTGTTAGTAACCGAACATCCCCAGATGCTGAGTGGTTAATCCTTACCTTAGTAAAGTTGCCTGGATGCTCCCTACACACACACGTATGTTACAAGATCTATTTATTTATTTTGGAGAGTAGCAAGTGAACTTTTTCTGTTCTACTTTAGCCACTCTAACTAGGCAATGAGATTTCCTTGGCTTATATAGACGTGCTTTAGAAATGACAGCCAAAAAGTAGTAAGTCATGAGATAGACTGTAAAAAAGTTACCTGGAAAATTAAAAACTAAAAGTACACAACTTACCACGTGATACAACAATTGCCATGTTTTAGGTGATGCTAAAGCAAATTATTTGTTCTATAATAGTAATATATGAGTATACATATATATAAAACTGGTTTTATACATATCCAAGATTTTATATGTTATACTGTATTGTGAAGAAAGCACAGAAACACAGATAAAGATTTGGGGAGTCCACCCTGTATATTGTAGCAATAAACTGATACATTTCCAACAGAGTAGTCACAAAGGACTGAGTCAAACATTGACTGACTAAAAGAGTGAAGGCTTAGGTTCTTATAAGTGAAGGACAGGAACGGGTGGGATATCAGCTGGAAATGAGGTCTACAGGAGGGTGTGATGTAGTGGCAGAAGTGGGCAGAGTTGGGTTTCTCTTTTGGTGATCTGTGGAAGGGGGAGAAAAGGCATTAGTACCATTCATCAACTCCTGGCTCTGTATCTTACTCCTATTTAGACTGCCTCCCGTTTGCACATGTATATATATGTAAAATGTGTGATACAGTGACACATACATATAAAAATACTTTCCTTCACAGTGTGCCATTGTAACTACAGTCCCTAATTTGTGATGTCAGAGGCTAACTTTGAACTGTTTGGTTGAAAGTGAGTGACTGTCCTGGCATGACAAATATGATATGCCTTTTAAGAAAACAGAAATCTGATAATATCAGATCAACCAGACACAATCACTCCCTTCCAATGTGGAACCACCAGTCAGATAAACAAGCACATTGGGATGTGGGAAAATGGTCGGAGTACCCAAGAGAAAACAGGGAGAAAGTGCAAATGACACACAGAAAGTGATTTTCAAAAATCCAAAACAAAAAACAAAATTGTACCGTGCCGGAGGGGCATTTTTTCCTCATGTGCCTTTGCTCCATGGGTTAAAAGATGGGGTATTGACAAATAAAGGTGAACGATCATTTGCATCATTTATAAAACACATCATTTGCTTTTCAAAAACATTTTTAATTATTTAAAAATGATTATTTAAACATGTACTATATTTTGAAAAAACAATTTGAAAAGTCATCATGGACAGTGTATTGTAGAATGGTAGCTAACACCCACAAATGAGACTACATCCAGTGTCAAATAGTCATTGGCATATCAATGTGCTTTTTGGGCTAATGTTAGGATATATTTAAACCTTGGAAATGTGGAAAACAGTGTAGGGTAGGTTACAACCAAGTGTAAAGCAAAACAACCAGTCTTAAGAAAGAAAGAAAGAAAGAAAGAAAGAAAGAAAGAAAGAAAGAAAGAAAGAAAGAAAGAAAGAAAGAATCAGACTTAATCACTAAACAGAATTTCATTTTGATTCCTTTGTTTGTGTGTAATATATTATCTGAGAAAAAAAGTTATAAAAACTGTTTTCTATTTGGCTAATTTTAAAAACTATCAAAGTGAAGTTAGCTTTATTTTACGGTTCACATTACAGAGGAGCACACCAGTCACTTTATACTCAAAAACAACAGAATTCTTTAATCTTGGAAAAGGAACTTTATTATTGTTATCCATTTACAGGGAAATTTCAGTGTGGCCATGTGCCTTTTGTTTTCTAATCTGATTCAGTTTAATCATGTGTATGCTAATTTCTACTTGTGATTGTTTATTTATTTTTTAAGTTTAGTTTTTTTTTTCTTGAAAGACAATTCTCCCAACAGTTTGTAAATGTTTATTTTTTTCTCAAACCTTGTCAATTTTTCTTGTGAAGTCTGTTTTTTTTTTTGATTCACAGTGTCATATACATTTCACAAATGATTTCTTATGAAGAGTTAAATATATTGTATGTATGCTGATCATAACAGTATAGTGTTTAAAGTAATATATAAAGAATAAAATGTTTGAGCAGTTGCTTTTCTTTTTTTACTTTTTCCCTCTTTCAGTTTATTGTAAATTACAGTACTTCAGTTCTTGAAATGATGTATGCCTGCACTGTCCCCTACAGGACATAATCTTAAATTACACCCACAATAATATTTCTTTTTCACTGTTAACCATCAAATATAATAAATAACAAGTGACAACCTGAAATCTATAGTCTACACGAGAAGGCTTGAAGATGGCATTCTTATCAGTTCATTCATCATTTTATGTATTTATTCGTTAGCCATCCATTTCCTGAATCAACATATTGCTTTACTGGTCACTGCCTATCCCTGTGACCTCGGAGGTAAACCAGGAAATAACATTGGGCCATTTAGTCTACTTAAGACCACATACACATAATCTAAGTTGATGGTTTAAATTGTGGGAGGAAATATTTTTAATGCTTTGTAATTCAATTTATCTGAGGTATTCTGACCTTTGGTTTCTGCATGTTAACTGGTCACCATTGTGCTTTGCGAGCAAAGATGAAACGACATATTCTTCAAGTATTCCCAGAGTTAGAAACTACTAGATGGCCTTCCAGTCAAAGAAATTCACTTAAACAGTTAATTTTATATGAAGAGGAATTTGAGTCAGGCTTTTTATACATACATTATAATAGAGTTGTCTCAAACATTTCTTTTTAAGTGACTTGGAAATAAAACTGTAACTCTGAAAGTACAGCTCCTGTCTTTCACGTTTTACTGAAGAGGCAAATAAATCAAGACACCCCTACAAAATTCATCACTTTCAACATTTTTGTCAGGATCTCATCCTGTTTTTCTACTGAAGTTTCTCAACTGCCACAGTGACCTTGGCCGCTGATGTGCATTCCCATGTGACTGACTTCCTCTCAAAAAGGTGTCATTCACTTCTTGTGAATATCCTAAGCCAAAGACAATATTCTCCCACCTCAGACCGTCAAATGATTATCTTTGTTTCATTTGTCCATAACTCATTATTTACAATCTAATTATTCTCAAGTGCCCTTTGCTTTGGATACTGTGCCAGCTGTACGAAAAGTACACATATTAACTGGTATGTGGCTCAGTCTTCAATAAGATGGCTGTCATGATGTCGCACACATCTGTCACAGATATACACGTGCACAGAGTAACACATCATTTCAACCACATTGAGCAACAGTAAGTATGACAGCGTTATCAAGGTGTGACTCGACTCAAAGTTAAAAAAGCAAAAATAACAATAGCAAATGTCATGGTTTTCTTTAAATTCCTTATACAGTCTTTTATTTTACTTTGTGAGTCAAAGGTCAGGTTGCATAGGTGATACACAGAACCATTATTGAAATACCAAACCAGGGTTGTAAGCAGGATATACTTTATTTTTGTGGAGTCATTTGTTAAAGGAGCAACCAATAATCTTAACAGTAAGATGAATGCTATTAAATTGTTTTAAAATCTGTTTACTTGTGTGAGGGAAATCTCAGAATCCTTTAAGTGAGGCAGGTCAGGAGCAAAGTCAAACTGACAAAATTAAAAGGCCTTGGTTTGCTCAGAGTTTCCTCTCATGATCTTTATGTAATTGTTGAGCAAACCTGAGCAAAACGTATCCTGCATGCAGGTTTTCTTTCACATGCTACACTTCAACAAAACTACCTTACAAGTCCAAACTTCAGCCTGCTCCTCATATTCCCAAAATCCTTGCACAAATAAAACTTAATATTTACTAACGGTAAGAATTAAATTAAAAAACCAAAAAATTCTGAATAAATGTAAGCCACCCTAATTTTGGGGTGTTAATAGGAAATTTACGTTATGAGGTAGAAGTACACAATAAACAAGAAGAGTTGCATCAGATTTATGAAATCTTAAAATATATGCTTCAATGCAAATGTTCAAAGTCTAAATATTCTTGAGTGTAATAGAAATTAGTCATTTTTCAACCTCTGAAAGAAGTCCATAGAGGGCTAGATCCCTAGTAAAGGATCAAAAATCAAAAAAGCATCATATCTGTAATCATTGACCTTCAAGTAGTCTGAACCGATACCCCACATGCTTATGTTTTTAATTTGTCATTTGTATCCTTTTGGAAGAGACTCTTAGATGGCTAGGACCACTGGTAAAGAATGACGTATCAAAGATATTATATTTATGATGAACAACTTCAAAATTGCATAAAATGACATGGCTTTCTGGCTAAAGGATATGCGCTGGTAATTGGAAGATTGCTGATTAGAATCCCTGCAGTGCCAGAGGGAAGTCCACTCCATTGAGCCCATTGAACCAGCAATTACTCTCGGGGAGTTGTACAAATGGCTGACCCAAAGCCTCTCTCTCTCTTTGTGTCTCTGGTTGGGGTATGTGATAAAAACCAGATTCCTCTTTTTTTTTTTTCTTTTTTAAATTTTTTTGGTTTTATTGAAATCACACAACATTCCATACAAATAGATCAATTTTACAAGAATAGGATAGAAAACAAATTAACCCCCACCCCTGAGAAAGAGAGCACGGGCAGCAGAATAAAACTTAAACCTAGTAAAAATAAGTAAATAGTTAAATTAATAAGTGAATATAGATGAATGGAGAAGAAAAAGAAATGAGGAGGGAATCTGCTTCCTCAGTGCTTTAAAAGCTTATTCTAAAATGTTATTGGTTAGGTCCTGCCTGGTTTTGAAAAATGAGAATTTGATTTTTTCCTATTTCAAATAATATATAACATCAGTTACCCAGTGACTTAAAAGGGGAGAGTTAGGATTCTTTCACTTTAGCAAGATACTGTACGTCTATGTGCCAATAGTGTAGTAAAGGCAATCACAGTTTGTTTCTCCTTCTGTACTTTAAGCCCATCTGGAAGAACACCAAACACAGCTGTTAATGGGTTAGGAGGGATTGTGACACCAAGGCTGTCTGAAAGGCATTTAAAAATGTTGGTCCAGAATGATGTTCATTTGGTGCAGGTCCAAAACATGTGACCCAGTGAGGCTGGGACTTGATTGCAGCGTTCGCAGGTTGGATCTTGCCCTGGAAACATTTTGGACAATTTTAAATGAGACAGTTGTGCTCGATATATAATTTTAAGTTGAATAATTGTATGCTTCTGCAGTGGGCTGGCGTCCTGCCCGGGGTTTGTTTCCTGCCTTGTGCCCTGTGTTGGCTGGGATTGGCTCCAGCAGACCCCGTGACCTTGTGGTTAGGATGTAGCGGGTTGGATAATGGATGGATGGATAATTGTATGCATACAGAGCTTGAATGAATTCTCTGCATTGCTACCTCCCACTCCTTTTCTGATATGCTGAGTGAGAGTTCCTTTTCCCACTGTCCTCTTGGATCTTTGAAAGGGAGGGACTGTAAAATGGTTTTATATATTGCAGAAATGCTGTCTAAGTCCTTGAAACTGAGCAATATTTTTTCCAGCATAGAGGGAGGTGGGAGGTGAGGAAAATTGGGCAAGTTCTGTTTAAAAAAGTTTCTAATTTGAAGATAGTGAAAGAAATGTGTTACTGGATAGTAAAATTTAGAATGTAATTGTTCGTAGGATGAAAAGATGTTCTCTATGTACAGATCTCTAAGTGATTTAATCCCAAATGTTTTCCGGACATTAAAAACTACATATGTTTGCGAGGGTTGAAAAAGGTGGTTCTTGTTCTGAGTGTGAATCACAGCTGTACAGCAGCTGATCGGAAAGAGAATTATCGGTATACAGCATCAAGCACATGCCATGCTGTCTGTTTAACTGCTCTCACACGGCAAATGCTTCAGATCCTTTCCTGTACGAACCTTACGGTTCAGAAACAGTTTCATCCCAAGAACTATAAATGCACTCAATCAGTCCATCAAGTGCTCCTTGTAGAACTGTTTGTACTTTTTTGTACAATTACCTCACTGTAAACCTGCGATACAGTTATAATATTGCACAACCTGAGCCACTTTATAAAAGTGTATTTACATATGATGATGATATCATGTTTAAGATGAAATGCAGCAAAATATGTTTATTATATTATACAGATAAAACTTTTAACTTCATTTAAATAATCTGTATCTATTCTAATAAAAGGCAAAGCCCTCACTGACTGACTGACTGACTCACTGACTGACTGACTCATCACTAATTCTCCAACTTCCCGTGTAGGTAGAAGGCTGAAATTTGGCAGGCTCATTCCTTACAGCTTACTTACAAAAGTTAGGCAGGTTTCATTTCAAAATTCTACGCGTAACGGTCATAACTGGAACCTACTTATGTACATATATATGGCCATAGCCTGCAGCTCTGTCGCCGTGTTAGGCGTAGTTGAGTCCCTCATCATCATGCCTCCCATGTAATTGAGTGCCTGCCCATATAAGGTCGTCCGTCAGCAGCTAACCAATAGACACGCTGCCACGAAATATTCACGCTTGAAGGACTGTGTTTATGCAAACGAAGATGAGATGGTCAGGGATAGAATAGTGTTTGACACAAACTCAGCGAAAGTGTGAGAGAAACTTTTAAGTGCCGAGTCTTAGCTAACATTAAATAAAGCCGTGGACATCGCAAGATCGCACGACATAGCACAAGCACAACTGAGAACCTTCGATGCATGTACTCCGAGCGGCTCACGTGAACTGACTGTGAACGCAGTACGCAGAGAACAAGCAAGAGCTCCAAAGAGCGCTGAACAAAAAATGCATTACACAATTGAGAAGGCAGCAAAAGAATATGAAGCGAGTGACGCATACAAGCATATTCATAAGTGCAGCTACTGTGGAAACAAAGCACGGTGTAAATCTTAAGTTTCAATTAAGTTCATAGACACGCTGCCGCTGGCGTTTGTCATGCCTACGACAAATACGATATTCGCGAGATACAAGTTTAATGAGAAAACGCATTGCCG
>JANRMT010062831.1:21801827-21887699 GCA_026402145.1 Polypterus bichir lapradei | reverse complement strand
GGTCAGGGATAGAATAGTGTTTGACACAAACTCAGCAAAAATGCGAGAGAAACTTTTAAGTGCCGAATCTTAGCTAACATTAAATAAAGCCGTGGACATCGCAAGATCGCACGACATAGCACAAGCACAACTGAGAACCTTCTATGCATGTACTCCGAGTGGCTCATGTGAACTGACTGTGAACGCAGTACGCAGAGAACAAGCAAGAGCTCCAAAGAGCGCTGAACAAAAAATGCATTACACAATTAAGAAGGCAGCAAAAGAATATGAAGCGAGTGACGCATACAAGCATATTCATAAGTGCAGCTACTGTGGAAACAAAGCACGGTGTAAACCTTAAGTTTCAATTAAGTTCATAGACACGCTGCCGCTGGCGTTTGTCATGCCTACGACGAATACGATATTCGCGAGATACAAGTTTAATGAGAAAACGCATTGCCGGGTCTGAGCTAACATTAAAAAAAGCCATGGACTTCGCAAGATCGCATGAGATAGCACAAGCACACCTGAGAACCTTCAATGCATGTACTCTGAGCGGCTCACGTGAACTGACTTTGCAGGACTGGGGAAGGTAAACCCGTACATGCAGTGTGTGATGTCTCAGATAAAGAGGAAGACGAGCTGCTTATTGATGCAGTAGGAAACGAACAAACCTGTGACGATGAACAAGCCTTTGTCCACATATCAATAGGAAAACAAGGTGTAAAGCTTAAGTTTAAATTACGTTCATAGACACGCTGCCGCTAAATATTCACAGGCAAATCCTCAATTTAATATCGGGAATGCCTGTTAAACATCTTAGATTCACGAGTACCGATTTGGGTAGAAATTGCTGTAACGGAGTTAAAATTGTTTGTGAAGGACTATGCTTATACAAACGAATAGGAAAGCAAGGTGTAAAGCTTAACTTTAAATTAGGTTCATAGACACGCTGCCGCTGGCGTTTGTCATGCCTAAGACAAATACGATATTCGCGAGATACAAGTTTAATGAGAGGACGCAGGGTATAAACGAGATTTTTCATCACTTTGTAACGGAGTTAAAATTGCTGGTGAAGGACTGTGCTTATGCAAATGAAGATGACATGGTCAGGGATAGAATAGTGTTTGGCACAAACTCAGCAAAAGTGCAAGAGAAACTTTTAAGTGCCGGGTCTGAGCTAACATTAAATAAAGCCGTGGACATCGCAAGATCGCACGAGATAGCACAAGCACAGCTGAGAACCTTCGATGCATGTACTCCGAGTGGCTCATGTAAACTGACTTTGCAGGACTGGGAAAGGTAAACCCGTGCATGCAGTGTGTGATGTCTCAGATAAAGAGGAAGACGAGCTGCTTATTGATGCAATAGGAAACGAACAACCCTCTGACGCTGAACAAGCCTTTGTACACATATCAATAGGAAAGCAAGGTGTAAAGCTTAAGTTTAAATTACGTTCATAGACACGCTGCCGCTAAATATTCGCAGGCAAATCCACAACTTAATACCAGGAATGCCTGTTAAACATCTTAGATTCACGAGTATCGATTTGGATAGTGATCACTTCGATGAATGAAACCTGTTCAAAAAACGCATTACACAATTGAGAAGGCAGCAAAAGAATATGAAGCAGGTGACGCATGCAAGCATATTCATAAGTGCAGCTACTTCAGAAACAAAGCACGGTGTAAACCTTAAGTTTAAATTAAGTTCATAGACAGGCTGCCGCTGGCGTTTGTCATGCCTACGACGAATACGATATTCGCGAGATACAAGTTTAATGAGAAGACGCAGGGTATAAACGAGACTTTTCATCACTTTGTAACGGAGTTAAAATTGCTGGTGAAGGACTGTGCTTATGCAAACGAAGATGAGATGGTCAGGGATAGAATAGTGTTTGGAACAAACTCAGCAAAAGTGCGAGAGAAACTTTTAAGTGCCGGGTCTGAGTTAACATTAAATAAAGCTGTGGACATCACAAGATCACACAAGATAACACAAGCACAGCTGAGAACCTTCGATGCATGTACTCCGAGCGGCTCACATGAACTGACTTTGCAGGACTGGGAAAGGTAAACCCGTGCATGCAGTGTGTGATGTCTCAGATAAAGAGGAAAACGAGCTGTTTATTGATGCAGTAAGAAAGGAACAACCCGCTGAATCTGAGCAAGCCTTTGTAGACATATCAATAGGAAAGCAAGGTGTAAAGCTTAAGTTTAAATTAAGTTCATAGACAAGCTGCCACTAAATATTCGCAGGCAAATCCAGAACTTAATACTGGGAATGCCTGTTAAATATCTTAGATTCACGAGTAACAATACTACTTGTCCGCTGCGAAGAGTGGCTATTTTGCTAGTTGTAAATAAATAAACATGTGAGGACACAGTGTTGCAGTGCTAGCAAGGAGCTGGCGCTTCGTTCATGGATTGTTCCTGCCACGCGCTGTATTCTTGCTGGGACTGGTGCGACACTGGTTGGATAGAATAATTTAACATGTACTATGAAGATATTTCAATGTTCCTGAAAAGTTTTGAAGAATCGGCATTCTTAGCTTACAGATGGCTTAATGTCTGTTACAGAGCTGATTGTGTGGCGATTGGGTATTTGGAGAAAGAAAAGGAAGGACAGGAATTGGGGGTTAGTATGTTTGAAAAAGACAGTACTGCTGTAATAAATTATTTCATCGAAGGTTGTGCACGGGGCAGCAAGCATCTTGCATGAGGCATGAACAATCACTGTACCATCCGTGTTCCCATTTTAATAACATGCTTTAACTCATATCATCATAAAAATGATATCAAGTATACATCTCAGTATTTTAATTATTTAGGGAGCTGTAATATGATGAATGTAATGGATTCTGTGTCCTGTCAGAGGAAGAGAAAGCGCGTTTAAGAAGCATGTAGTAATTCACACACATAGAGCACATAGAAGATCAAATACAAAACAAACCATTTAACGTGCTACTTTAGATACGATGGGATTTGAGAAACTAGTAAATAAAACGATTTTAAGATGAAGTTTATGATGTTCTACTTTAATGACAAAATAAACTACGTGATTAAAGTGGAAATTTCTAGATTAAAGTTGACATTTTGTGCTTTTTTCCCACTGTGTGCCTATTTTTTTTCTCTGTACCGTAATAAACTTTTATATGACACTCAGATGGTGGGCTACGACTCACCTTTTCACAGCAACTTTGATATCTGACAACTTTTTTATTTCGGGCACTGTGCGACTTTGTGAACTTGAGCTTTCGAATTTCTCCGACACTCTACATCACTCAATCAACTTCCTTTTGTTATTTATACAACTGTTTAAACCAACAAATTGTAATTGTAATTGAAATTGTTTTTCTTTGCCTCCACTTGGTATTCGCTGAAATTCTTCTATTTACCCCCATGCTTTTGCCATTGCCTTTTCACATAGCGCTGAGCTTAAGGGCTATTTATATTGATTTGCATATTCAAAGAGGCGTAATTCTGGGAGGATTTGGGGAGTGGCAGCAGGCGCATACACGTGCATTACTTTTCACGCTGACCGGGATTTATGTAGCGAAAGAACGTGGAAGTTGGTGAGCGCACAGATTTATGCATCTGGATTTTTTTATGCATATGAACATTTTGGCTTTTTTCCGTACACCATGTTATAGTGTGAATTCTTCGCACTGCGTTATGCATGAGGCCCCAGGGCACTGGCTCCCTGGAACCTCGTATTATATAAGAAAGCAAGGAAATGAATGAATGGATTGATAATTACATTCAGATGATTAATGCAAAGACAGAGTTTCCTTATGAGGCTTTTATTTTAGTCAAAAATCCATCTCACTATCATTTCTATTTTCTTCATTCAGTCCTGCAACACTACAAGCTTAAATGATTGCAACTCATAGCTGATTGCTCATATTATAATACTCTCAAAGTATGCACGTTCAAACTGCAGTGGGATGAAAATGGCAATAATGAAATTTCCTTTTCTGTCCTGAAAAAGCAGTTGAATTTTGCTACTTTTAAGTTAAACAATGTGGGGTTGTAAAACAAAACAATTCAACTCACACAATATTGTGCTGAAATTCAAGCCCTTCATTAGTTCTGTGTCCAAAACAATCTGGTTGTGGATTCATCCACTGGGCATAGAGCTTCAAGCAGTTGCTTAGCTTCACTAAGTCTCTGATTATAAAAAGGTTTCTATTTACTCTTGACAATATTAAGGTTTGTTATTAAACATTACTGTAATAAGTAGCTAAACACAGCAGATGGTTTTTGTTATGTCCACTTCTTTCAAGGTGCTATTTTCCATTGAATTAATTTTCCAAAAATTGCAACATGCAGTACCATGCAAGGCTGTCACTTATATATTACATTTATTTATTTCTCCAATGCCTTTATCCAAACTTACAGCATCTAAGATACAATTGGTTACATTTCTTTGCTTTGTCCAATTGGAGCACAGGTGGGTGAAATGACTTGCTGAGGGTCACACAGTAGCAGTGGCAGGATTTGAACCCACAGCCTCAGGGTTTGAAGTCCAAAACCTTAACCACTGTGCCACACTGCACTGTAGCGCAACACATTCATCACTTGCTATCTCAAATATTGACTCAATTTCTGATAACCTCTATCCTCTTTATCGTTTCCAAACAGTGTTAGACTTGTTTCTGTATTATGTAAGAGTGTATTGATTTATTGTTATTTACTTATTTGGTATCTCATTTATTTATTATCATTATCATTATTATTATCATTATCTCATTAACATCTTGTAAATCATGTTACATGTTACGTATGAAAATATGCTGTAGAAGTAAATGTCATCGTCGTTATTTTATCATGGTGAAATTAACAGACCAGAAGCAGCTGTATGGTAGTGTACCTACAAAGACATAGCAGGCCAAGTGGGCATTAGTAAAGGGACCGGGAGATGAATGTAAACTGTAAAAAATAAGCAATGGTCAAAAATGAACAAAAGATCAATTGTCAGAACCAAAACACTGTCAAAAACCCAAGCTAAAATTAGCCTAGCAGAAAAGCAAAACAGCAGAGGATTTCTACATAAATAGATCTGTAGTATTTGAGCTTTTTCACAATCTAGAATTTCATAAAGTTCATGGCACTGACTTATAAAACATCACACAGAATAACTTTTTGGAAATGTAACTGGCTGTCAAGTCATGTCAACAAGTCGCAAAATGGCAAAGTCCACAAAAAACATAATGGCAACTGAGTAAAAATCTTTATATATAAAATACGCTACCATGGCTGTCCGTGTGTCTGTTCAGGATTTTAAATTTGGTACACATACACTACATGAGGCGGCACGGTGGCGCAGTGGTAGCGGTGGCGCAGTGGTAGCACTGCTGCCTCGCAGTTAGGAGACCTGGGTTCGCTTCCCGGGTCCTCCCTGCGTGGAGTTTGCATGTTCTCCCCGTGTCTGCGTGGGTTTCCTCCGGGCGCTCCGGTTTCCTCCCACAGTCCAAAGACATGCAGGTTAGGTGGATTGGCGATTCTAAATTGGCCGTAGTGTGTGCTTGGTGTTTGTGTGTGTCCTGCGGTGGGTTGGCACCCTGCCCAGGATTGGTTCCTGCCTTGTGCCCTGGGATTGGCTCCAGCAGACCCCCGTGACCCTGTTCGGATTCAGCGGGTTGGATGAATGGATGGATACACTACATGATGTCTATTATCCGCTTTTGGGATGATTGACGTCCAAGGTCATTCCCCTTTTTATTTTTATTTTATTGTAGAATCAACTCTCAGCAGCGGTCAGCAGGGAGGCCAAGCGGCGCGTGCGTACGGGCACCGTTCTCATCTCTACCACCTTCACTGTCACTTCCCCTACCTCTTCATATCTTAAATCATTCTTGAGACAGATTGAAGACTTAAGTGCCAGCTTAAGTGAAAAATTAAGGAAAACATACTAAATAATTGCAACACAAAACACTGACTTAATCAGTTTTAAAGATGCCGACAAAAGAAGAGAAGAAGCGGGATGCTAGGGTGGAGAAAAGAAGAGCTGCTCAGGAAGCAGCAAGCGCATCAACCTCTGAGCAAACGAAATCTAAATGTACAGAGAAAGAGTATGAAAACTATGAATGCTCAAGTCAAGTGCATTTGTGCAGTGTGCCGTTACTGGTACAAAACATAATGATAATAAAATTTACCAAGGTTCCAGTTAGAATATATAATGAAAGTAATAATAAATTTGAATTCTCTGAGATTGAAAATGTCTGTAAAAATATACCAGACTTTAAGAAAAACTGTTTACAGTTTAGAAAGAATTAGTAATGTATGCCAAATCATAACAGGTAGAAGATACCAGTACTTGATCATATATTTGTACCTTCAGGCTCCTATATGTTGTTTCTACCTTCACATGTAATGCTCTTTCTCTCAAGCACAGGGTTTTAGTTGCATAGCAACACGCCTTGGTGTAGACGCACACCTGCTGCTTATTGTTTCATTAGGATTTATTCAAGCAGTCAGTTTTGTTTACCAGGGCTCAGTTTCGAGGTTCCTTGTGTTCAAATTCTCACTGCATTTTACACTTGCACTCTAGTTTTGTTATGCTTTACCACTGATGTGTGAATTTAAATGTGCAAATGTTGTAAGAATTAGTACTTTACTATTACTATCCTATGATTTAAATTTATGTAAGAACTTTGAGCCTATACTCAGTAAAAGTGTCATACAAAAATAAACTAGTTTAAAAAAATGAATTGAATAAATAATTTTTCAAGTAAAGCTTACTTTAGTCCATTTTCCTGAATAAAATATGTCTGTTTTTAAGTTTTCTGCTGGCTTCATTTACATTCATCATACATTAAACGTTTGTTGACTTTAATTTGCTATTGCATAAAAATAAGTCCTGGAGGCTCAACTGAAAGTAAAGGTTACAGTTAAAGGTAGATAACAACAGACATGAAGATTTCTTTGACTGTCAGCATTGTAATGATGATAAGTTTCACCCAATCTGATGTGTATGCGTGGTATATCCTGGCACAAGAACCAGCAATAAACATTGCCTGTTGCGAAACTTAAGGCTGCTAATACAAGATGTCTGGTTTCAGTTTGGTTTCACTTTGACATGGCATATGCTGTCTGTCCGTATTTACCAGTCTATTTGTGCAGTAAAGATTCAAAGTAACCAGAGGTGGTCCCCTGAAGTAAAGAAGATAACCGAGTCTCTAATTTTCATTTATATATATACAGTTAGGTCCATAAATATTTGGACAGAGATAACTTTTTTCTAATTTTGGTTCTGTACGTTACCACAATGAATTTTAAATGAAACAACTCAGATGCAATTGAAGTGCAGACATTCAGCTTTAATTCAGTGGTTTGAACAAAAAGATTGTTAAAAATGTGAGGCAACTAAAGTATTTTTTTAACACAATCCCTTTATTTCAGGGGCTCAAACGTTATTGGACAAATTAAATAACTGGAAATAAAATGTTCATTTCTAATACTTGGTTGAAAACCCTTTGCTGGCAGTGACAGCCTGAAGTCTTGAAGTCATGGACATCACCAGATGCTGGGTTTCCTCCTTTTTAATGCTCTGTCAGGCCTTTACTGCAGCGGCTTTCAGTTGCTGTTTGTTTGTGGGCCTTTCTGTCCGAAGTTTAGTTTTCAACAAGTGAAATGCATGCTCAATTGAGTTAAGATCAGGTGACTGACTTGGCCATTCAAGAATTTTCCACTTCTTTGCTTTAATAAAGTCCTGGGTTGCTTTGGCTGTATGTTTTGGGTCATTGTCCATCTGTATCATGAAACGCCGCAGAATCAGTTTTGACTGCATTTAGCTGGATTTGAGCAGACAGTATGTCTCTAAACACCTCAGAATTCATTCAGCTGCTTCTGTCCTGTGTCACATCATCAATAAGCACTAGTGTCCCAGTGCCACTGGCAGCCATGCATGCCAAAACTATCACACTGCCTCCACCATGTTTTACAGATGATGTGGTATGCTTTGGATAATGAGCTGTTCCACACCTTCTCCATACTTTTTTCTTGCCATCATTCTGGTAGAGGTTGATCCTGGTTTCATCTGTCCAACGAATGTTTTTCCAGAACTGTGCTGGCTTTTTTAGATGTTCTTTAGCAAAGTCCAATCTAGCCTTTCTATTCTTGAGGCTTATGAGTGGCTTGCACCTTGCAGTGCACCCTCTGTATTTACTTTCATGCTTTCTGTTCTTTATGGTAGACTTGGATATCGATACGCCTACCCCCTGGAGAGTGTTGTTCACTTGGTTGGCTGTTGTGAAGGAAATGATTCTGCGATCATCCACCACTGTTGTCTTCCATGGACGTCCAGGTCTTTTTGCGTTGCTGAGTTCACCAATGCTTGCTTTCTTTCTCAGGATGTACCAAACTGTAGATTTTGCCATTCGTAATATTGTAGCAGTTTCTCGGATGGGTATTTTCTGTTTTCGCAGCTTAAGGATGGCTTCTTTCACCTGCATGGAGAGCTCCTTTGACCGCATGTTGTCTGTTCACAGCACAATCTTCCACATACAAGCACCACACCTCAAATCAACTCCAGGCCTTTTATCTGCTTAATTGATAATGACATAACGACGGACTTGCCCACACCTGCCCATGAAATAGCCTTTGAGTCAATTGTCCAATTACTTTTGAGGCCCTGAAATGAAGGGATTGTGTTAAAAAAATGCTTTAGTTGCCTCACATTTTTATGCAATCTTTTTGTTCACCCCACTGAATTAAAGCTGAAAGTCTGCACTTCAATTGCATCTGAGTTGTTTCATTTAAAATTCATTGTGGTAATGTACAGAACCAAAATTAGAAAAAAGTTATCTCTGTCCAAATATTTATGGACCTAACTGTATGTATATATATATATATATATACTTTGCCCCCTGCTCGCTTCGCTCATCAACCCCCCGGCCTGCATTATGTGCCAGCCACATTCGCGTCTCTGCTGCTCGCGTATGTGGATTTCACTTTCACCAAACAACAAATTTTTTAATTCTAACGAATACGCCTCTTCATTGGGAAGAAACACTACTTTTCCCTGATGGCAACATGAATAAGGCGATCTACAAGTTTTCCGACTTAAAGTTTAAATCCGAACAATATATTCGATCTCTTTTTGCTGTTCTGTTATTTCACCGAGTAGTAATTTCCGTTTGATTGATCTAACGCAATCTTTCGAAGTTTAGTACTTCCATTATCTCTAACCTCCATGTGTATCATGCCATCATTTTTGAATTCTTATCGACATTCTACTTTGTCATCTACTCTCTGTCTTATTTCCGGTCCCAGGCGTAGTTAAATCTCTTGGCACAAAGTCTCATCTTGCAGGACATAAAAGTTTTTCTCTGAAAAAGTCTCGTCTCATCCCAGGATTTTTTTTATTATAATAGAGAGACTAGATTTGCAATGTTCATTTCTAGTATTTTCAGCATTGCTGTCATTAGTAAGTCTTATACATTTAAATTTTTTGGCAAAAATAACTGGCTAAAAGAAGAAATTATTCAAGTGTTGAGGTCAATCTCTTTCTGAAACAGTAACTCTGAATACAACTAGAGGATCACTGCTGATCTATACATTGCACCTGGAAAGAGAAAGAGAAGGACATTAAGCTTGTTTTCATGACTTTTTTGTTCCTCTAAGTTAACTGCCTGAATTATAAAGATTTCCAGGCCAGGGATACAATTGTATCATGTCCTGGTTGTGACTAGGACTACAGAATGAGAGGGGCACTACAGAATAAATGACAGTGCGGCATGAGAAATAATTTATTTTGTGTATGTCAGACTGACAGTGGAAAACAAGTGGTCCACTTATGTATGTGTTGACACCTGCTCTATGTTGGTGTTGGTGAATACAATACCTCTGTTTAGCCTGCTACAATCAACTTATAAAAGGTATGACAGCGACACTTCACCATCCATAAAGGAAGGGGATGATGTTTGAAACATACACTAGCATTAAAATGTTCAGTTCTAGACTCCTCTTCCCCTTTCCCGCTCCCTGATCTGTGCAACTGATTAAATCTGAAAGTGTATTGTGATCAAGAAAACTAGTATTTACAGATGCACATAAAAACATGACAGGGTGCTCATTTAATGAAATAATTTCCCATGGATGCACCTGCCCCTAACAGAACACCTTATCCCTTCACTCCCCGGTTTGATATACAAACATAAAGAGATACAAATTTTCAAAGCAGTACAAAAAAGAAGGGGACTGATTAAATACAGTTAGTATGAAATGATGATGAATATCCTGTCTTAAAGTTTCTCGCTAAATGATGTAGGAAAACAGTCAGCAGATTGATATGGCTGATTTCACACTATCCCAAGGAATAGAGAGTAAGTCCAACTCACCAACGGGATTAACCAGAGAAGGATTGGGCCATATACCGAAACCCCCATATCTTCTCAGGTATTCACCTCGCCATTTCTTTCTTCTGGGTGGCTACCCCACAAATAGTAGACGTCCCTAGCTAAAGTTCACCTCTGCCATCTTCCTTGGCTTAGATAACCAAGCCCTTTACTTTGTTGCTTTCGGTTAGCAGTCGTCCTTTAAAACAAAAAGTTTCCATCTAAAAGGTCCCATTTCCTTCTTCAGTAGTCATAGTAACATTACGCCTGCCCTAGTCAGCTGGAAATTCTATCAAGCGGGGTCCTCCAACTTAGCCATTGATTACTATGTCTGAATGGATTCTCCTTCAACATTCTCAGGTTCCTGTAATATAGTGCCAGCAGCCAGAAAGAAGCAAACCAGATACAGCAAGTCTATGTAACCTTGTTTCAAGCCTGCTCTTTTAAATTTTGCAATGTGTACTAGGTCACTAGAGAATGATCCCGGTGAAAGAAGTAGTTACAGGTTTTGCCCCAGGAAATAGCTTCAGGCTGGGCTATACAGCCATCTCATCTCAAGAATCAAATTAGAGTATGGGGAGTAGGTCAAGGCAAGGGCTTAACTTGTGGGAAGAAGAAACACTAAGGTAGGAAATGAAAGAGTTAGGGACCTGCACACTCTTGAGTGATGTAAACATGTAGAGAGAGGTGTTCCTCCTAATTAAACCATTAAGAGAGTAGATGTTTGTTACTTTTCCTTCAGTTTACTTTCAATTGTGTCAAGTCCCTGTGTTTATCTCTCTCTTATTTTTTGTTCTAATGAACTTGTTTATTTTTAGTAGTTTTGGCCTGTGGGTTTCTCTCTGGATACTCTAGCTTTCTTTCCACATCCCCAAAGATGTTCAGGTTAGTTTAATTGGCGATTCTAAATTGGCCCCAGTGTGAGGGAGTAGGAGTGTGTGCATGTGTGTCCTGAGATGGACTTGCACCCTTTTGCCAAGTGCTGCCTGGACAGGCCCCTCATGATCCTGAATTGGTTTGAGAGTGTATGCATTATTTTGTATGTATTTATGCAGAGACAGAGTGCTTTCTGCCTTTCATGCCCAATTATACCATTTATTTAACATTTTGTGTATGACTTTGTGGTAAATAAATGTTTTATGTTTCTGTGAAACCAATTAGAGCCACAAATCATATTTCCAATACATGTGACCAATACACCTTCAATGTTGTTTAAGGCACTACTTATTTTCTAACTCTTTGTGTTCTGTATATGTAATATTACTAAAGGTAAAAAAAAATGAATATCTAAAAGCCCTAAAAATAAAAAATAGTACCTCTAACTCATTTAGATTAGAGATTGCTCTTTGTTCTCCTCAAGAATGACAGGATCTGCACTCGAGAAGGTAATAACTCCTCAAAACAAACTATTAAATGTCCATATGCACTTCAAGTAAGCCATATGTAGTTGTGTTTTTTTTATTGCTTAATTACTAAACTTAACAAATACAGACAAAAACACTCTGGCAGTGGTCAAAAAGTCCCAACAACGACTGCATTTTCTAAGACTTCTCCGGAAAGTGGAAATGAAGGGGAGGCTGCTGTTGACCTTCTACCGCTCAACCATTGAGAGTGTTTTAGCATACTGTATGTATCTCAGCATGGTATACTAGCAGCAAACAGGAAAGGTCTACAGAGGGTAATATCCACGGCAGACAAAATCACTGGCTGCTGCTCTCTGCCCTCCCTGAAACGTATCTCCTGTGCCCAATGCCTCCACAGAGCCAGGAAAATCATTAAAGACCCTTCCTATCCTGGCCACTTACTGTTCATGCTACTGCCCACAGGAAGGCGGTTAAAGAGCATTAGAAGTAGAAGAAAAAGATTTGCAGATAGTTTTTATCCTTGGGCCATCAGAATTTTAAATTCTAAAAACTCCTGTATGTACGATAATAATTTCTGTCCCTTATTTATTTATATATGTTTTATTTTGTCATAGGATGCATGCTTTTATATTATTTGTTTGTTGTTCTTTGTTGTACTTGCACTGTTTACAGATGTAGCTTTTACAATGTCATTGTACTGTTACAATGGCAATAAAGGCTTCCTTCCTTCCTTTTAGTTTGCAGAAGACTTGCTCAAAGCCACATTAGCTAACAACAGTACATTTCTGTCAGAACAATCAATGGCATTTCTAGAAAGTCATTTCCCAGTTATTTTTTACTAATATTTGGATACTTAACAGCCCAGAGGTTACGCCTGCTGGCTCATAGCTCCAGAAAAATGGTATCAGGTCTCCACTGACTCTGTGGATTTTACAAATTAACTAAAATCTTACAACCTTTCTCTGCATTCTTTGGTTTTATCTCACATCTGAAAGACACAATTTAAATTGACTGCTAACTCTAGGATAACTCCATATGAATGTGTACATGATGAAATGGGTCCCACAAAACTCTAAAATGCCTTGTATCTCCAAAACGATCATGAAAACTTAAAGTAGGCCTATCCTTGAATCTCAAAATCAGGCCTGTGACCTGTATTCACAAAAAAGCTAAGGCATACTAATAACAAATGGGAGTGGGAACCATAAAATCCCTTGGCGCAAGTAATAAAACTTCTCTAGAAAACACACAGACCTCCTGTCCTCCCAAGATCAAGAGTCCAGCCCCAGTAGTTCGCAAGCATCAGCAGGCTGACATCTCACATGCACTTGATGCTTAGCATTTGCTAGAGCTGTCATTCTTCTTCTTCCTGTCACGTTAGCTGTTTCCACAGTTTGCTTCACTCTGAGAAGAAGTCACTGCTGTTCTTTTTCTTTCTGCCATGTGACCTTCTCCATCAGTTTACTGTAAGAAAGATGTGAAGCCTGATAACTTTGTGGGAGTTGCTGTCAGTCAAATGTTGTGCCTTTCTAGTCTTAATCACATTATAAGCTTCGATTAAGACCAAGGTCAAGGTTGTGTCCTCAGTGGTTTGTGAATAATTGCAAAACAATCATCTGACTAACAGACACAACCCTTTGCATTTTATTTATACTTCATAGCTGTGTTATCTGTTGGAGTCGGGTCAAAATCTAAGTGATCAATGTAGACATCATTGTTAAAGTTTGCAGTTTACAATGCAATGCATAGGCCTCTGTTATATGCCATTGGGCATGGGATTCATAAAAGCCAAGTTAATGTTTGTATTTCCATTATGTCATTTAAGTTTGCTATTTTCCTTGATTCTCAGTATGTTGAGCCAGAGGGTTCCCCTGATGCTGCAGCTGAGATTACACTTAGGAGTACAAAAATAAAGTCTCTCTATTATATAATAAAAAACATGGGATGAGACGAGACCTGTTCAGGGAGACGAGACGTGACCTTCTCAGAAAGACACTTTCACGTCCCGTGAGACTAGACTTTGTGCCAAGAGATTTAACCACGCTCGGGGCCGGAAAAAGACAAAGAGTACATGACGAAGTAGAACTTTGTAAAGAATTCAGAAACGTTGGCGCGATACACATGCAGAGCAGGTTAGAGATAATGGAAGTTGGAAAATTAGAAAGTCTCAAAAAAAATGATAGTAAAGATTGCATTAGTGCAAAGAAACAGAAAATATTACTCAGTGAAATAACAGAACAGCGAAAAGAGATCGAATAGTGTTTGAGGATGTCTGGGGGAGAAGAGAGACAAGGCAGTGAGACAAAAGGACAGCTGCTGTACAGGCTTTTGAATGTTCGAAGTGCCGCACAAGATGCAGATCACGCGGCACAGCAGCAGCAGCAGCAGCAGCAATCCAGCAGCTAATCAAGCAAAGAGGAGGTAAAAAACTGTATTTGTTTCCCATTGTATCACCGTTTAAGAGGGGGTTTTGGAGGAATGACCGCATCTCCTTGGGGTGCATTCAGATCCCCTCTTCACAACGGCACGTAGTGCATTTGGGGGGCGGGGGTATGGGCGAGCGAAGAGAAGCCCCTTAGTTATATAATAAAGAAAAGACATTAACAAAAACATATTTTGTAATGTCTATAGAAAAAAATTATAAATATTAAGAAATAAGAACAATTAAAAGAAGTTAAAGCTAGGGATGCAGCTTTGTTAAAACTATAACAGTGCACAGATGTGTGGGTGCTCTATAATGGGCTGATGTGCATTCCAGGGCTGTTTCCTGTTTTTCACCAGTGCTGCCATGATAGCCACTCACTCCCCATGACTCTAAATTAGGTGATGGTTGTATCTGTAGGTAAAATGGATAGACAGATTTTTAAATCAGGTACTGGCAGTATGTATATTATGTTCATATCTATTTGGAAATTCCTGACTACAGTTAATAGCAACTTGTATATACTGTTCATCCATTGTAAATTTATAAGTATAGTTACTAGCAATCTGTATATTATGCTCACATAATATCATTCTGTAATAGTTACCTATAGCCTCTCCCTGCACATATCCCTTTTATGTGTACTTAGAACTTATACCTTTATCCTGCACTTTCTGCTAGTTGCACTTCTGGTTAGACCTAAACTGCATTTCGTTGCCTTGTACTTGTACATGTGTAATGACAATAAAGTTGAATCTAATCTAATCTAAAATTGTATCTGATTAGATACATCTCAATAACTAACCCAACTCTAACACGTCTTTCTGTGGAGTTGGTCTGTAAAAATAGTTCTCACTACTTGCTGTTTTAAATCCTTTGTTGCATTTACTGGGCAGCAGTTCCTCTGAGATTAGATGAGTTATATTACCATGCAGAAGTAGAAACTTATTACAGTTTTTAGTTCCTTGTATTGAAGTTCCTCTATTTATGCAGACTGTTAATTCGGCTCTACCTTACACTATTTCACTAATCAACAGTTGTGCAGACATTCAAGACAACGGAGAAACAATAAGAGTGTCTTTCTCTCCTGGGAGTCCACATAGCTGCAAATATGAAAGAAAACCTGTGAGATGCAATATCTGGGCAGATCATGTCCTCTACAAAGGGGGCTTCAGAGAAGACCAACAGCCAGTCAACTACAGTAACAGCAGTAGAAGAAGGTAACAGAAATGGGACTTGTTACAACACTTGTCATCTCATGGGGATGGTGGGGTAGAGGGAATCAACAGTCACCGGCTACTTGTAGCTTTAAACAGAAACAGGAATCTCTTTTGCCACTAGACTTATAACTTCTGATGTATTTACATAGGTGGTAAATCTTTATACTTTTATGTGTACTGACTTTAAAAATAAATAGTAAGTGTGCCTTTAGGTGACTATTTAATGCACTGAGCCATGTTAGTTTTGTTGTGTTGGTAGCATCTTAACTAGTTGATCTGGCTGTATCTTAAACAATATAAGGCATGTTACATCTTGGCTTTCTTTCAAGTTCCAATTTTCTGATTCAGGGAACATAATTACACCCTAACAGCGTAGTTCTGTATGTAAACATGACAGCCTGTTACAGAAGGCATCCATGGTTACTATATGCCGACATTTTGGAACATAAGCAATAACACAATAGTTGTTTTTTTTTTTAATAAGAGCTATCTTAACCCATTTGTCTCTCTAATCCTTAAGCACCACCTACCAGAATGAAGGACATGATGTTGTTATTCAAGGTTCTTAAGATTCTCCTGCTGGCTTTTTGCCTGATCTTGCTTGTGGTTATAATCGCCATATTGGCCATACAGTGTAAGTACTTTGGTTTACATTGCATTTACATTTGTGTGTGTGCCTTGCAGCAGCAGTTTCACATGCATTCTGTTTGCACTTCAGAAAATGTTCTTTTACTTATATCTTTAAAATGTAACATACATGACAAACTTTAACCCTTTAAACCTTCAAGGACTATTTAAGCATCATCAAGTAAAAGACAAGAATCACTCTTGGTGAAGATTCCCATCCACTGCAGGGCCTACTCACGAACATTACCACACTCACACAGAGCCAATTTAGAAATGCCAAATAATCTGACATGCATATGTTTGCAAAGTGGGATGAAAACATCCATAGAAAACTGGGAGAAAGTGCAAACGCCATACAGAAAATTGAGGTAGCAGGGTATCTGAACCCTTTTCACATATAATGTCTGTTAAATCTTGCTTCAGTTAAATTTATTACATAGTGTCCTTCTCTGAAGAGAGGCTGAGGAGTCTTACTTAGAGTCATAATATGGGCAAACTCACATTTGTCTGAATGGACAGTAATAGAAAGGTCCATAAACTTTGTATCGGTTGCTTTTGGAGGAGAGGTTTAAGGAACTTCAGTCTAGCTGCATCTTTTCCATGTTCCCAAAATCATGCAGCTACTGAGATGGCAAGGTAGGATCCAGCATGAGTCAAATGTGTAACAAAATACATTTCTCAATCCAATAATGTTCGTTTTAACAGTTTAGTGAAAATGTAAAAAGGAACAAATCTCAAAAAGTCAGGAAAATGTTATTACACATGCAGAATAAAAGACAAAAAGGAAAAAACAATTACTTCTACAATCGTAGCTTTCTCATGTTAAACATCAGTTACTTTCTATAGTTAAAGGTTGTTATTTCTCAATGGCAAACTTACAAAAGGCTTCACTTTAGTATATTCAGTACATTCTGTACATGCATTTGAAGCTGTTTGTCCTCCAGGCCTTACCAACTTACCAGTCTGGAACTAATCTGTAGTCAGAGAGACAAGAAATAATTAGAATATTTCATTTATAATGTAGCTTGTGGGGGTTTATAACAGAACCTCCCATTAACTATGCTCTAATAAACAGACATACATTCTAACATAACAAAGAAGATACTTCTATCAATTTAAGATAACCTAAGTAACTAACAAATGATTCTTACAATCAGTGTAATAAATGTACCAACATTTGGTAATACAAGAGAAAATTATGTTAACAGCAAAAAAGTCCAGTTGGCATAGTAGGAGAACAAAACAAAAACTCTAGTAAAACCATTCATGGTGAGCATTTAGAATAAGTTAAGTCAACATTTAGCTGACCTTGTCCTTCCCTCTGGGGCATCCCACTCTATCACAAGACACTTGCACAGTTCCTATCAGTTGCACAATCTGTGAGTCTGATGCTGTGTCTGTCACCATAGATACCAGCAGTTAAACGCCACCTGTAACCTCTGATTTTCTGCCCCAGGGTATCAATTTGGTCACTGTAACGGTGTCTTCAATCCCGCAGTGGGGAAGTGAATAGAAAATAAGAAACAGAAAAGGTTATTAATAGCATGTTAGGATGGATACCACAATTTTATTTTAAGAAAATGATCAACATAAGTCTCTGCAGCACAAATAGCCAGGACAACAGCTCTAATAAGTATACTTTATGCTAATGTATGAAATTCACCTGGACACCTAGACTGATGTGACATGGTTTATATATCAGGCAGATTATTTTAAAGTTTCTTTCTCCTAAAGCTTTAAACGGGTCTTTGTCTTGAAAATATTTTAAGAAATATTCATTAATGAGTTTTGTAAGGAAGAGAGCAATGTAGGCATTTTAAATTTGACGTGTTAAAAGGAGGATTTTGAATGTGGCCATACAGTTAACTGATTTCATTGTGAAGACTTGTGCATTAGCAGCAGGGAAGGAGGCAGGTACTTTGATTAGTCTTAAGAGGTTTTGAGAAAGGGGGAACAGAAATTTAGAGAAAAATCATGAATCCGATCTCCCGATACCCATTAGTGCTTGTCTTAGTCTCAGTGTTACTAACAGAGGATAGCAGAAAGTGACTGAGATTACTGATCCCATGATATCAACAGTATTCACGTTGTCTGGGGGGGTTAATGCCTTACCTTTCAAAATGTCCTTTTGTGTTCTTAACTAACCAGAGCTGAAGTACTGCTCTCTGGCAGGTTGGCAGATTGGTTCATGGCACACAGTTATTTTAATCTATACGAAGAAATTAGCTGCTTGTGGTCTTCTGTACAAAAAGCAACCTAGTAGTTTTACTATATTCGTGAACATAGAGAGGCATCAACTAACTTAAGAATTACCCAATGCAGAGGATATGGACCCACGTTGTGTTTGCTGCTCCACTGGCATTCGTAAGAAGACACTGGCGATACCATATCTTAACCATATCGATGGCATATGATTCCTATTAATCCTTGTCCTTCAGAAAATACCTCCAGATAGACAATGTTTTTAGTGAAAACTTCAAGTCTTCCCTCCGTTGCTGAGATGTTTCACTTGCAAGTTGTTGAGCCACGGCAATTGCTTCGTTTCAACGTTGTATCTCTTCATCTGTTTCATTAACATGTTGTGTGGCGTTGTCTGCTGCACACAGGTCTTTGGCAGCGTTGGAGAAATGTAAAAGTGCATGCATTCACCATCTAGTGGCAGTAGTTGAGCGTGAGCAGAGCAGACTGCACCTACACAAACATACACGCAGGTCTTTCATTTATGTATAACTATTAGCCGTTTTAGCATCGCACTGTGGTATAGCGGGTCCACAGCTCACGTCAAGAGGCCAGTTTTAAATAAATAATCACCGCTTCTCACGGCTTAGCGAGGGGGCGTGGTGGTTGTGTGGCTGAAGCGGTTCCTAGGATGATTTGTGATGTGGGTGTTTCTCACCTAAGTGCACAGGTGAGAAATCGTTAGGATCTATGATTGTGCTCAGGGCTGCTGATTTGCCACAGCTGCCACGTCTCCTTCATAAATAGAAGCGCGAGGTGGCTAAAAGAAGAAAGAAGGGAGAAAAAAAAAGGAAGAGAGAGACGGAGGTTGCAGGAAGTAGTATGGAGAGAGAACTGGTGTGAGCGAGTGAGCGAGCTGGGAAGCGTGTGTGTGCTCGCAGGCAGGCAGCTGGACAGTGAGCCCAAGCAGGAGTGTTTGGCTGACGATGGGAGCATGGAGCGAACCCGCATCGTCACACATACAGTGTCTAACTGTATATGTACCATGAAAAGTCACTATTTTCCATGATGCTAGTCAGAGGTACGTGGTGGTGGTGTGGCTTTTGTTTGCAGATCTATGTAGAGTATAATGCGTTTGTTTAATGCATTCTCCATAACATGTCCATATTGTATGTTCCTTAGCATGAGATTAAGACTTCAGTGTTGCCAGCACTAGCTCACTAGTAATATTTCATTCACTAATGAAATATCATATAACATAACTGTTTAAAGCATAAATCATTAATATTGTAAAAGCTGCACTTAAAGCTAGCTTGTTGTATTTTTTTTACAGAATATGTCACTAGCAACATGTTAAAATGTGTGTATTTGTAATTGGGGTGAAAGCCACACTGAAATTCTTCAATTAAATTATATTTTGGGTTAGAATCAAATTGTGATTCATGATGTATGCATTGGTCGATAGTAGTAATCAGTGTCCTAAAAATTAATTTATAAAAGAAATGATTAGATGATTTGTGTTTGAACAAATAAATAACCCGAGAGAGGATTTTTGCTTTAACTTGGTTTTATTTTGTCTACTTTTGGCTAAATTTTGCTTTACATTTTGGACTTAGATTACATACTTTGGTTTGTGTATTGACTTTAGCCAACTTTCTGGTAAATTCTTTAAGAATCATCTTAAAAGAAAGACCTCATACAGTCTCAGCCAATCAAAATCTTTCAAATAGGATTAAAAAAATTCTTATTCAAATGTTGTACATACAAGTTTCCTCACCCATATTCAAGACAGTATTTTTTTTACAAATGCATCATAGTTTGCAATAAATTAAATACTTCTTTAATGATAATAATTGTTTACCCTGCATAATTATCTCTGACCATGTTCTTTTTTGTCAGTGCCAGAAAGAAAGTATGGCATATCAAAAAGACAAGACTATTTAAAGATTAGGAAGAAAGAAGATTTTAGAGGCAAAACCAGAAAGATTGTCATTAAAAGCAGCCTGGGTTTAAAGCTGGAACTACCAGATCGATTGACTAAAAAGCAAAATGTCAACAAAAGCAGTCAAAATTAAAAAAAAAAAAATTTTTCAAAATCAGAAGTTCAAAAACTCAAACTGTGAGCCTTAGACTCTAGCCCTAAGAATAATTATGAAGGAAATCATTATAGTTTTCAAAGTCTCAAAGCTAGAATATGGGAGATTGTTTCCTGCCACCTTTATTAGCGTTGAGGGTTGTGACTTCACAAGCAGCATGATTTGTGTCACACGATGGCATCCAGCACGTAAAAAGTAAACGATCTGGCCACCACCATAAGAAAATGACCCAAAAGGGTGGTACCTATAGAATAAAATGATACAATGTTAACAATTGTGAAATATCACAGGAAACATCAGACAAATCATGAAACTCTAATTTTGGGTCTTAAAATATTTAGCACTGCTAACACAACTTGAAGTTGGCAACTCATCCCATTAATACTTGTTAAGAAAGATTTTATTAAATATATTTCAACACCAAATGATATTTTCTCTACAAATACCTGTGTAAATATTCTGAGAAGGCATATTTGAGGGACAAATTATTGTTTTGCGTTGCCAATTTCAAATCTTAAAGAGCATCAAAATCACTACTGTTATTTATAAAATTATAAGGAGCTAAACAAAAAACATTGCCATAGTAAAGAGAAGTCAACTTACAGTACTGATGCCAAGGGGGGACAGGGAAGCAAATACGCCATATGAAGCAATAACAAGAGTTTAGCAAAAGCTTTAGAAAACTCTTTTGACATTTGATAAGTATAATATGAGATATGGCTGTCGTGGCTTTACTGTGGCTTTATTAGTCTTGAACATTGTTCTTTGTAGTCTGTTTACTGTTACTTTTTATAAATTGTTTGATTTGTTTTTGTTAATGATTCTTGTAAAAGCCAATCTTAAAAGTTAATGCTAAAATTGACAAAAGTGTTTGATTAATTTGAATTGAATATACTGTAAGTTTCACATAATTACTTAGATAATAGTATAATCTTATACCCCATATGCTAACACATAACAGAACTTACTCAGCTATTTCTGCAACAACAGAATATGAATTAGCCAGCTAGAAACATAACCTTTCTGCTAGAAGCATTGACTCATAGATTAGTATAAGACTAGAGCAATTGTGTACAGTTTTTTCATTGAATATATGCCCTGACAAATTGTGCTGCAATTGTATGATTGGAACTTAAAAAAAATTAACAACATACCCAAGCCTTAAACATCTTATACAAGAACTTTTCCTTATTTGTAACATCAGTTTTTTTCTTCATTTTTGTGTGAGCTGCTTTTGTTTTGAATTTTATTAAAATTTTTAAAAATTAAGATGTATGAAAATCAAAATTTATTTCTCTGTGTTGTTGGTTTTGTCCTTCTATATTCAGATCATTTTGGCTTTTGTGGATTTTAATTCTGTGCTTGTCTTTGTGAATTTTTGCTCTGTTTTCTTGCATTAGGAGGGCCTTCCTAATTTTGGCTTTTTCTTTAATGCTCAAAAGAATTAAAGGAACACTTTTTAATCAGAGTATAGCATCAAGTCAATGAAACTTCTGGGATATTGATCTGGTCAGTTAATTAAGTAGAAAAATGGGTTGTTAATCAGTTTCAGCTGCTTTGCTGTTAATGAAATCAACAACAGGTGCACTAGAGGGTCAACAGTGGGATGACCCCCAAAACAGGAATGGGTTAACAGGTGGAGACCACTGACATTTTTCCCTCGTCATCTTTTCTGACTGTTTTTTCACTAGTTTTACATTTGGCTATGGTCAGTGTCACTAATGGTAACATGAGGCCATACCTGGACCCTACAGAGGTTGCACAGGTAGTCCAACCTCTCCAGGATGGCACATCAATACGTGCCATTGCCAGAAGGTTTGCTGTGTCTTCCAGCACAGTCTCAAGGGCATGGAGGAGATTCCAGGAGACAGGCAGCTACTCTAGGGGAGCTGGACAGGGCCGTAGAAGGTCCTTAACCCATCAGCAGGACCGGTATCTGCTCCTTTGGGCAAGGAGGAACAGGATGAGCACTGCCAGAGCCCTACAAAATGACCTCCAGCAGCTCACTGTTGTGAATGTCTCTGACCAAACAGTCAGAAACAGACTTCATGAGGGTGGCCTGGGGGCCAGACATCCTCTAGTGGACCCTGTGCTCACTGTCCGGCACTGTGAAGCTCGATTGGCATTTGCCATAGAATACCAGAATTGGCAGGTCCTCCACTGGCACCCTGTGCTTTTAACAGATGAAAGCAGGTTGACCCTGAGCACATGTGACAAACGTGAAAGGGTTTGGAGAAACCACGGAGAACGTTATGCTGCCTGTAAAATCGTTCAACATAACTGGTTTGGTGGTCAGTCAGTGTTGGTTTTGGAAGGCATATCCATGGAGGGACACACAGACCTTTACAGGCTAGACAACACCACCTTGACTGCCATTAGGTATCGGGATGAAGTCCTTGGACCCATTGTCAGACTCAGTGCTGGGGCAGTGGGCCCTGGGTTCCTCCTGGTGCATGACAATGTCCGGCCTCATGTGGCGAGAGTATGCAGGCAGTTCCTGGAGGATGAAGGAATTGATACTATTGACTGGCCCCCACGCTTGCCTGACCTAAATCCACTAGAACACCTCTGGGACACTGTTTCTGTTCATCCGATGCCGCCAGGTTGCACATCACACTGTCTAGTAGCTCAGTGATGCCCTGGTCCAGATCTTGTTGGAGATCCCCTAGGACACTATTCATCATCTCATTAGGAGCATGCCCTGAAATTTTCAGGGCATGCATACAAGCATATGGGGGCCATATAAACTACTTAGTACAATTTTGAGTTGCTGTAAAGAAATTTCGGTAAAATGGAGTAGCCTGCCGCATCATTTTTCACTTTGATTTTCGGGGTGTCTTTGAATTCAGCCCTCTGTAGGTTGATGATTTTCATTTCCATCAAACGATGTGGCATCCTTTCGTTCCTAACACATTACCCAATCCATATCAGTATAGATATCCAGCAGGATTTTTCTCCCATTAAGATCTGATGTGTTTTTAAAGTGTTCCTATAATTTTTCTGAGCATTTATTTTTGGGATTTTGTGTATTTTTAAGATTGCAGTTAGTCTGGGCCTTTATTCATTTTGCTCTCTTTTTTGGTTACTTTATATCTTTTCATTATGTTTAGACATTTTTGTTAATTTTGGCCTTGGATCTGGCATTTTGTTAAATTAAGCCTTTTGTTCTGTTTTAAATTTGAGCATGTGTAACATGTTTTTCTTTTAAAATATCCGCTTAAAATTCACTTTGTTTTTGGAACTTATTATTTTTTCATTCTTTTGAATGATCTAAAATCAAAATTATGTACCAGTAGCATCAAAGTCTCAAGAGTTCCTGCACTGGGTGCAGAAATATATTAATAAAAATCAAATAGGGATGTCTATTCACTATCTAATACAAATAATGATTTGGGCCCAACATATTGTATGTACATGGATTAAAATACAGTATAATATTTTAACCAAGTAGTCTACTGTATACTCATATAAATAATATTAATTTTTACTAAAGTACAGAATGGAACCAAACTGTGCTGTACATTATAAAAATGCTTTTACTTTTTATTGAACTCTTTTATTTAGGGAATTGTAAAGACTTTCTGGTGATATGGAACTCTATTTTACGATTGTTTTCAGCCTTGCATTTGATGCTACCAGGACAGGGTCTGTTCCCCACAGCCATGAGTTAGGTTTAATAGTGTCTCTGCTGTGAAATTTGTTTATTTCCAGCTGCTCTTCCTTCCTGAAAGAGCATTTGTAGGACATGAGCTCAAGGCCTTCAGATCATGGAGCAGCCCTTCAGGCAGTGGAGCTTATAACTTTTACATAACAGCAGACGTCCTTTGTCTCAGCCTTGTAATGCTCCTCTTGTTAAAAGTAAGTTTGAGTTTGTTATATTATGTTATGATAAATGTCCAATTTTCATTCCTTTTCAGTGGTGCAAGCCAAAAAACATAAAGAGAACTTAAACCTTAACTACAGTGCTCTTGAGTCTGAGTATTCAAAACTTAACTTGAGGTACATGGAAGCCTATAGAAAATACTCAGTACTGGATCAACAGTGTAATGGCACAAACACAGGAAAGTCAGAGGGTAAGTTAGCAGCCAGTTTTCTGATCTGATTTACATTAAACATATAAAGTTCCTTATGATTGTGTCTGCTATAAATCAGAGGTACAAAGTTAAGTCTGCTTGCTTTATTTGCGTATGACTTTACATGTTTCTCCTCTCTTTTCCTAGAGTGGACTTGTGCCTTCTGTCCAGAGACCTGGCTATATTTCAAGGGGAAGTGTTATTACATGTCGAATGAAACAAAGACCTGGACCTCCAGTCGAGATCACTGCATATCTCTAGGGGGTCACTTGGTAATCATAACAAGTGATGCTGAGAAGGTGTGTTCCATATCAATGACTGAAGTTTAGTTAACTAAATCTTTTAAAAAAAGGGAAGCAGCACAATTCTATTTGGAGCTACTGGTCATTGCAGAAGAGCTCTGTTTGTTACAGTTCATTGTAAAACAGACATTCTCAAGATGAGCTCCTCGGTGTTACTCTTGGAAAAACTGTGTGGTTTTTTTCAAATTTTTAGGACAATAATGTAAAATTATGAAATGTGAACATATTTTCTTTGTCTCACAGAAAATTTTTAAAATGAAATTGTGAACTGACTTCTTCATTGGGCAGATGGCCGAGCCATTTAAAAGCACACTCCCATTTCATCCACCACATTGGCATGTAATGTTTTGAGAGTCAGAGAGTGTAATTTTAATCGATGATTATGATCAACAATTGTTAAGTCGCCAACACATGGCACATTTCAATGCATCAAGAAAACTTAACACCATCAACCAAAACAACAAAAGAGGCACAGATATAGGGGAGTGTCAGATATGGGAGGCAGCTAAAGGGCTCGATTGGTTGTAATTACATGCCGGACAAGGGGATGGCAGTGTTCACCGATCCTTTCTCTTTTTCCTCTGCAAACCTGCCAAAGGAGTCTAAGGGTGTCGCTTCCGGTTTCAGGCATACTGACATCACTTCCTCCAACTCACCTATACTGTATAACCACCATTTTCACTACATCAGTCAGGTCTGTTTTGGACTCCAGTTTGTAAAGACATAGTTTCTTGCCTAAACTGCATATTTCAAGTTGTCTTATTTCCACAGGTGACACAAAGTACCAGATCAATAGAAAAGCACACAAAACCTCTACAGCTCTACAGGGTCTGACAGGTGGGGGACTCCCCTACATTTTCACCACTGAATTACTTCTGACCTCTTAAATCATTTTTTCTCTCTTAAATTTTATTTACATTTCTCTTCTCAAGTCACCTTTTATTTTTCCTTACTCCTAACATTAATATCAAATAGATTTAAAAAAAAGGGAATATGGCACTAAAGAAAAGATATATTTACTTACTTTTATGTAATCTCAGTTTTTAATCCACTACACAAACAGGTGATAGAAGCCCACTGTGGTGTTATGGGTCCACAGCTCGCTGAGCGAAGGGCGTTTTTTTTTAAAATAAATAATCACCGCTCTCGCGGCGGCTTAGTGAGTGTGCGTGGTGGCCATAGCAAGCCACGGGGCGATCTGCGGTGTGGGCGTTTCTCACCGAGTGCACAGGTGAGGAACTGCCCACATCCGTGATTGTTCCCGTGGCTAATGTGCTGCAGCTGCTATGGCCCCTCGCTGTATAAAAGACGCGCGAGTCGGTTGGGAGAGAGATCAAAAAGATCAGAGAGAAAAAAAACGAAAAGAGAAAGAAAGGACGGAGGTTACAGGGAGCGAGGAAGCAAGTCGGTGCAAGAGAGAGAGACACATGGTGCGTGTGTGTGGGCGAGCGAATGAGCGCTCGCGGGCAGCTGCGAGGAAGCTGGGTGTTAGGCCGACACCCAGGTGTTGACGTTGAAGTCGCTCCCGCTGAGCGAGCAGGTAGCGGGAGTGACCAGGGAAAGGCGACTGGCCGAGGAAGGCCGGAAAGGCAACGGGAGTCGGGAGGCTTGGTCGGGGATTACCCAACATGAGCGTCCTGGCCGTTGGATATGAACCAAGTCTCGGGACTGGGATGAGTGCCATCCCGAAGCCAGGGATCGGGAGGTCTCCAGTCTCGTGTGGATGTGACATGTAAAAGGGCAGCTGCAGAGTGTCTTGCCTGCTGCAAAGCCCATGCGGGAGAAGCAGGTGAGACACTAACAGAAAAGAAGCACCAGGCTTGTCATTGTTGTGGATTTTTAAAGACTGCTTCCTGTATGAACATTTTAAGGATTGTTTTTTTTCTATTGATTTTAACCTCCACGTTTTTCTTTTATTGGATTATTTATTTGAACTTTGAAAGCACTGCACTTTATTGAACACTGTTTTTGTTTGATGACAATTTTAATAAAAGCACTTTGCACATTTACACCATCCCCTTGCTCAATTGTTATTGCCTCAACTCTCTAGCTCATCAGTGACATTACCGACGGTGTTGGGTTCAAGGGCTTCCAAACAGTGATGGGCGCATGGAGTCGAACCCACATCGTCACACCCACAAGAGAGTACAATTGTTTTTTGACATCACAGGCATAAGCCTCAGATTCCACAAGGCCATGGCAGTTATTTTAAACCTTTATGACAGTCTTATTGTTTTAATTGTGACTGATCAAATCAGAACACTCTTTCTGCTGATGATTACATTATAATCCATTAACCATGTGCTTTCCAACACTACACAGTTTATCATTTAATCTCCATTAACCTTATGAAAACATCTTTTGATGACTAACACTGCACATTTTAAACCTCTAATAAGCCTTCTTAAGGTCCTTCATTTACGATATTCATAACTATTATAATCTCCTGTTTTCATTTTCTTGTAGCATCACTTAGCAAATACACTTAATTTAATAAAAATCGGGATCAAAGATCACAATGAGTTAATAACCAGTTACATTTCACATCTGGTTGACTTGCTCTTTGTGTTCTGCAGGGTCATGTCCATCTACCATATGCTTCTCAGACAGAGTCCTGCTGACCTACTCCCAGTTCTCCATGTTCTGTTTTTGTTATGCTGGTACTACTCTTAGTTTCTACTTCTGAGGAATCATTCAGAGTGCAATTAGAATATACTGTAGTGTCCAAGCAGTTCCTTCCTACTAATATTAGCATGTACATTGTGATGTGTGAGTTGGTGTCTTGCACCCCAAAGGCGAGGCTGAGTCTCAGTAACTTAGCAAAACCAGCTTCATTTATCTCAAAACACAAACAGCAAGATTATTTATTGTAGCGGGATCTGCCATTCTACTAAACACAGAAACAGAAAACAGGCAGGTTCAGGGCCAGTTCAGTGGCCAAGTTATAATGTTCCCTGCATCACCCATTGGGCGACCGGTGCTTTGGGCGAACAGCAAAAAGAAAGAGTGTGGTATTTTTGTGCACTGTGTTGGTGTTGTGTGTTGGGGAAAATAAATGATGCGTGTTTTGTACATTTGGAGTCTGTGTCTGTCTGTGCCAAGGCTGATCTTTCACAAGACATTACTGGAATTGCTTTAACAGTGATTAGAAGGTTAGGAATGATGAGCCTAAAGGAAAAACAGAGTGCAAACAAGCCCTGTTCAGATAACAAATTATGAGTTTTCTTTCATCTGTCTGTCTAAAATGTTTCAAAGTGAATCTGGTCAAAACTCATTTGCTTCCTTTCACTGCTTGATCCATCTATGCATGTCTAGAGGAGCTCATTTTTCTTAAGATGTCATTGTTGCATGAATATGTTAATTGTGCAGGCAATAAATGTTATAAGATGATATTAACATTATTCTTAGTGAAATTATTTAGGTCAGTAGGTTTTGCAGTGGCTAGTCTTAAAGATTGTAATCTTGACTTGGTCATTCTGTGTGATGTTCTCCCCAGTGTAACTGATGTATTTCAGTTTTGTTTCCTATTCTTCATGAGGAGCTTTGGGTGTGTATGTGTTTGTGTGTGTGTGTGTGTGTTCGAGTGTGTTCTGCAGTGTGCTGGTACTTCAGCCAAGACATTTTGCTTTTAGAAATACAGCAGTGTCTCACAGTTGTTTTTATTTCCCCTTGTATTTTTTTATTTACCCCTCAATTCTTTAGTATTGATTTTGTGTTTGTAAGTCCATTCCAGTTAATCAGGTTTCTTCTGATTTTACAGAGGTGAGGCCACTATTGGAAGTTGTTTACTCAGATCTAGTCATCCCCTGAGAGTCACATAAAAGACACATATTGCCATGACCTTGTTGCTGTGGCATTAGCATTCATTTACTGCTGTTGTTTTGGCTCCCTGCTATCGTTTTTCTTAGAATATTTCATAATGTTCTTCCTTTGGTCTTGTTTTTTGTGAGCCTTTGTTAAAATTACTGTTACCCTTTTTTAGGATATGTTTGTTATCTATAATATAGTTCTGGACCTAGGGGTTTTGGATTATGTACTTATTCTATCTAATTAGTTACTTTTATTTTTTTGTTACATTTTGTCCGTTTTAAGCCTTTATTTCTTAGTATATTCATTTTCTTACTTTTTTGAGGAAATTTGGGGAAAATTTGCTTTGCCAATAATAAAAATTAAGCTCATTGATTAATATTTTTTAAAATAAATTTGTTATTAAATATTGACATTTATTTAACAACTTTTTTTCTTGGCCTCCAAATAATAGATCATAATAGTTGTTACTTTACACTTGATGATGCAAGGCATGAAAGGGAAAATGAATGTATCTTTACATTTTTAATTTCCAGAATGATATTTTATGATCACAAGGATCTCTATATTGTGTGGAATGTTCCATGGCCTAAAGTTTTGTGATCTAAAATTTTAAGAATTAAATAGGCAGATAAATATGCTTGAATGCCAGTCAAAGATAATTAATTCTTAAATCAAAACCTTTCCAAGTTCATTTCAGCTCTTCGGATAAAACTCTGATTGATATTTCTGTGTGTTTTTTTATATATCGTTGAGGTTATTTGTCACCCCTAACAATGAAGGAATGACCCATCTTTTTAGGCTGATATGTGCAATTTTCGCTGTGTTCCCTGTTACCACTAGATGGCAATGTAACCCTATGCTTGTCTTTGTTGTGTTTAGAAATTCCTGCAGAATACATTCAATGCTAAAATGAATGGACCCGAGCAGTCCTACTGGATTGGTCTAAGTGACCAGAAAAATGAAGGAATTTGGCTTTGGATTAACAATAACTCAAGGTAAGTTCATAAATCCTTTTCCCAGCCTATTATATTCAAGAGTGCTGTTGATAACAAAACCAGGTTGAATCTGTGCTGAAAAAAAATTAAAAAATTATCTTTATTTGCTGATTAAAGATGGATAAATCATCCAAAAGCTTTCTCTGTATCTCATGTGGTATTGATCAAGAGCTGAATTCTTACATGGAAATGCAAAACCCTGTAAAAATCATATCAACTAAAATATAGTATATGTATTTTGCAACAACCAGAGGTGCGCCAAAAGAAAGGTGTAGTATAGAGACAAAAGTAACAAGTTTAAGGCTATACAGAAAACAGTTAATTAAAAGCACTTCCTTCAGGTTGTCACCCAACCAGCTCCCATTGTTAACAGCCTGATGTTCAGTGGCTTCAGAAGATAGCAGTTTATACTTCAGTTAAAACTTCTTACTTTGCACTGTATTGCTCTTTACACGGCTCTTGATGCCTTCCTCTTCCCAGTCTGCTGCTTTGGTCCAACTACACTCTTCATTCCTACATTCCTCCTGTTATTTCTCTCCATTCCTCCTCTTATGCCATTCCTTCTTTTGATTGCACCTCAAATTGGCCAACTAATTTACGTGCCTGTGTGACAGTGTGTAGACGTGCAGTGTGCTGTTTTCACTTGTCTGCTAGGCATTTGTCTCATTGCTGCTTGACGTTACTCTTTCTTTGTATACTGAAGTATCTGTCATTTCCATGGGTCAAAGGGCTTTAGATGTATTAAAAATGTGAAATTCAAGGGTTTTTAAAAAAAATAAGCACAACCTCTAACATCATGCATTTATTTGAATAGTCAAGTACTACCTTTTCATATGATCCCACAACTTACCCAGGCATTTATTCTGCCATGACAGTAGCCTATTTTTGCCCTAAAGAAATTAGCATTAGGGTGCTACAGGCAGAATATTACAGAATTCTGTAAAACAGTATATATTCATCAGCTGCAAACTTGTAAATCCTATATTTAAAGGCCGAACAGATAGGAAGTCACTTAATAATAGGTACAGTAAATCCAGGGTCAAAATGAACATGTGAATGTATTACCTAAACTTATAATTTAAACTTCATTTTGCCCTTTCAATAAAAGCACATAGTAGTAGGCATTAAGTAAATCAGTAATGTTGGCTACCAATAAAATTAAACAAGAACTGAAATTCATCTGAGTAAACTGCTCTTTTTGTATGTCAAGGATGCTTATGTGATGTTTTTTCACAATTTAGCCAAAAACTAACTAGTAAGCAAGAGAGCTGCCTGTGTGTTCGTGAAATTTACAAACATGTCCTCGATGCAACAACACACAGAGCACTTTATATGTCGACTGTCCTTAGCAGCCTTTAACAATGTGTAGATCCCGAGGTCTATACATCCATGGCAGAGCGACGGGCGCTGAGCAGGCTCCTGTCAATCATGGAGAATCCACTGCATCCACTGAACAGTATCATCACCAGACAGAGGAGCAGCTTCAGCAACAGACTGCTCTCACTGTCCTGCTCCACTGACAGACTGAGGAAATCATTCCTCCCCCACACTATGCGACTCTTCAATTCCACCCAGGGGGGTAAACATTAACATTATTCAAAGCTATTGTCTGTTTTTACCTGCATTTTTATTACTCTTTAATTTAATATTGTTTTTTGTATCAGTATACTGCTGCTGGATTGTGTGAATTTCCCCTTGGGATTAATAAAGAATCTATCTATCTATCTATGTATGTATATGGAGGTTACTAAATAATCAGCAACCATGTGTTAGCTAGGTACTGTAACATCAGATAATATCCATTAATCACTCAATATCAAATCTATTACACATAATGCTACTCCATTGCTACCCCAATAAACCACTCTCTTTAGAGTATTGGCAATTGATGTAATGTTAACTAGCTTACTGGAGGTTAGACAAATTTAGATTTCTAAGCTATGCTTATAAGTGCAGCATGTTATCTTGAAAGCTTAATTTCTGCCACTGTTTTAACAGACATTATGGAATTTTGCTGCACAGAAGTGAATTTGTGTCTGTTCTGTAGGCAGCGAGACAGTAATCATTGAAAAAAGTATGACACACAAAATCACTAACAGGCTTTCACTGCATGTGATAAAGACAATCATCAGCCGCAAAATACTATGGACTTGAGTAAATGTCTACCGAACATAAACAGTAGAAGTTACTAATTACTTTTACTCACTGAAAAACATCTTCCTAAGTTGTTCTTGTATTACCAGTTTCTCAGCAAGAGCAAAGCCGCATATTATAAATTCAAAAAACGATTTTTGGCACTTCATTTTGTTTCATAGTGGATTTTGAATTTTACTCATGTTTTTTTTTTCATTGTGCACAAAACACACCACAGAAAGTGTGAAATGCTGGGCATTGATTGGCATTGTGAACTTAGTGTCAACATGAGGAGGACTTGGCTCATTTGAAACTCTAATGTTTCTCTAAAACTCTTGATAAAAAAAATACAATGTAGTGTAATCAGTTCAGTTATTTCTTGTCAAGTGTACAGTGCGGACACAGATAGGCGGACACCATAGGTTCAACATCACACACACGTTTATTGTACATATTTACACAAGTGACAGCACACAACCCAGTACTCCCGTACTATTCACCCACAAAGTCCAGGCCTCTTATCAATGCCTTCATCTTCAGGTCTGCCTCCACTCCTCTCCTCCGAGATCTGTCCTTCTTCCACCCGACTCTAGCCATCGAATGAAGGGAGGCGGCCCCTTTTAAACCCACCCGGACGTGCTCCAGGTGCTTCCCAATGAGCTACTGCCGACACTCCCTGGTGTGGCGGAAGTGCCGGCTGTGCATCCGGAAGCACTCCGGGTGTTCCTGATCTTCTTCACCCCAGCACTCCCGGGTGTGGTGGAAATGCTGAGGGCCAGGGCTCCTCAGGCATTTGGACGCCCCCTGGTGGTGACCACGGGCCCCTATAGGGTTGAGCTTCCATGCTCCTTTCCCATGGTCCCCATAGCCACCAGAGTGGTTGCCCCCTCTTGGTCTGGAGGAGGTGTAACCCCTCCTCTGGCCCTTCCGGGCATCCTGGCTGGATAAAACCCCTAGCTGCTTGCCACAACAGTTAGTATGGAACTGTTGAGTGCACACCACCAGCATGCACCACGCTGCCACTCAGCAAGTGAATATTGCTCAGTATAAATATAGCAAGACAAAATGTAGTAAAAAAGCAGCCCCTGCCACAATCACCCCACCTCTTGGTTCTCCACTTCCTGATTTAAAACCATTTATAAAATCACTAGAAATGGCATTACAATATTTTCACACAATTTGGAGTAACTGATATACATTTGCACCAGTAACTGCGTGGAGAAAAGAGAAGATGGCACAGAATGGAAGATTCCACCAAGGCTGTAGCAGAATGGACCAATGCAATGTGGAACTTAATTGAATATGGCACAGTTTAGCAAAAACAAATCATATATTTTGAGTGTGTAGCAGTCATTAAACCACTGTGTCTATATATGATGCAGTATGTGTGCCAGCACTGCATATAAAAAGCATGATTTGAGCAAACATGACATAAGAAAAACATATATGATTTGGAAGATGTTAAACTACCACTCCCACGACAGCCGCTGTGAGCAGACTGATGAACAGGAAATGTAGCCTTACGTCAAGAAACAGTAACCAAAATCCATGTATGAATGTGTAAAATGAATTACTTTTGGTTTATATTTGTCATTATAAGCATGCCTCAACAATTCAGAAGGGACATTTTCTTATATTATAAACTTTGCTGATTCGAAGTGGACATTTTTGGTAGGTTTTAAGTCTTTTGTTTTCATGTTTGTACTGCCTCCTGAACCCCATTTTAAAATGCAAAAATAGGCTAGGTATTTTTTAAAATGTATACATTAAGTCTTTCCTACTAAACACATTTTAATTTGGAAAATTAATATATACCATGATTGCGAAGAAATAATTTGATCTTAAAAATGTTAAAGGTATTGTGTAAGAGGTCTTGGTTATTGTCCAGCATCTCCTGTGAAAACATCATCATAATGTCTCAGAGGCGCTGTTTGCAATTTATGGTATGGTTTTAATGTATAAGAAAATATCTCTTTGGTGGAGTAGTCAGGCCCAGTAGATGACGAAAGGCCTGCCACTCCCAACATTAACACATCCACTGTGAGTTTGACTATAAACAGGATATTCACACAAATATACTGTCACACAAAATCTGTGATAATAATTTAACATGTGACAATAACATATTCATGTTTAATATATTTTGAGATATCCTGACACTTGTAAAGCAGTGTATATAACAGTACATATTCAATCACACCCTTGGCATTACATTTTCCCTCTACAATCAAATAAATAATCATTCAAAAATAGGAGAGGTCTCAGAGGCTTGTACATGAATGCAGCCATTCTAACTGACCACCTTTGTTTTTCAGCCCTTCAGTTTCTAATAACACAGAAGACAAAGACTGTGCATTGATAGCTCTGCACCAGAATCCCCCGGCATGGAGTGCTGAGAACTGCGCAAATTTCTCTAAGTGGATATGTCAGACCGTGGCTGGCATACTAAGCCCTCGTACAAGAAATCTGTTGAAGTGATCTGATTAAAGAACAAATGCACAAAATAAGCAAAGTATGCTATCTTCTTGTGAAACATTCCATTAATTTCCTTTTGTTTACTTTGCTTGGAGATGATCTATAATGGTGTCAGTTTTTTTCTTTATGTACTAAAATGAGTCAATTAAAATTACTTTTACATTTATTGTAATTTATATTCTGTATCTACTGTAATCACTATTTATATTACAATGCTGAATGCGATCAGGATGGAGACAACATAGAGAAATTAACGAGTGTAAACTGTACTAGTGAGTAAAGAAAACTCCATAACTTGGTTGAAATTCTTTTGCTGGACTATAGTGGCATTTACAGAATGAAAATTCTGGAGGATCACATGGAAATGGAAGGATGACAGTGTCAGTACAGGGAGAACTATCCTGAGAAGCCTTGCAAAGGATGTGTGAGTGAATGAGAGAGGATCAAGCACTTAAATACCAGCACTTATGAGAATCTCTCCACAGCTTAATTCCATTCTCTTCGGTATATTGCTACTTTGAGTTGGGAAGAGTCTGTGCAGATGGTGTATTTAACCCCAAATGAGTGGTGTTGAGGTGAAACCAGCAGAATGAATGTGCAGACAGTGGATGTTGTAGATAAAAGACCACTGCAGATGCACAGTAATGCACAGACTTCAGTAAACCTCATGTGATTCGTGTTCCACCTTTATTACCATGTCTTTCTCCAATAAAGCATGCTACTCCTCACACAACCTTCAAAAACTTTTCCCTTTAAATCCCACAAGACTGTTTTAGAAATCAGAATGAGGGACAATCCCTGGAATTTCTTCCATGCACCTCTCACTATCGCTATAACTGCTGTGCCCGCACCTCAGTTTTCTCTCACAGTGGTTCTGTGCTTTATCCAAAACAGCTCCATTGACAATATCTAACAATACATTCTGCATCTCTTTGGCATGCTTTTTAAAAAGGTCACACTTTCCTCTTGAAGACTACCCTTCACACCAATGCATTTTAACCCTCCTTTACCAAACATGCCACACCACCTAATCCTTTTCTTTCAAACATCATCTTAGTCTTTGTTGCATTAACTTTGACACCTTTCACTTCCAAACTAGTTATTTCATTTTAGTATCTTCTCCTCTGATTCTGCTTTACTTTTCGACATCAATACAAGATCATCACTGTAAAAGAGCTCCCATTGCAATCCTTTATACACTACTCTGCTTACCTTCTCTTCTGTCAAGAAAAGCAACAGAATAAGAATAGATCTCAAACTCACTATCTCCATCTGTTGATAACTTGACAGCCATTTGGGTTTCCCCATATACTGACACCATTACAGACTCTAACCAATTAAACATGCCTGTTTTTTTCAATGCTCATTTAATCACCTGTCATGGCACCCTGTCACACCCCTTCTCCAGACTTAAAAATGCATTTTGCAACTTCTTGTGACTTAGGGTTAGAATAAGTTTCCTCTTGCATGTTGTAAAAGAAGACTAAAGGACTAAAGGAAGTTGGCATTGGGAAGGGCATCTGGACTTAAAACGGTATGCTACAATGCCCCCTTGATGGTGAGATTCAAATAAAATACTGTATATATACAGATGATGTGAATAACATTTATTATCTCATTATAATGGTGCCTGTCAAGAGTGGAATTGTATTAGGCAGTAAGTGAACAGTCAGTTCTTGAAGGTGATGTGTTGGAAGCAGGAAAAATGGGCAAGCTTAAGGATCTGAGTGACACTGACAAAGCTCAAATTGTGATATGCTAGACGACTAGGTCAGAGCATCTCCAAAACAGCAGGTCTTATGAAGTGTTCCTGGCATGCAGTGGTTAGTACCTACCAAAGCAAACACTAATCTGTCTATTCTGATCCCACAGAAGATCTACTGTAGCTCATATTGCAGAAAAACGTAATGCTGACCATGCATTGCACTGATCGGTCTGACTGTCCATGCTGACCCCTTTCAACCTCTAAAAGTTTCTACAATATGCATGTGAGCATCAAAACTTGATCACAGAGCAATCGGAGATGGTGGTCTGGTCTGATGGATCACATTTTCTTTTTGATCATGTGGATCATGTGTAGATCAGGCGTATGTGCATCATTTACCTGGGGAAGAGATGGCTGCTCGATGCACTTTGAGAAAATGGCAAGCAGGTGGACTTAGTGTGATGCCCTAGGTAATGATCTGCTGGGAAACCTTGTGTTCTGGCATTAAATTCCCCAGATCGCAATCTGATTGAACGTTTGTGGGATATGTTGGAATAACAAGTCCAGTCTATGGAGGCGGACCAGGAGGTGGTCTATACATCCCCCAGGCCATGAGAGGGCAACTGCCCTAGATGTTGAGGGTACCACGGGGAAGGAGCAAGGAGGCTCAAGCCCAATGGAGCCCGTGGCCACCGCCAGGGGGTGCCCTGAGCGTTGTGGAGCAGCAGGAGATCAACACTTCCGCCACACCTGGGAAGGTCGGGGAAGCTCCTTCCAGTGACACCCGGAGTGCTTCCAGGTGCAAGGGCAGTACTTCTGCCAAACCAGGAAGTGCTGTCGGAAGAGTGTCATCAGGCACCTGGAGCACATCTGGGCCGCCTCACTCCAATCATTGAGCTAGAGTCTGGAGTGGAAACAGGACGAAGCTCCCATTAGGAGAGGAAAGGCAGCCCACGGACTTTTGGAAGAGAAGCCTGTAAGGATAGGGTGATTAGTGCTGGGGGCACTGTGTGCTGTGTGGGACTTATTTATACTTTAATAAATGTGTGTTTGGCAAAGTGCTGGTGTTAGCCTGATGGTGTTCTGACCCGAGCGCACAATGGCAAATTAAAAATAATTTTGTGAGGGGTCTGGCACCTCAGACCACCGCACACACTCGGCGCATGGAAGTGGTCCACACACACACCGCACCGCAGAGAAAACGCGACTCGCCCGGGAAGCTGCCAACGGTTCGCTGGACCACCATCTATACCTGATGCGGGCAGAGGAATATCGGCGCCGCTGGAGTGCAGTGCAGTCCCATGAGCATGCCGCCACTAAGGACTCCCGGAACGGCATCACGTCACGGAAGGCCATGCCGGGGAAGGCTCCTCAGACAGACAAGGTCTGGGAGGTAAGTTCCCTGCCCGACAGCAGCCGGCCCTGGGGGGGTTGGACCTTATTTATCTATTCTAGGCAGGTACTGCCCAGTTCCGCGTTGGTGGCAGAAGCATGCCGATCCGGTCGCGCGAAGAGCTGGGGAGGAGGTGCTGCTGCAGCTCGGAAAGCCGCTGCAGCAGAAGAGCTGCCACCACCGCATCAGGGAACAGAAGAAGATGGCGGAGGACCAGAAGTTCCCTCCCTGTGACAGGCGAGGGATTAGACAGTGTGTGTCGGGTTCCCATCAATGACTGGTCAGAGGCGGGACCGGAGAACGTCCATCCCGAGCCAGGGGAGGACTGGAAGAAACCCGGAAGAAAGCTCCACAGTGCACTGCCAGTGAGTAGGACTGATCAACAGGTAAGCCCTCCACCGGCTGATGCTCTGTTTGTGCCTGCAGCTCGGCACGACCTGGAGGTTTCCTATCGGTTCGCCGGGTCATTTCTGCAGGTATTACATGACCTACGAGACTGCATAGTCGAGCTGAAGGGGAAGGCGATCGCACTACGTCAGACGCTACGTCAGGGGGCGGATTGGCACGGCGCTGGAATCTTTGGCCGGAGGATCGTGGCAGTACGGGTAAGTGAGACCGGTACCGTAAAGAGAAATGGAGAAGCGAGCGAATGCGTCCCGGTATCGTACGGTTCTGGTGACCGAGTAGCCGCGTCTCCAATAGAGGGGGTGACACAGAGAGCTGATCGCGTGGAAGGGGTGGAGCCAAGACGCTGGCTGATGAGTGCTGAGGGTCTTAGTACCCTACTGCCAGAGCCAGTGTCAGTCTCATGTTGCTCCACAGGGGTGAGGACGGCGAGGGGTCTCTTCCTTTACCGTAGGGAGACTCAAGCCATCAGCGCGCCCCAGAGGAAAAGGAAGAATCAGAGGAGTGAAGCAGGCTCTTCCTACAAAGTGAGACGTGAGCCCGTGAGCTAACATATGGTGGCGGGCCGCCCTCTGCAGTGGCAGAGGGAAGCCCCAAAGTCAGCAGGGATGACGGGAGTGCGAAAAGTCCCATTAGACAACCCGAAGACGGGGGCATGAAGGCCTCAAGTTGGGTGCCGAGGTTCTGGCCGCCAGGGTGCCAGCCGAAGGGGGGAGTGTTGGCCCTTTAATGGAGTGGAAGATGCCAGACAGTGGCATCAGGGTAATGACTCTGTCCCTGTTTCCATCTTATCTCTTGCAGGACCGGGCCCTGGACGACTGCGTTTTGAACCTGTTTCGTGGGAGACCTGCCCTCGTGGAACGGGCCACTGCGCCCAACGGGTCTTCACTGGCGATGGGGCAGTGTCACAGGAGGCTTGGGGTCAGACCCAGCCAGGACACCTGGAAGGACCAGGAGGTGGTCTATACATCCCCCGGGCCACGAAAGGGCAACCGCCCCGCCGTGGATGTTGAGGGGACCACGGGGAAGGAGCACGGAGGCTCAAACCCAATGGAGCCTGTGGCCACCACCAGGGGGCGCCCTGAGCATCATGGAGCCTGGGAGATCAACACATCCACCACACCTGGGAAGTGCTGCCTGAAGAGTGTCATCAGGCACCTGGACCACAGTCGGGAGCAGGAGCAGGACGAAGCTCCCATGAGGAGAGGAAAGGCGGCCTGTGGACATTTGGAAGAGAGACCCGTTAGGAGAGGGTGATTGGTGCTGGGGGCACTGTGTGCTGTGTGGCACCTATTTATACTTTAATAAACATGTGTTTGGCAAAGTGCTAGTGTTAGCCTTACTGTGATAGACCATCCAGGTCACAGACAGACAGACACCGAATGTCCTGAATATACACACGTTTATTAAACTCAATACGATTAAACAGCACCACAATGCCTAAAACATGCTGGAACCTGTAGTTCTATGGGGCAGTCCTGTTGTGTTCCGTGGGGGCTACCAGGGGGAGCTGCTGGGATCAGTCGTCCCTGCTTTAATGGACTTCCAAGTGCTTCCAGCAGGCTATGTCTTAGCACTGGAAATGCTCCCAGGCCACATATAAAAGATGACCTTTAGCCTCATCCAAGCAAGTCAGGGACAGAGGCAGAAGACAACACTTGTTTGGATGAAGAGGAGTAAGACAGAGGGGAAAAAATATTTAGCGTGTGCTGTGTTATACAGAGGAAGGGCCATACCAGCATATTAGTATTTCCCAGTTCAGGGAGTTACACATAAGTCATTGAAGCTTTGTATAGATTGGATTCTGGGTCCAAAGTGAGATGCCATTTTCAGAGACTTTCCAGTTTTATAGAGCCCTGACCTTTGGCTGGGCGCCATGGATGGGGTTAGTTCCCCTCAGTAGATGGTTTTGTGGAATTGTGCAGAGGTTGACAACAGACTGTACCAGAGTTGTACCGCTTATTTTATCAGAGTCAAGAAGGTGATCCTCAGGCACACATGCGTGACACAGCACCCCACTTGGCTCATCTACTCAGGGGAGGGCGGACTGAACAGAGAGGTCATTGGCCCGAGAGAGGGCAGTATTGGAATGGAGCATACAGCATCTATACTGGACTACATAGATGTGTGTTTGTAGGCTCAAGAACCAGAGGGTGAGCCAGGGGTTTGGAGTGCTTATGGGAACACAGCCTCTGCAGTGTAGCATGGTCGGTCAACAGAATGAACTCTCATCCTGATAGCTAATACCTGAGCTGGTTGATAGTCCATTTAATGGTTAAGGCCTCCCACTCAACTGCAGTGTATTTTGCCTCTCGGTCCAGAAGTTTCCAGCTTAGTTACATGTGAGTGTGTTTGGCTCTGTCAATGACTTGGCTCAAAACGGCTTCCAGGCTTGAGTCCGAAGCATCAGTCTGGAGGAGAAAAGGCAATGTAAAGTTAGGGGGAATCAGCACAGGAGCCGACATTAGTGCCACCTTCCATTGTGCACTCTATGCCATTGTGTTAGTAGCCAGCTTTCTCATGAGATCGGTCAATAAATCCAGTAGCACCCAGCAAGACACAGAAAGTCATTCACTTGCCTTTTGGTTTATGGTTGGGGTCAGTTTAAAATGTTTGCAACCTTGAAACACTATGGCTTGGCATACCCTCCACTCAAAGCATATCCTAAATATTTGGCCTTAGTCAAACCAAAGTAAAATATCTTGGGGTTGATTTACAGACCATTGTCAAAGATGTTGTAGAGGTTGGCCAGGATGTGCTGCATATGTTACTCACAATTTGCTGTAATGGATGACCATGTCATAGAGGTAGGGAGCACTATAAGCATTATGGGCTCTGAGCAGTCTCTCAGCCAGACGTGGAAAGGTGTCTGGAGCCTCGAGTAGCCCAAAATGTAGAAGACAATAATTCCTGTGTCCAGTGGGAGGATTGAACCCTGTCTTTCCTTTGCTGAATCAGTCAGGGAGGTATATCAATAATCCTTCTTCATGCAGAGGGATGACAGGATCCAGGCACTAGCCAGGTGCTCCATCAGATTGTCCATGCTCGCCATGGGGTACGTGTCAAAACAGGAGACCTGATTAAGCTGACAGAATTCAGAGCCTACTTCTGTTGGACTTGGACTCTAGAATAATAGGGCTGGAATAGGGACTGAGGCTCTCCACATTGATTCCTAGATTCAGCATCTGTTTGATCTACAACTCCACCTCCCCCTTTTTCACTTCCAGAAGGCATTATGGCCTCTCCCTCACCAAGACCCTGGGCTGTATGACTATGTGAGAAGCAGTTCGCAGTTTCCAGTCCGGCTTGGGGTTCCCCAACCCTGTAACGGAGGTGACAGCTTTTTCCATCTTATACCTCTTTGAAATTGTGTTCCCTGATATCCGCAAAGAATTCACAAAGGGTCGATGCCCACCTGTTCCTGCTACAGGTTGACATGGTAGATATGCTTCCGCAAGCACCATTTTGGCTAGGAGATCCGATAGTTCACCAGTTCCTTCCAGTCCTGCACCTCATAAGGACCTTTTCAATAAGTGAGGTGCTTGGAATGAGAGGTGGTTGTCAAGATTATAATCCTGCTCCCCAGGTGGAATTTGCACAGGCTCCATGTGTTTCTTGACCAGGGGATGCAGCTTGAAGAAGTGGTTGAGAAAGCTCGCGACATACTCTTAAATGTTACTAGAGAAGGGAGGAGCTTCATCCCCCCAGCCCTTCTTTAAGAGGTCGAGCAATCTTCAGGGTTGCCTTCCACAGAGCAGCTCAAATGGGGAGAATACCATAGAAGCACATCACACTACAAGGAAGGCAAACGAAACCAGAGGGAGGAGCTGGTAACAGTCTCTCCCATCTGTCGACACCACTTTCCTCAGCATCCTTTTGAGAATCTAATTGAATTGTTCACCCATCTGGGGATGATACATATGCATCTTGAGGTGGGTTATGTGGAGTAGATTGGCAACCTCCATGAATGTTTCTGATGTGAAAGGCATTCTCCTGGTCCATGAAGACCTCCTCAGGGATACCATCTCATTCAAAGTCTGTCCTCCAGTTCCTGGGCAATTGTCTTGGTGCTAGCCAGTCACTGGGAAATTGCTTCTGGGTAGTGCTTGGTGTAATCTTCAAGGATACGTATGCAACTGTGGCCCAGGGTTTGAGTAGTCTGACAATATTGATGCCGATCACGACTTTATGAAGCCACAACCTTAGAAACGTGGGAAATGGCGTCAATAACGGCTTTCAAAAAGATGACGAAGAAGGGACTAGAAAATAGCATTCAAGATGTTACAAAATACCAAATTCACATGCACCATAATCATGACAAACACTGAAATATTATTGAATTATATATTACTTTTATTTTTACATGCTATAAATATCCACCCACACCCCTTAAGTAGAATAATTAGTAATTAGTAAATCATTCATTTTGACTTTTCACACACATGTGCATGGGAGACGGTTTACAAACTCAAATAGTGACATTTCTCAGACAGACCAGGGGTTGGCGCTGTCTTCTAATAATCTCTCATTTTGTCCCTCTACTTAACAACTAAAGACTGCACCTCCCGGTAGCACATCCTCTGTTCCTCCCTCTGATGACATCACTTCCGGCAATATATAATGACATCCAGAACCCACCTCTACAGACATCACTTCCTCTTCTGGCCTCCTGCAATTCTTCCTGCTTCTGCTATATAATATACTCGAGAAAACCCCATTTTTAACTCCATTCTGTAAAGATATATTTTTTTATTTTCAACCTGCTTTTTAAGTCTACGATTTACTAATTTCATTTCTCCACAAAAGCAAACAATATGTTAAAGAAAACAAAGAATTTTGAATTTAATGAAAGTTCCTTATTTTTCAAGTGTTTCTTCCCAATTGTAGAACCACTGCTGCTGTCAGAACATTTCACTTACACATCACTTTGCAGATTTTACCCTCCTAGGCTAGGAGTGCCATTTGTTCAGCTGATCTGCAGTTTTCACCTGTTTGTCCTTATCAGTTTTAAGTTATTGAGCTGTGGAGCCCATCTTGTGCCCCAATACCTAAAAAAAGGAGGCAGTCATTGTGTTTGAGTGAATAACACGCCGTCCTTAATCGTCCTCTATCTCTCTATCATATCCTCAACCACAACAACTAGATAGTCTAGATAACAGGGAATATTTTGGTTTCATTTATTATGGAGACTTCTATTAAATGTTTTATTAAATAACACTTTAACAAGCATATTATATTTTACATTTTATTGAATAAGTTGTCTATTAACAATTCCTTTGACGGTGAGGGGGCTCACAGTGCATATTACAGTAATATGATGGTTTTATTTTATTGAGAGTCTACTGTGCTTTCAGGTAGGATGCGAAATTTGCAGATTTCACTTTTTCTTGGGAGGTCTGGAAACCTAAACCCCACAAACAACTAGGAAAGACTGAGTATGCAGAACAAGGATGACCAACATTGTGTCAGTGACATAAAATATTGTTTATTCCACCATTCAGTGCAGTTGCTTATAAACAATGGATATGTTTTAGGAATTACATGCATTTCCAATAATATTATAGTAAAATTGTGTATGAAACCCCTTATAAATATATTATTTGATAAAAAGGGCATCTAACTTTGTACAACTCATTAGAATATAAGAAAATGCATGTTTATAATGCCTCACTGTGTCTGAGTAAAGTCAAATGTATAATTTCTCTGTATAAGAATTTTGTGTTTGTTGGGATGCTGGGAGGAGGATGGGAGTTTGCTGTTGTTTTTTTGTTTGTTGTTGTAAAATCTTCAAGCTTCTGCAATTCTTATATTTCCCTTAGGGTGCCAAAAAGTATAATAATAATAATAATTATTATTATTTGCTTGGAAGCATAATAACATCTTTTGATTTCCTTTGAATTCTTCATGGATGTCTTCTGTGTCCTGTAATTTAACCTGCTCACATTACAAAAGTCCATTAAAGTAATTTGGATTGCTACTTATTAGTTCACATGTCTGACTTGCTCCTGCATCTATCTAGGATTTATCTAGGAAAACAGTACTCAACCTTGCCCTACTCAGAAGCCACATTAACAAAAAAATATTTTTGCAAGAGCCACAATCCAAAAACGTCCCTTTCCTCCCTGAAACCATTATGCATTGGAGTCTATGGATAATATACAGTATGTTTTTAAGGGATGAAAAGAATGACTGTAATAACTGAAATTTATTATCACTGCAACCGCAAATGTCAGCATTATTGGCAGTGTTTCAACATTACCATTATTAAATGAAGTACTGATCACAAAGTCCATAACAGCATAACAGACAGCATTGCTTATTTTCACAGCCCTTTCACTAGCGTTAGTGTGGAAGAAGATTTTCTGAGTAGTTCCGTTCTGTTTGACTCTTGCCAGCTTTTCGGTCCATAGCTGTCCGTCCTTCAGTTGAGTTCAGTTCAGTTAGTACTGAACTTTGGGTATTTCACTTTGTGATGGTACTGTAAACTGTGAAATGTTGTTATCACAAAGCAGACAGATGCATTTTCCAGCATCGCTTTACACAAAGAAACACAGTCATCTTCATATTTTCGTCTCTTGTGTTCTTTAGCTGTTTTTGCGAAATGCTGTAAATGATCTCTAAATCATTCCAGGGATGCAGGAGGTTTGGAGAAACGGGTAGCGACCTTTACTTTTTATTTATTTATTTTCCTTTGAATGCTTTCATTTAATTTATGGTTAATCGAGTTATTGAACTGTTTAATGTGTATTTTTGCTTCAACTGGGTATTCACTATTTTTATTTTCATGTACGAGTTAGTTTACTTGCCATTTTGGCTTCTTTGTTGTATCGACTGAAAGTGAGATGTGTCACACACGTGCACATAGGAGGCAGTCAAAGGATTTGAAGGATGGTCAGCTCGAGGGTTGATTAAATGCACTATCCTCTCTATTCCCTTTCCTACAGATCAACAGAAGGGAAACTCAGTTAAACCAGCACCAACTTCCACCCACCTATCCAGACCACCCCCTCCTACTGACCTCACTTCTGCATCCCCCTGCATGGACCCTCCTCTTCCTGCACAGCAACTATAAAAGCCTGCCCGTTTTTATCCTCAGTTGGTCTTTTGTGACTACTTGATTCATCACTTAGCTGTTTCCTGTCAATATACGGGGTGGTTCCCCAAACCTTTTTCTTCTCTTGTCTTTTTTGATACAGAGAATTAATAATGGAAAGCAAAAGCTGATCTGTGAAACTGACAAATCTTTAAAATTGTTGCACCCTTGGTAAACGGAGCAAGGTATGCAAATATGATTACATGCTATTTCGTTTATTCTGTTTTTCTGTAAAATGCATGTGTAAAATATTAAAAATGCATGTCTATATTTTCTTTTGTTTATAGTTTTCACAGTACACATGATGGTGTAACTTTAATAAACATATAAAAAGTTTTTGAAGTAAATAAAGATAAAGCACCAGTCTGGGACTCTCAGTTTCTTGATTTAAGAAAACCAGGGACTGCTACAAATGCTAGTTTCCCAGTGTTCATGTTAGTTTTCCTAGCACAAGACCTGAGGTAAATTGTCATTGTGTTTTTCAGGCGGTTGAGGGGTGGGGGCGTGCTAGATTCATGTGCGTGAATGAGAATAAATGAATTCTGCTGACATTGTTTTTACTATTGTCACGCACGCGCGAGTAGGAGATCGCGGACGGACCTTAGCACGCTTCGGAAGACATTCGCCGGCAGGGAGTGGCGGGGTACTAACCTTTCTCCTTTGCTTTCTTGCAGAACAAAAGACGCTCTGCCACCATAAGCCTCATTTTCCCGCAGCACGTTATTTCCGCCATTGTTCCTGACGTCATCGATCCCATCTTCCCTCACGGTTCCTTCCCAGCATTCCTCCACTTCCGGCTCCTCCTTTATAAAATGGCCGCCGACGCCAGTATTGGCGTCGCGCTTATGAACAGTTTATGTTTATATAATTTGACCTGCTGTGATATTTTTTACAGTATACGGGGCCGGAAACCCCAAACCTTTATGCTGTCCCTTTGTTTTCTTTACACTATGTAAGACTTAAAAGAACCGCAACTGGCCTTTGAAGAACCACATGCAGCTCGTAAATTTCGGGTTCAGTGCCAATGATCTAGGAGTTTAAAATGATCAATGTAGTTGCTAAATACATCATTAATATTCTTTCCAGGAGTAGATCTACTATGAAACTAGTGAAGTTGAAACTTCAGGTCTCCTAGAAGTGACTTTAGTCCACATTGCTTAAAAACTTTGGGCGTCGACTATATGAGAAGGGGGTTTTAAAACCTGTGCATGTAGTTGTTAGTTTTCTTTTAAATTTGTGGTGATCTGTCATGGAATAATCCCTTTAAAGAACATAACAGTGGTTACCCAGAGCTCGCTGCTGGTTGAGAAGGGGGCCCCATAACATTTCAAGCTTCAGGGCCCCCCAAAAATGGAGGTCTGCCACTGATTCTATCCACTTCTCTGTTCCTATATACGCTATCATCATAACTGTGTTATCAGTTCCATGATGAACTAATATGGCTTGCAGATTATTTTTCTTTAATTGAATAATCACTATAGTAAATGCTTAATGTTTTGTCCCTTAATATCCATTTTAGGCTTTTGCTTTTACAAATTAATTACATTTCAAATAGAAATGTCTGGGCTAAATCAGGCTTGATTCAAACAGAGAATTTTTGTTACCACTTGAGTTCAATGGAGCTGGAATAGCTATAGATTGCCTTCCCTGTACATCAAAGAAATTAATAAGGATTCAAAATTTGTTATCCTTTCCTGACACTCTTCTAAATATTATAAAAATTAATGAAAATTCATCCATCAGTTTCCTAAAACTTATGTACAGTGGTGTGAAAAACTATTTGCCCCCTTCCTGATTTCTGATTCTTTTGCATGTTTGTCACACAAAATGTTTCTGATCATCAAACACATTTAACCATTAGTCAAATATAACACAAGTAAACACAAAATGCAGTTTTTAAATGATGGTTTTTATTATTTAGGGAGAAAAAAAATCCAAACCTGTGTGAAAAAGTAATTGCCCCCTGAACCTAATAACTGGTTGGGCCACCCTTAGCAGCAATAACTGCAATCAAGCGTTTGCGATAACTTGCAATGAGTCTTTTACAGCGCTCTGGAGGAATTTTGGCCCACTCATCTTTGCAGAATTGTTGTAATTCAGCTTTATTTGAGGGTTTTCTAGCATGAACCGCCTTTTTAAGGTCATGCCATAGCATCTCAATTGGATTCAGGTCAGGACTTTGACTAGGCCACTCCAAAGTCTTCATTTTGTTTTTCTTCAGCCATTCAGAGGTGGATTTGCTGGTGTGTTTTGGGTCATTGTCCTGTTGCAGCACCCAAGATCGCTTCAGCTTGAGTTGACGAACAGATGGCCGGACATTCTCCTTCAGGATTTTTTGGTAGACAGTAGAATTCATGGTTCCATCTATCACAGCAAGCCTTCCAGGTCCTGAAGCAGCAAAACAACCCCAGACCATCACACTACCACCACCATATTTTACTGTTGGTATGATGTTCTTTTTCTGAAATGCTGTGTTCCTTTTACGCCAGATGTAACGGGACATTTGCCTTCCAAAAAGTTCAACTTTTGTCTCATCAGTCCACAAGGTATTTTCCCAAAAGTCTTGGCAATCATTGAGATGTTTCTTAGCAAAATTGAGACGAGCCCTAATGTTCTTTTTGCTTAACAGTGGTTTGCGTCTTGGAAATCTGCCATGCAGGCCGTTTTTGCCCAGTCTCTTTCTTATGGTGGAGTCGTGAACACTGACCTTAATTGAGGCAAGTGAGGCCTGCAGTTCTTTAGACGTTGTCCTGGGGTCTTTTGTGACCTCTCGGATGAGTCGTCTCTGCGCTCTTGGGGTAATTTTGGTCGGCCGGCCACTCCTGGGAAGGTTCACCACTGTTCCATGTTTTTGCCATTTGTGGATAATGGCTCTCACTGTGGTTCGCTGGAGTCCCAAAGCTTTAGAAATGGCTTTATAACCTTTACCAGACTGATAGATCTCAATTACTTCTGTTCTCATTTGTTCCTGAATTTCTTTGGATCTTGGCATGATGTCTAGCTTTTGAGGTGCTTTTGGTCTACTTCTCTGTGTCAGGCAGCTCCTAATTAAGTGATTTCTTGATTGAAACAGGTGTGGCAGTAATCAGGCCTGTTAACAAATTACTTTTTCACACAGGGACATGTAGGTTTGGATTTTTTTTTCTCCCTAAATAATAAAAACCATCATTTAAAAACTGCATTTTGTGTTTACTTGTGTTATATTTGACTAATGGTTAAATGTGTTTGATGATTAGAAACATTTTGTGTGACAAACATGCAAAAGAATCAGAAATCAGGAAGGGGGCAAATAGTTTTTCACACCACTGTATGCAATTGGAAAAATATGTGGTGTTTTAGAGAATCGGCAGGGGTGAATGCTACTTCATGGCATGCGAAGTATGGGACCTTTGAAAGGTTTCAATTATTATTATAGAATTTATTCAGAGCTCTTTATTTCAGGCTGTCTTGCATTACTTTTTCTGATTAATTCCAAGCTCAAAATATCAATAGTACACCAGTGCCTTCTATTCAGGACATCCATCATTGACTTTGAAAGACAAACAGCACTATGTAGGACACCACTAACTTTGGTTGTGTGAATAGTACAAAAAAGAAACTTGATCAGTAGTAAAAATAATCATTTATTCATATTCCAGTGATTCTTGTAGCTAAACACAACATATCTGGTGGTAACACAATTTACTTGGCTACACCATATGTCACGTATTCACTCTGGCAATGTATAAAAACAAAAATTAAGGTTTGCAGCCTAGAAAGAAAAACTGATCACTTTGCAGTTGTTATATTTATTTAAAATAACCTAGCACATACTTTACATTGTGAAAAGAATACAACTTAGAAGATATAAAATCCTTTCTAACAATTTGCACAATTATCATTTTTATGGCATGTATCTGCACTTGTCCTAGATCAAACCTTTTTTTACTTTCTATAGCAGCTTTAACTGAGTAAAGAAACACTTTGATTAATTCAAACTGAAAAATCCTTAAAGCTCATTTTCTGCAGTTCTTGTATACACTGCTGACAGATGGAAGTTTTCCAGATGCATCACAGTTTCTTTTTTAAAAATTTTGCCTTGTGAATGGTATTAAATGATAGTAACAGAAATAATCTTAGGATTCAAATATCCAAAAACAAAACAAAAAATTGGCTTCTGCACATTACACTTACTTTTGAATGAGAAAACAGTATTTTAAAACCCTTCCCATTATTTTCTACAATAAATGTTAGATGATAGCTGTGGATCAGAATAATGCTATTCAAACAATTGGGTCTGTAGATTTTCTGAATCTGGTTATTCTGAAACTGGAATATTATCCTGGCTGCAGTAAACAGAAGACATAAACTAATCCTAGATTGGAACCAAAGTCATCCCAGAGCCACACACACTGGGTCAGTTCACAGTCAGCAACTAAACTGACCTGTTCGTCTTTAGGATATGGAAAAAAAAGAAGTACCCAGGGAAAACCTACACTGAAATAGGAGGAAAATCCAAAATCCACACAAAAAGTGTCCAGTGAATCCAAACGTCCGCTTTCACAAAGCAGCAGCAGTAACCACTGCCTCATCAGGCCACTGTTCACACATTGGGTTCATTTCTCATGTGTTTCATTCTGTTATAAAGAACTACTGTATCTCATTTTTAATTTCCGTTATAAACTTGAGCAAATAAGTTGTGCAAATCCTCATCTTTTCTTCTCTCCAACTGTTTTTTATGATTTGAGGATGCCAGCTGCTGTCTCACAAATCCACATATACTGAGTGCCACATGTTATATCATTCCAGTCCAAAATACCATTGTGATTTGAGGCTTCTGCACAGTTCTCAATACCTTCATAGTTATCAGGCTGCTGAGCATACTGATTGCTCCAGAACCTACAAGAAAAGCAGCATGTTATTATTTTCCCAGTGATTATACTTTGATTTCACCTCCTTAATCAGACCTTTTATCTTGTGTTACTCTTTATTTTATCATTTGTAAAATGCCCTGATGATGATGATAATAATGACTGTGAAAAGTACTCTCCTTGCAATATTGCAAATTTCACTAGTTTACCCTCTTGACCTCAAGTATTTTATTTATGTACAGCAGTTTATGAGAAATTATAGTCTTAATGCAGATGCCCAAAGGATTCCTCTTACAAGCTAATTCCAGGGGCATGTTTGCTTCATCCTCAGTTTCTGCAGCCTGAAGAAAAGCCTTGAAAATCTGTTTAAGTTACAACAAGGGCATCTTCATACATACGGTACACTCCCAAAGCTGCATACTTCAGTTCTGGATTGAGGGAAGCAAGAGCCTATCCTGGCAGAATTGGGTGGAAGACAGGTAACAAGGTGCTATGTAATGGTAGAACTCACTGTATAACCGCACTCACTCTCACCAAGGCCAAAAGCTTTAGAAGAAAAGTATTTATTTTAGAGTAACTTGTACTAAACTGGGCAGCATGGTACCACAGTGATTAGAGCTGCTGCCTCATACTGTAGATCCAGCATCCTATGTTTAAATTCTGTGGCTAGCCATTATCTTTACGTAGGCTTCAAGTTCTTCCTACATTTGTGTAGGTTTTCTTTTGGGTTTCTATTTTGTTATTGTTAGGCTTTAGTTTTCCATGGCCCTGAACTGGATCAATGAGGCTTGCTAATGTTGGGTTTTGTTTCTCTTGTTATTTCCATATAGCATGATAATGTAACCAGAAATCTGTGGTTCACTGCACAAGCATATAGTGCAAACAGTGATAGTCAACTGTACACTTTGGCCTTGAAATATCTGATACCCACAGCCTATTATTGGTCATTTAGATGACATGATAGTTTTGTGATGTGCATGCAGAAACAAAATCAGAGTGACCCTTTAGTGAGCTGGCCCATGGAAGACGTTGTTTTGTGCATCCTAATTCATGACCTCAGGGAGCTCATTATGGAGATGAGTATTGATGTGAAACAAGAGAAAAAAATTGTAATTTGATGCTATGCTGGAGAAATGAGGTCATAGATGTTAGTGCAACTTATAGTGCATACAAAATAGTATCAAAAATGTGTATTAGTATCTCTGTGATTTATATGTTAAATGGTCATGCAGATATGCATGTGATTTTATGCTGTATTGCCCCTGTGACTCTATGAACCTTTATACATGGATTTCCTTTGATCATATACACCAGCATAAAAGTGTATGCTTTTAGTTTTTACAAAGTTTTTGTAGTTTTTAGTTTTTACAAAGCTTTGTGAGGTGTGCACCAAGGCTCTTTCAACATTCAAACATCTAGAAACAAACTGAAGATTAAGCACAAAATCTTTCATATAGCCACAAATGTGCTTAACATTCTGGTTAGGTAAACAAAGAAAGAATGAGAGAGAGAGAACACATGTATTTTATGGAGAACTGGATCATTGACTTGGCTCATTTTGAAAATTATATTTGAGTAAGAAGGCAGGAGACCCCACAACTGCTCACCTGCTGGTTAATCTGCTTATCCTATTGTTTTAACATCTGTATGGAAGGCATTGAGTCATCCCACCTTGGGACTTTCTTCCTGATTGTTGTGTGGACACAGCTGAAGAGCAAGGACCTCAATCAAATATAAGAAACTTGGCCATGATCCTGTCATACCAGAGACACTTGTTTATTCCAAAAAGTTGAATCAGCATTAAAAGAAAACTATGCCCTATTATATCTAATATTTCAACGTTTTGTGCTCCTCTATCTTTGTGTGGTAGTTCTCTGGCTAGCAATAGGCTGTGAGGTAAAAGGGACTTTTTTGTGCATATGGTTGAGTTCTGTTTCCATGAAAAAAAAATCACGAGCATTTATGTAAAAGGTTTATGATGGCTGAAAATTAATAAGTAGTTGCAATTATAATAAATTACAGTGAACCCTACTCATACGAGTTGAGCTGGTACTACTAAAAACTAACTTGTAAATATAATCTCTCTATATATAAAATCCAACGTCTGTCTGTATGTTTGTATGTCTGTCTGCTTTTCACGAGAGAACTACTTAACGGATTTAGATCGTGTTTTTTTCTATAATTCCGGTTGATTTTGCAACTTCTCTCATTGCACTAAGAATCAAAGTTTGCTTACAGGAGCAATATATTCACGCTAATTCGAGACAGAGGATGTGGGCTCGAGGGGAGGGGGAAGCATGACGTCAGGAGTGGGGAGCTGTGCAGGGCCCTCCTCACTGTCCTTTTTCACTAATGTGCAGGCGGAGCCATGGGGCACGGCTAGTGTAATTATATATATGTGAATTTATGTTAATAGCTTTCATGCAACCATTTACCATAAACAATTTAACTAATCTCAAAAAGCCTGTTTTAATGCAGTAATTGAAGTTCTTGCAGGTTAATGCTGATACAAGTCACATATCTGTTCTCGTTTTCCAAGACCTGAGTATGGAATTTGATACTATAGACCACAGAATTCAGTATTCCTATAAATTGCCTTTGACAATGGGCGAGTCTCTCTGACTTCAGTCTTATTTAACAGAAACTACTTTGTTATTTATGATGATTGTAGCTCTGGTATCCATAATACTGTCTACAGTGTACCACCAAAATCTATACCAAGCCCACTGCTATTTTCAATCTAGGTGCTCTCATTAGGCCAGATCATATAGAATACTGCAGCTAAGCAGATGACATGCAGCTTTACTCATTTATAGTAATTGATGGCCTTGATGCTTTTTGCTCTAATCCAGTGTCTTACTTATATGAGTAGTAATTATCTCAAACTAAATAAGCAGAAATTTTAGTTGTTGGCAAAAATAGAAATAATGAAGATCTTAGAAATAAACATGATCTCTTAGCATTAAAAGTCAAGACAGAAGTAAAGAATTTAGGTGTAATCATGGACTCTGAACTAAAAGTTGAATTGCACATTAACCATATTAGTAGAACTGCATTTCTTCCATAAATCTGGACGGTCTTCCAGTTCCTGGAGGTTCATTTAGAATGTGACCAGGACTGATGAATTTATTTGTGTTTTATTGTACTTTGTGATTTGCAGATTATCTGACTTTCCACTTCTTTGGATTCTGTATTGGGACATTGTTTGCTCGGATTACTCTGTGTTTCAGGCATTTCCATTTTGGCTTGTGCTCCATGGAACATCTTACTGAATGGAATACTTTATGTGAAGAATAAATCTTTTATTGTATAAAGATTCAATGCTAGCTTTAATTATTAGCCAGAGTATGATGGTAATATCCTCCTTTTGTAAGTGGTTTTGGAACTTAAAACCTTTGTTTTGAGACTCCTAGTTCATGACACCATGTTGTGCCAAGCAAGAGAACACGGAGGCTCCACCAATTGGTGAAATAAAAAGACATCCATTTTTTAATTTAATTTGTAACAATGACTCCAAACAGAGTAATTACAGAGTATTCTATATGTGGTGTCCAAACTTTGAATTAACTCAAAAAACACAAAGGAAATATTCAAGACTCAGTTTAGATAAGGAAAGGGTAAATGACAAGTTAGGATTTTTGGCTTATTGGAGTTTTTGGTTAGCAATTTGATAACTTTTGATTTTTAACTTTCTGACAGTGTGTTCTTGGCATTTGAACTTTTGCTAGTGCCTTATATGTTTTCTGGTTTTTCTTAACAGCTGCTGTCATTTCATGATTTGCTATTTTGTTTTTTCTCCAGCTTAACTAGAGTTTATTTTTCTGTCCTCCTGGACATCTGACCTTTTTATTGTACTCATTTTTAGAGACTTAGAGTACGATATTATATATAAGGACTCTTTTCTACTAATTATATATCTATGTTACGCAAGGTCATATTGAGTAGTCAAAGTAGTCTATTAATTGTTTAGTGCTTTGGTCCATAACACGGGATCTTGGGAATCACTGAGGCTGCTGGTTTGCATTCCATCAGGGCCTTATCTGTACTGTTATTTGATTCTCACTCCATTACAAAAATGCTCCAACTTGATCTACAGTCTCAGAAATGACAACTGGAGGTGTTTCATACCTTTCTTTAATTAGTCATAGTTTATAAAAACAGCAGCCTATAACACCTTATTATTTTTCTTATCCTTTGAGTGTTCAGCAGTCTGATAGGAGTCATGGTTCCATTTGGATTTGCACATTTGTGCTTCCATTGTAAACAAGCTGCTGGAGTAAGATATTCAGAAAGAATGAAAAGGGAAAAAGTTGAGTTTTGAGTGATACTAATACACATCACTTTGTGTAACATTTTGTTTTACAGAAAAGTAAAATACACTCTGGTCGGGACTTTTGAGACTGAGATTAGAATACCACCCACCTATTACAGAAAGGAACCAACCCTAGATAAGGTGCCACTCACTGTGTTAGTTTAATTACCAATTAATAGCAATGAGCAAAATGATTCACGCAAAATTAAACTTGTGGCGAAACTGTTTTGCATCATGAAAAAATTAGCAAAATTCATGTCATTTGCACATGAAAAATGATGTTTATTTCTCGCTTGGAAACATCTCCATGCATTAATTCTGCATGGGTCTAAGTGTCATTTAGTATTCAAATAAAGATTTCTAGTGAATATCAAAATCAGAGGAGGTGTGCATACCCTGAACTAGGATAAAGTGGCTGCTAGGTAATGGGGAATTGAGTTGGCAATGGCGACTGTGCGGATAAAACACAGTGTCTCGTGTGCATGTGTAGAGGACAGCTTAAGGGACCTGGTGATGGTAATTTCGCTGCGCAAGGGGTTGGTGCTGTATGCTGATGTCTTTTCTCTTCCTCTCTTCGCAGACTGGAAGATGATAGACTGTTCAACCACTGACATCACTTCTGGTGTCCACCCACATGGACTCTCCTATTCCTGCTGGAAGGACTAAATAAACGGAAGATCCACTATCTTTGTTCAGTTCATTTTGGAGTACGTGTCTGAAGAAGTGTCCGTCATTGTTGTGAAACTTTTGTTATTTCTGTAACTTTCAATCATATGGGGTCACCATGGTAGTGGTCCAACTGTTTATCTTTGTTGATCTCCTCTTTTACAACAGTAATGAGCCTGCTTGGGTGTTTTAGTGTTTCTTCATGTGGAAAATTGGCAGGATGTTACATTTTTATAAAATGTACTGCAATCTTCTACAGTGATGTGAACAAGAAGCATAAATAGAAAAAAAATTACTAGTCTGGTACATATTACAGGCATTGCACAGCTGAAGGACAAAACACAGGTAAACATGGAAGTGTGAATGAGACTTTAGGAAGCAATATTCATTTGGTTTTCATACAAAAACACCTTTTAAACCCCAAAAAACTCTGTAGTGAGGTTTACGTTTTGCAATTACAAAATTGCCTACAAAATGAATTTTAGCGTCAATTTTGCAAAACTGTGTGCGAATGGAAACATGGCTGTTGAGCTTATCAAGTGGGATGGGATGTGAGTAAAACCAGAATGCTGGAGAAAACATGATATAGACATGGGAAAATCATGAAATTTCGCATAGGCAGTGTCATAATTCAAAGTTATGACAGTGGATAAAAAGACATAAGATTTAACCACTACATGACCCAGAAACATGCTGACATATTTTATGAAGATAAAGAAATTTAGTTTTTAATTGGGAAACTAGTTTTAAAGGAAACCAGGAAATACAAATAGTCTCATGGACCAGGATTTGCAACCCTTGGTTTGGTGGGCACAGCTGGTTTTTGTGTGAATATGGTGAGTGTGGGTGCTCGGGTGCCTCTCCAGTGTGCTAGTACAGTCGACTGCTAGTGTAGAGATACGTTGAGGAAGAACAACATCCAATACTAATGCCTTAAGAAACCTTTCCTAAAGTCAAATATATTTACAAGAGCATCAGCAATGAATATTTCATTACAAGCTGTAATAATAATATGTTTTAAGTGACGCCAATTTTTAAATGGATTTCTTCACAATTTTTTGCCATTGATTATTCATCTTGTTTCAGTGTCTTTTAAATAAAATGTAGAAGTCCTTACATTATATTCTTGTCCAGAGGCTTGTTGTTCAACCACCGCCAGTCTCCTTCTGTGGCGAAATCATTGAGTCCAATCCAGTAGTGCTTATTGTTTTTTGTTGACTTTTTTAAAAACTCCTAAAATAGAAAATAATGAAATTTAAAAAGAGAAACTGCTGTCCTGATACCTTCCTGCCATCTAATGGCAATATTTTGGGTTTCTGTTGTTCCAAGAACATGTTGTCCCAAGATTGTAATTAACCAGTGATCATTGAGCAATTTAAGTAAGCTTCTGACATCATAAAGGATGGATTTGGTGCACAATTTGATTTTTTTTTTAAACTTGAAATTTAAATGTTTAGAAATTTTTTCATCCAGGGTCATAGAATTTTGCACGTTTTTGTATATGAAAAAGGAAGGGACCCAACTGGAGGATTTTGTGTTTTTTCCTGCACACCCTGCTTTATGATGTCAGAAGCTGAGTTTAACGCTTATTGGTTGAAGGTGAATAATCTTTCTGGGGCAACAACCTTAATATTCCAGGAACTATCAAAACTCAATATTATCAGATCAATCTTTACAACAGGACCTTTCTATATTCGTATTGTGCCTAAGACAGAAGATGTGACAGACAGGTTAATAAAATGCTAGGTGATGTGGCAGGGTGACAACATGTGACAAAAGCCAATACCAGCAGATCCCAATGCCCCAGTGCAGTAATAGGGACACTGTGCTGTAAAAATTGTGCCGTCCTTTGGATAAAACATGAAACCGAGGTCCTGACTCTCTGTGGTCATTAAAGATCCCTGAGCATCCCTCACAAAAAAAGTAGGGTGTATCCTGATGTCCCGGCAAAATTGTTCACTATGGTCATTCTGGCCCCCTAATCATCCCCCTATCTCTAATTGTCTATGTTTCTCAACCCTTCACCAGCTAACAGCTAATGTGTGGTGAGCGTCCTGGTGGAAAATGGCTGCTGTCGCATCATTCAGGTGGTTGTTGCACATTAGTGGTGGTTGAAGTGGCTCCCCACTCTCTGTGTAAAGCACTTTGAGTACATTGAAAAGTGCTATATAAATATAACAAATTATTAAGTGCAAAAAGTTTGTGGACCAGAAAACTGATCACTAAAGTATCTGAAAATTTGTTGCAACTGTCTCATAACCAGGAAGAGCGTGATGCTGACCTCTCATACCATTGCAATAATGATGTCACTCACTTCCATCCCAGTGTAGCAATGAAGTAGCATCCTCAAACAAATGGAGAGTAAAGTTGCATTGTGTAAGAACCAGCTGAAGATGTGAAAATAATTAGCTAAACTGTAAGTGAAAATACATAACGGAATTGAACACTATGCCAAGGAAAAACCCTAACTGAGAAGAAAATGTATAAAAAATGGCAACGAGGAATGTAAAAAAAATGTTTGTGTTTGTTCAAGTGCTGATTTACAGTAGAGCAACCTGTCTGGACTATGGCTTCTGCTGGCTATCACTGTGCTAACACAGCTCATCTCTCTACTGGTATAATATTTTTATTTTGTCCAGATCTTTGGCATTTTAGCTTTAATCACTTGTCAAAAACAAGCAGACAACCAGCTTATGGACAGGTGGCAACCTTCTTGATTCCAAGTAAAGTCATCTGCTGTGCTTACAAAATAAAGAGATACCAAATCACATTTGGGATATCTAGATGAAGGGCTCACCTGCTCTTGGGTGCTTTCTATGATCACCAGATGCCCACCCAGAGAGACACATTGATCCTGACTAGAATTCCAGCTCATCTGCTTAGTGGAGATGTAATAACACTTTTTTTCAAATTTCAGCCATGACTCTGGGCAGAAAACACAAGTCCATTCTGTTAAAAAAGAAAAACAAATTACAAACTGACGTTCAATGTATGCAGATTTTGAAATTTTAGATTTATTACTGGTTTGCCTGTGTCTTATTAAAATGGCATCTCACCTCATTGGTTATTTAGGGATGAGATTACTGGTAGTTAGTGATTTTTTATATGAATTTGTATCAGCTTGAGAAAGTCAATTTATCTGAATAGTGTAAACTTACCAGCTGAAGCACTGTGTCCAGCACAGAGTCGACCAACTTCTGAGTATCTTGTTGTGAGGTTTGTAAAGCTCTCATTTAAAGTCAAATACTTCATCTGAAGAGCTGTCATGTCATGGGTCTGTTGAGTGATCTGTGCCACTATAGAGAATGGGGATACATAATAAAAGGAAGGTTATTTACAAGTCAGTTATTTTAAAGAACGTCATAAAATTAGGAGGAAGGACTTGATAGATTTTGACACATTTAATTATTGCCTTAGGAATGGGAAGGAAACTTCTTCATTGCATTTAACTACTCTGGTTTTAGTCCACCATATCAAATGATCTGGAAAGGCACAACTGGATGGATGCAAAACCAAGAAGCAACAGATAATACCATTCCTATAATGGGTCCTTGTTAAACACATTTCATAAGCCACATTATCTCAATCAGTGGTCTCAAACTCCAGTCCTGGTTGGCTGTAGTGGCTGCAGGTTTTCATTCTAACCCTTTTCTTAATTGGTGACCATTTTTTGCTGCTAATTAATTCCTTTTTCCTTTCATTTTAATTGACTTGTTTTTTAAGATTTGTTCCTCTGAATTGCTTCATTTCTTTCCTTAAATGACACCCAAACAGAAATAAAAAACGAAGTGAGTGAACCACAGAAGACCAACTAAGTCAGAGCCTCAAATTCCAACCAATTTCACTCCAACCAGTTGCTTAATTACGAGCCGATTCTTGTTTTTAATTATACCAGGGGGGTATTTTTCGTATGTCGCTTAAATCATCCGAGATCAGATGCCTCATCTTGGGTGAGTTAATGCCAGTGAAGCTCATCTGGGATAAATCAGTTTTTCAAACGCAGTCAGATTAATTATTATTTAATATGTCATAATTCCAGATCAAAAGTGAGCACAAGGAGAACATGGGAACAGGTTAAAGTGAAGTACAAGAATGTACTTCAAACTGGTAAATATTGGTATATAACTATTTAAAGAATTGCTGACATAAAGAATCATATATAATATAAAAAACATTAATTTTAAAGCTAATAAGAAGGCAGACAAGCAAAAAACAGGTGGAGGGCCATGCAGTCCAGACCTAACCCCTGCGGAAGAGTTGGCTCTCCAGCAAAATGCCCATCGCCCTGTTTCTGAGGGCATTTTTTTTTTGTTGGGTCAGTTGCAGGGAATGTCATATCTCTAGAACTTGTGTCTGACCAACGAGATATTGACGAAGGTCTAATATTTGATGAAGACACTGTGTCTGATTATTCATCAGGAGGAGAGGTACATTTTCCCCATAATTTTTGATCAAACTCCACTCTGATCAGTCCCATGTGCCCCAATCACATTTGTAAATCCTGGGTAATGAGAATGTTAGGCAGATTGTGAGATTCTTTACGGAACTGTGGGTGTTTTTGCCTGTGTACCTGCAACGGCATGAAATGCTTCTTTTATTGTCTGCACACGCAGGTGTCCAGGAAACACTATGAAAACCCGAAGGAAATATTTCACAGTCAAACAGATTTTACGAATTGCCTGGCAAACTGCACTTTTAGATAAATTTTCCGCATCACCTACAGTATTTAAAAAAAGTGCTGCCTGCAAAAAAACCCAAAGCAATGCATACTGTCTGTGTGGTTGTGAGAGCCCGACTTTGCCTAGTTTGACTTCGAATATAAGGTGCTAATAAATCTTTGAGGTACAATATTCCCCCTCGGCTAAAGTTGTATCTTTCAAAAAGAATTTCCTCCGGTAGCAATAAAGGATCTTGCCGATCGCGCAAAACCCTCTCTATATGAAACTCTCTTATTATAATTTGCACACCGATATCAATTGGTCGCTCATTCATGAACGGCAAAGCTATGACTGAATGAATTCCATGCACGGACACTGATTAAGTGTGTGAGCTAATCCTTGTTTACATAGAACAAACCTGCTCCGAGCAGGTTTGAAGATTTGGATGTGCTGCTATGACAACACATCCAGCAAGAGTTTCGAAAAACTGAAAGATCCAGGATCAGGCCAAATCGTCAACAATTACATCCGGCTAAACGAGTAATCCACGTACGAAAAATACCCCCCAGTTCTTTAATTCAATGGCTTGCTCCTGCTCTCCTTGTGCAATGGCATACATTTCAGAAATTACTGGTTTTCTATTTTCTACGGACACTATTAAAATGTTCTGTGGACCTGAGCAGATCAGCATTCCTGAGACCTTCACTTTTCTTTATTTTCAGATATTGTGTGATGGGCAGTTTGCTGGCCATGCTTTGGCTCATTTTATATCTCATTATTGTTTGACTGCTAATTAATAACACGTCAATTAAAATTAATTCAAAAGAAGTTGATTAGCAGCAAAAGCAGGTCATAATAAAGAAAAGGGTTAGAATGAAAACCTGCAGCCAATGTGGCCCTCGAGGAGTCTGAGATCACTGATCTAAATCCTCTACACACTGAGGTACAATATAGCACATTTAAATTATTTCCATGTGAAGGGTCCTGGGTCAGACTCTGTAGCCCTCCTGGTTGTCTTCCTTACCCTGATTCAATGGGCCTGTGGTAATTTCTCCATATCATTCCATATCTGTTTAGTTATGTATGGGGGACTTCAAAATGAGTCTGCGCCATTACAAATTTGTTTAATTTCCTAATAATGGGCTTGACTGTCCTCATTATAATTGACAGTGATTAAGGATGGGACCACGGGGACGGAGCCAGGAGGTTCAAACCCAATGGGGCCCGTGGCCACCGCCAGGGGGCGTCCCAAGCGTTGTGGAGCCCAGGAAGCCTGCACCTCCGCTACACCTGGGCAGGTGAAGGAAGAACCTTCCAGGGATGCCCAGAGTGCTTCCAGGTGCTAGTGCGGCACTTCTGCCACACCAGGAAGTGCCACCGGAAGGTAATCAACGAGCACCTGGAGCACATCCGGGTGGACATAAAAGGGGCCACCTTCCTACAGTCGGGGAACTAGAGTCGGGAGCTGAAGGTGGACGAGCTCCAGTGATGAGAGGAAGAAAGGCGGCCCACGGACGTTAAAAGGCCAGAGGAAGGGTGTTGTGGTGCTGGGGCACTGTGTGTGCTGGACTTGTGTTTGGGGACACTTGTTTAGTAAAGAGCGTGTGTTTTATGAACTGTCGGTGTCCGTTTGGTTGTGTCCAGGCTGAACATCTCACGCTGTCTTGAGTAGATAAATCAGTTATACATAGATACACTTAAACTCCACAGCTATGTCGCTTTGTACCTTTGACCAGCATCACTTGTGAAACAGCCACTTTCCATGCCACATACGCACTGTGAGTAAAAGACTGCTGCAGCTCCAGCCCAATCTTTTGCCTATGAACACTGTCTCCATTTTGTGCACATGCAGATTAAGGTCTCCTCCCATTGGCAGCAATGCACTCCCGTTGGCAATTGAAGATCTAACACTGACACAGGCTCAGACCAGTAATGGGCCTGTTCATTGAACAATTATAAACAGCAACTTTGTACTCTAAATTGACAAATGACTTCAATTTCCTATTTTTAATGGCCACAGAAAACATTGCCAAAACAAGTAATACAAACTAGGAACAAGAGGCAGTTAGCTTAGTGCTGTTCTCACCCTGAACACTGTCAGTATCAGTCCCTGTCACACTCTTCATCATCACTGAGCTGATGCCCAATGTAGGCAAGTACAGGTAAGGTATGTTTTTTAATTTCCTATTAAAGTTTTCACCTTTTTTAAATATTCCCGAATTGAAGAAGGTGCTTCCCTTTTTTCCTGACAAGCTGCTATCACTCAAACATCTAGCCCTTTTCAATATGAGGAGAGCCTTCTGTATTCCACTGCAATGTTTTCTCAGTAATAGCCACTAAGTGATTTGTAACACCTTAAAATTTATTTTCAGGCTTTCAAGAGGTCCAAAAGGTTATTTAGGGAGTACAAGGCCCCACATGACCCACTGTATTTCACATTTTGCCCCTATTTTCTGCACACCTCAAATGCTAGTAGTGTATTAGTGATTTTGCAGCTCCATTTTCTGCAGTGATTGTGGGTAAACCTTGTTGCAACAAAGGACAGAGAAGACTCAGAAGGTTTGATATTGAAGTCTGACACTGGCAAAAGTAGCAATGCCTTATGAGTTAATATAATCCATGCTTTTGGGAACAACCATCTATTTCATTCTATGACATTCCAGGGCTCCACAGCACTGCTAATGAGCAGACATGGTTGCAAAATCTATAAAACAGGAAAGTAATAAAATTCTAGAAAGGTACTCACAGTAAATGGCCAGTACAATGATGATAATGATCAGCAGGATAAAAGATAAAACCAGCAGAAGAAACTGGATCCATCTTGATGAAACCTTCTTTTCCTTCAGACTGACAGAGGGTACTAAGAGTACAGATTAGAGAGAGCATGTCACCTTTGAAATTTATTTTATTTTATAAAATGTACATGAACACACCACTATGTTTTGAGTTTTTAGGGTTGAATTGTATAAGTTTTTCAAAACTGCTAGATGAATACATATTATCTTTATAGTCATAATAAACATAATTTTTGGCAAAAGATATAGGTTGTCTGACATGTAGTATTTTAGCATGACTTCTAGGTTGTTATCTGTTTAAAATTAAATTAAAAAAAAATGCAACCTAGTGAATCAGTTTGAAAGGACATTAAGAAAAAATAACAAAGGGTAGAACCATTTTCAATTTCAGCTTTCAACTTCAACTTTATTGTCATGTGTACTCCGTACATTGAAAGTCTTATTCCACTAGTCCTCCAGCAACAGACAAGAATACACAAAAATAATCAAAAACACTCAGGTGCAAATGAAATGAAAAAACAAACAGAAGTAAGAGTGCACAAGCACATAAAAAAATGATTCAATGTAAGCTGTGCAGGTATGTGGTCTCAAGATGGCCTCCCATCCTCCAGCCTGCAGTGCTGAAGGGAGGGGCAGTGGATGGATTTTATTTACAAGCCTGATGGCACAAGGGAGAAAACTGTGTTTTAGTCTTGATGTTCTAGCTGCTTTACTCTTATAGTATCTTCCTGATGGTAGCAGTATGAACATTTCATGTAGTGGGTGGGTTGTGTCCTCTAATAATGTTATGGGACCTCCTGAGAACTCTGGTATTATAGATGTCCTCTAATGTAGGGAGTGATGTTCCAATTATATTTTTTGCTGATTTTACTACCCGCTCTTCAGCCTTGCAGTTCCATGCTATAACATTCCCAAACCAGATTGTGATGGAGTAGGTGAGGACTGTGAATCTGTAGCAGTTGCTGAGGATAGTGTTTGGCATGCCAAGCTTCCTCAGCCTTCTCAGAAAATATAAACGCTGCCAGGCTTTCTCCACCAGATGTGTGATTTGGAAGGTGTTAATAACAAGAAAATTAAATGTGGACATTCTCTCCACCTCAGTTTCACCAATGTACAGAGGTGGGTGCTGACCTCTCTTCCTCCGTGAACTCTCTTATTACTTTATTTTTATTTTTCTTCTTCTTTCGGCTGCTCCGGTTAGGAGTTGCAACACTGGATCATCTTTTTCCATATCTTCCTGTCCCCCACATCTTGCTCTGTCACACCCATCACCTGCATTTGTTTTCTCACCACATCTATAAACCTTCTCTTAGACCTTCCTCTTTTCCTCTTCCCTGGCAGCTCTATCGTGAACATCCTTTTCCCAATATGCCCAGCATCTCTCCTCTGCACATGTCCAAACAAACGCAATCTTGTCTTTCTGACTTTGCTTCCCAACCGTACTCATACTCTTTCCTAATCCTGTCCATCCTCGTCACACCCAGTGCAAATCTTAACATCTTTAACTCTGCTACATCCAGCTCTGTCTCCTGCTTTCTGGTCAGTGTCACAGTCTCCAACCCATATAACATAGCTGGTCTCACTACTGTCCTGTAGACCTTCTCCTTAACTCTTGCTGGTATCCGTCTATCACAAATCGCTCCTGACACTCTTCTCCATCCATTCCACCCTGCCTCTTTTGCACCTCTTCTCCATAATCCCCATTACTCTGTACTGTTGATCCCAAGTATTTAAACTCATCCACCTTCACCAACTCTACTCCCTGCATCCTCACCATTCCACTGAGCTCCGTCTCATTTACACACATGTATCCTGTCTTGTTCCTACTGACCTTCATTCCTCTCCTCTCTAGAGCATATCTCCACCTCTCCAGGGTCTCCTCAACTTACTCCCTACACTCTCTACAGATCACAATGTCATCAGCAAACATCATAGTCCAAGGGGAATCCTGTCTGATCTTGTCTGTCAACCTGTCCATCACCTTTGCAAATAAGAAAGGACTCAGAGCTGATCCCTGATGTAATCCCACATCCACATTGAATGCATTTGTCACTTCTACTGCAGACCTCATCACTGTGAACTCCCTTATTATTTTAAACAGTATTATTAAAATATGTGTGTGGTCTAACAAATAATTTTAAATACTGCTTTAGCTGCAATTGGCGGTGCTGTTTTCTTTGTCATCTATGAACAGGATTAAATAGGTTTGATAATGCATAAATGGATGATTTTTCTTTTTTTGCATTTGTTTGTTAATATTATTAGGTTACATATTAGTTTTTATTACTAGGCATTTATCAACCTCAAAAGATCAAGATATCTTTCTTGCCAAGATGTGATGGGGCGGGTCTGCTCCAGCTCCTCTTTCATCCTGGGAGCCTTTTGAACCTGACACCATCAGTACTGTAACCAAAATGATCCAGCAGATGAGGACAAACAAACACTTTGTAAGTGGATGGTAAAAAACAATGCAAAAGTTCTTTTATTATAAGGAAGAAAAAAATTAAAACAGTGTCCCCAAGTGCAATACCTAAATGTCATCAATAAATGAATACAAAAAAGTGAAATTCAAGAGTTAAAATCCACTATAAAAATGAGGAGCATAAAATAACAGTCGGACAAGCCCAGCATAACTCCATCTTCATCTCCCCAGCTCACCCATTGCTCACTCAGCCGGCGGAAACATTAACACCCGCAGCATTTTTCTTCCAACCTCCTTCTTAGCTGCCCTCACGGCTCCAGCCAGACCGCCTGAGTTCGGCCCTCCTCCCGTCATCCTTTACGCACCCACAGTTGTACCACAGATCCCTGGGGAGGACTCCACCATACTTGCACCCACTCTACACAAATAAACAGTGGGGCAAACCAGCCCCTGGAACGCCACTTCATAACTCCTTCACGGGACCCAAGATCGTGCTGCCTTTCTCCCGCTAGCTGGCTGGCCTGTTTCATTTCTCTACTCGCTGCTGCTTTCATCCCTATTATTATCAGTAGTAGTAATAGTATCATTAGTATTGTTATTAATTATAATGATATTCTCATATTATTAATAGTTAAAATGATATTCTTACTGTATAGTTTTGGTTGTATGGTTAACAATGTACACTACAAGGTAAATCAAATTACAAGACAAGACAAAATAGCCCTATGTTAGGGGATATTGCACCACCCCAAACCTCAGACAAAACCACAGTGACACAAGTCCTGGATTCAAATAAAAGTTTTATTATCAATAAATTAACCTAATAAAAGACTTCTTTGTAATAATAACCACAACACAAACCCAATTCTTCTTCCCTTTTCCTCTATTCCTCCCAGGCGAGCTTTGTCCTCTTCTACCTGACTCCAACTTGCCTTGATGAAGTGTCGCAACATCCTTTATATTGGACTCAGGAGCACTTCCTGTGCTATCACATTGCATTCAGGAGCCACTTCCGGGTCAGGCGAAACATCCCCGTGACAAGAGAGCCTCCCTACAGCTAGCAGTAACTGAGGACCCCAACTAGGCTGCCCATGAAAACACAACTCCCATGCAACCCTGAATGGGAAGAGCAGCAGTGGGATGTCAACACCCAGTGTACTGGGGGAGCACATATTCCTGGGAAGCAGTGTCCCCCTGTCCATCCATTATAATGGCCTCCTAACTGGAAAAGGTATCAATAACCAACCTGGTCAGAATGCCTGTCCACCCTCATCCTTACATTAAAAATGTCCTCCCAGCCAGGTAGGGGTCCATCCATTTCAGCTGGGATGCCAGTCAATCATCTATTACAACTGAATTTTTGTACTTTCTTGGTTTTACTTAACATGTTATCAGCTCATTTCACAAAAATGGACACACTCTGAGGGATTTAACATCTCAGTAGTTCTCATTCTAGGCAGATGTCTCAGACTATTATTGTCAGTTTTTTGTATGCCATATTCTTCAGCCTTTCAAAGAGCTGCATTGAAAACTAATATATTTTAAACAAATGTTCAGCTTTACCTGATATTATTAATAATGTTAACTGCTTATGGAAATTTTACATTTAATACAATTACCTGAAAGAAGATTATAAAGAGGTTTAAGTAATTCTCGTGCACAAAGATGTACTTAGAATTCTCTTCCATCATCCATAATTCAGTAACAAAGTGATGCTCTGCATCAAGTCCCATTGACAAAAAAATAACTCTGTTTATGAGAATCTGTTTTTTTTAAACTAGGCTAGAACTAGTTCATATAATTTTAAAGTAAACATGCCCATGTTGAACCTTTTCATCTTATTTGTTGTTGTATCCTATATAAAGAACCATTTTAGAATAGGCTCTTGTACAGTGCATCCGGAAAGTATTCACAGCGCATCACTTTTTCCACATTTTGTTATGTTACAGCCTTATTACAAAATTGATTAAATTCATTTTGTCCTCAGAATTCTACACACAACACCCCATAATGACAACGTGAAAAAAGTTTACTTGAGATTTTTGCAAATTTATTAAAAATAAAAAAAACTGAGAAAGCACATGTACATAAGTATTCACAGCCTTTGCCATGAAGCTCAAAATTGAGCTCAGGTGCATCCTGTTTCCCCTGATCATCTTTGAGATGTTTCTGCAGCTTAATTGGAGTCCATCTGTGGTAAATTCAGTTGATTGGACATGATTTGGAAAGGCACACACCTGTCTATATAAGGTCCCACAGTTGACAGTTCATGTCAGAGCACAAACCAAGCATGAAGTCAAAGGAATTGTCTGTAGACCTCCGAGACAGGATTGTCTTGAGGCAGAAATCTGGGGAAGGTTACAGAAAAAGTTCTGCTGCTTTGAAGGTCCCAATGAGCACAGTGGCCTCCATCATCCGCAAGTGGAAGAAGTTCGAAACCACCAGGACTCTTCCTAGAGCTGGCCGGCCATCTAAACTGAGCGATCGGGGGAGAAGGGCCTTAGTCAGGGAGGTGACCAAGAACCCGATGGTCACTCTGTCAGAGCTCCAGAGGTCCACTGTGGAGAGAGGAGAACCTTCCAGAAGGACAACAATCTCTGCAGCAATCCACCAATCAGGCCTGTGTGGTAGAGTGGCCAGACGGAAGCCACTCCTTAGTAAAAGGCACATGGAAGCCCACCTGGAGTTTGCCAAAAGGCACCTGAAGGACTTTCAGACCATGAGAAACAAAATTCTCTGGTCTGATAAGACAAAGATTGAACTCTTTGGTGTGAATGCCAGGCATCACGTTTGGAGGAAACCAGGCACCACTCATCACCAGGCCAATACAATCCCTACAGTGAAGCATGGTGGTGGCAGCATCATGCTGTGGGGATGTTTTTCAGCGGCAGGAACTGAGAGACTAGTCAGGATAAAGGGAAAGATGACTGCAGCAATGTACAGAGACATCCTGGATGAAAACCTGCTCCAGAGCGCTCTTGACCTCAGACTGGGGCGACAATTCATCTTTCAGCAGGACAACGACCCTAAGCACACGGCCAAGATATCAACGTAGTGGCTTCAGGAAAACTCTGTGAATGTCCTTGAGTGGCCCAGCCAGAGCCCAGACTTGAATCCGATTGAACCTCTGTAGAGAGATTTTAAAATGGCTGTGCACCGACGCTTCCCATCCAACCTGATGGAGCTTGAGAGGTGCTGCAAAGAGGAATGGGCGAAACTGGCCAAGGATAGGTGTGCCAAGTTTGTGGCATCATAGTCAAAAAGACTTGAGGCTGTAATTGCTGCCAAAGGTGCATCGACAAAGTATTGAGCAAAGGCTGTGAATACTTATGTACATGTGATGTCTCAGTTTTTTTATTTTTAATAAATTTGCAAAAACCTCAAGTAAACTTTTTTCACGTTGTCATTATGGGGTGTTGTGTGTAGAATTCTGAGGAAAAAAAATAATTTAATCCATTTTGGAATAAGGCTGTAACATAACAAAATGTGGAAAAAGTGATGCGCTGTGAATACTTTCCAGATGCACTGTAATTATATAGGGGCTGACTGCTTAATTTAATGGCATGTCTTTGGAACACTTACTGTGGTATTTTCACTTGATTGTGTTATGTTCTGTTATGATGTTTTGTTTCTTAAAAAAAGTTTTAAAAATATATATTTGATTTTTAGTTCCTTTGATTGTCTAAAACAGTTTTTCAACTGGCACCAATTTATAGAAATATTTTGCTAAACAAAACTCAGGGATGGCGTGTATATTAACGCTATTATTTTCTAAAGCCAGTCATTGAAAAGCTGGATATGAATTACTGCCAGCAACTGTTAATAAATCAAAAAGGTGCCAAAAGGTTGAAAATTATGTCAAAGTGATGAAACCTGTGAGTCTAAAGTATGCAAGTAAAGACTCATGCAGAAAATCTTGTTTTCATTCCTGTCCCAAATCTGCCAGAACTATTCTTATGCGTATATGGTATGATATACGTGAGCGGTAACCTTCAAGGCTGCTCTGACTTCATTTATATGTGGCCTGTCTGAGACAGAGTGGTGCATTTGCATTCCGATTCATCTATCAGTGGTCCAAGCTTAAAGAATCAGCCCTTTATTTTTGCCAAACATCTTTTCTTTAACTCTATGGTTTGAAGCTTTAAGCATGAATTAGACAATCCTATCCCAGTGCACCTCATCCTGCATGAACAGGTAGGTCACACCGAAGACAACACAGTGGGATTCATTTTAGAACAAGAGAAGGATGGCAATTCACATTATTCAAGAATGTTCCACTTAAAATAAAAATTGGGAACTCATTATTAAATGAGTAAACCAGTGAGGAGTTTCTGCCACACACAATGGACATTTATGGTAAGTTCAGTTTCTTAAAGTATGTTTTTGAGTTTGGCCATAGAGACACTCTGTCCTGCATAAACTGTGATCAGTAGATCTCCAAAGATCTGCAGTCTGCCTCTGAAGTGGATTCACAGTTGTATTACACAAGTTAGCACTCTTTCTTTTAAAACTGCATTTTTTGGAAGCATTCATGCCATTTGATCACTAAGATCCTCTTTTTAATTCGGTTTTGAAATGCAAAAGTATGCAAAATTCTAAGCACTAGCGAAGGCTGCAAAATAGTAAGTAGACTGCGCTACATGAATGTTCAATAAAAAATAGAATTGTAAATTGTGATTCAGTGATTTGCCTGTTCTCTGTGGAAGCTGACGCTCAGAATACGAATTTATTGATTTAACAATTGGTATACAAAAATAGGTTACTTCTGCAGTTACAGTTGTCAGTCTTACCTCTCATATATTTGTCTCCATTTTGCTCTGGAAGTGGGTTTCTCCCAGTTTTCACAGTAGCGTATGTGGTATCCTCCTCTCTAACTGTATGGAAGAAAGAGGGTAGAGATAAAAAGAGTTATATGATGGGGAAAACTTGACTTTTAATAGAAATGGTATCTTGATAATTCTCATCAATATGCAGTATGATTTCAGCTAAGTTTACAGAAGCCATCAGTTATTTTAAAATTCTGTAAATATGATGATGACAAATGTAAAATACTCCATACAAAGCAAATACCAAGCAAGCTCATGCAAAATATGCTTTTTGATTCGAGATTAATTATGTCGTTGTTGTGAGATTTGTCACAGATAAGGCTAAATGGTTAGATTTATGTGCACAGAAAGAGGCTTGAAATATTTGCATGCATCTTTCCACACAAAAGTTGGTATTTATAACTAGCTGAGAAAGCTTGCATATATTTATAGCAACTCAGACAGAAGATTTCCAAGAAATTGGGAGGTCATGTCACTCTCGATGAATTAGGTAGAAAACTACAGTAAATCTGAAATAACAAAGCAGTTGGAAGCATGCCGACATGACTTCTGGCAGATGTTTCATCCTGCCCAAGTTTGAAGTTCATTGCTTACAAGTCCATTATTGCAGAAAGGCCTTGCACAGCATAGAATTAGGAGGCCAGAGCTGAAAATTCTGCTTCTGCCAAGACTAAAATCTGATCTACTGCAATGGTGGCCTTAACATGTCAACGGCATACAGATCTGCTCATTTTTAAGTTTGGAAAAGCAAAACTGCTAAAGGGCGGTTACATTGCCAAAGTGCATGATTGACAAAGACGCCACCTTCTGAAGTGCTTTCTTTGTTCCATACTAGGGCTCCACTAGGACATTCCTGTAATTCATATTAATTAATTTAAAAAGTATTTTTCAGAGCATTCACTAGAGAGGTCTCATCTGAACTTACATGCTTAGTTTTCCTCTAGTTCTACCTATGAAGTCAGTAGCATCAAAGAATTCCTGAATAAAATGATTTTCTTACTAAAGACTATGAGTTGTGTAAAAAAGGTGAAGAAGCCATAATTAATTATGTGTATTGATGTGACGAACATATTAAAGACCAAAAATGATAAAAATGATGCATGAACTCGTATTTTTGTTCTGATTTAAGATGTCCAATGCTGTATACTTGCACTGAAGAACTTTTTTGTTTTTCCCTCCATACAGAAAGATATAAATATCATGCCCTATAGTCTATTTAAAGTCTAATAGTTTGACACAACTTTGGCTTGTTTTGCACTGTTTGAAAAGTTGGCAAATGGCCACAGGAAAGGAAGAGACTTTTAGAGACTGGTCAGATTTTCTTTTTTCTTTTGCAACATGACGATGACTAGCTTATGAGCCAATTTAGGCTTCCAAGAGTGATTTGGTTTGCCTTACATATTTGGGAAAATTGACAGCACTCATAGGAATAAGGGGACCTATGGAGAATGGCCCTGCTTTTGTTCACCTGACATTCCATTAAGACACAAGTAATATGCGATGCCAAAATAAGACTGACAGACATCGTGGCTCAACCCATGATTCATTTATTTCTAGGCAAAGTAGTATAGGCAGATGCTTTGCTTATGATGCTGCTACTGTACATGATGGCTGGCTTCTTGGTAAGCTAACTGGCTGAATCCACAGTTTATCACATGGCCTATACTATTCATTATAACTGCCATCAAGTCATTCAGATGCTAGCACCTTACCTCATTTCCCAAACCTGCACTTTAATGATTGCCAGGGGTGGTGGTTCAATGGGTCATATAGGAGGATGCTCTACCAGCCAATGAAGATCTGCAGAATTGTAGTTACATATGCATGAGGTTCATTAGCATTGTCCATATATGGTTATATCAGGGTGACAACAAGCAGCGTTTGAGTCACATTCACATACACATATTTACAAGGTGATTGTGGTTTATGAAAGTTAAATTGCATAGAAATGTGTGTATGCTAGGTTTAATAAATTAGATGTTGTTTTGTCATACACAATTTCCTGTTTTTTGGTGTCAGCATATTTCCACGCTTCAATACATGAACAGTTTTATAAATGAGACCCTAGGACCTTCACTAGCCGCCCCAGAATAGGCTTTCCCCAAACTAGGTAGTCCCCAAAATGCTACTTGCAGGCTTTAGCTTAAACAGGCTCCAAAAAGGGGAGAGATTCTGCATTTTTCAACCCTCACAAACATATGCAGTTTTTAATATCTGGAAAATATTTGAGATTAAATTGCTTAGAGATCTTTATATAGACAACATCTTTGCATCCTATGAACAATTACATTCCAAATTTAACTTTCCAGCAACACATTTCTTTCACTATCTTCAAATTAGAAACTTTGTCAAACAGAACCTGCCTGATTTTCCTCATCTTCCACCTACCTCTATGCTGGAAAAAATAATGCTCAGTTTTGAGGACTCAGACAGCATTTCTGCAATATATAAAATTATTTTACAGTTCCTTCCTTTCAAAGATCCAAGAGGACAATAGGAAAAAGATCTCTCACTCAACATATCAGAAAAGGAGTGGAAGGTAGCAATGCAGAGAATTCACTCGAGCTCCATATGTGCAAAGCATACAATTATCCAACTCAAAATTATATATCGAGCACATCTGTCTCACTTAAAACAGTCCAAAATGTTTCCAGGGCAAGATCCAAACTGCGAACGCTGCAATCAAGTTCCAGCCTCACTCGGTCACATGTTTTGGGCCTGCACCAAATGAACATCATTCTGGTCAAAAAATTTTAAGTGCCTTTCAGACAGCCTTGGTGTCACAATCCCTCCTAACCCATTAACAGCTGTGTTTGGTGTTCTTCCAGATGGGCTTAAAGTGGAGAAGGACAAACAAACTGTGATTTCCTTCACTACACTATTGGCATGCAGACTTATTCTGTTAAACTGGAAGAATCCTGACTCTCCTCTTTTAAGTCAGTGATGTTTTCTACTATTTGAAATTAGAAAAAATCATATTCTCAGTTAGAGGATATGTGCGGAACTTTTTCAAAACCTGGCAGGACCTAATCAATAATATTTCAGAATAAGCTCTTAAAGCACTGAGGAAATAATTCTCTTCACATTTCTTTATCTTGTCCATTTATCTTTATCAGCCTATTAAACTCATCAATTTATTTATTTTTACTAGCTTTAAGTTTTATTCCGTTGGCCATGCTCTCTTTCTCAGGGGTGGGGGTTGATTTATTTTCAATCCTATTTTTTGTAAAAATTGATCTATTTGTATGGAATGATTACAATAAAATCAATAAAATAAAAAATAAATAAATAAATAAATAAATAAAGAATGTATTTTTCACTTCTTTACTACAGTTTACACTTAACATTTACACCAACAGTGATATACTATAAGAATGTTTTCTATTATGGTTGATAATTATTATTTCATTAACAATATGTTTGCTTTCCAGTTTTCTTTCTTTTAGTAATATTCATGTGTGGAATATACTTAAAATGAAAGAAAATGCCTGGTTTTCTATTATGGCCACTGCTATTTGCTTGTATATGGCTCTGCTGTCATTATGGTAATGATCTTCTTCTTGGGTCCCAGAATGATATCAATTTTTTTTTTTTATTTGGGACCTCAGATTAAAAGGTTTAAGAACCCCTGATCAAAGGCATCAGCAAAATGAATTTCATCACATTCTTTCAAAAAAAGGTTAAATTGGGCAGCATTGTTTTTTCCTCCCACTTCTCCAAATGTCTTCATTAGATTTTTACAAGACACTCTTTTGCGGTTGTCAGCATTTGTGGCTGTTGAGCCTGTAGAAAGATATTAGCCCTTAATCTAGTGCTGCCAACTTAGTATGTGTAAAGGATGGCAAGCTTAGGCTGTGAGCCCAGCTGGGATGGTTCATGGTTTCTTACCTGGCCGGGAAGCCAAACCAATATTGGGACAAGAATGTACCCAGGACATTTCCTGCCTCTACCAAGAGATTGGCCAAAGATGACAATGATGCATACTGACATCCTGGAAGGGCTCAGCCAGGTACCCTTGCCAGGCTGGGAGGTCATTGTGCTGGAAGGATAGGGGAAGATAAACTATATGAATTATTTGGTACCCTGAGAGTTGAGTTGGCATAATTCCTGATCTATGGCACCCATATGGACACCTGTAGGACATGCTGGGTGTAGTCCAACAGGGTGGCCCTGTTGGGATCCATGGGTGCTGCCAGGGGGTGCTGCAGAGAAACGTGAACCTCAATTTTTGGATCTTCCATGTGGACCATGTACTAACACCAGAAGCATTCCCAGGTCCTAGATAAAAGGAGACGCTCTGCCTCACTCAGGCTGAGTCAGAGTCAGGAGCCAGAAGACAACACATGCTTGGAGGAAGAGGAGTTGGAGTTGGGTGGAAGAAGGATGAAGCTCACCTAGGAGGTGTGGAGAAAGAAAGAGAAAGAAAGAAAGAACAGAGAAGAGAGCTATGGGCAGATACACATAATCAAAGTCATTCATACGGAACCAATTTACTGCCAAATAAGTATGTATCTGTTTTGGATGTTTAAAGCACACTGTTATACGGGAAGAATGAGGAGAAAACTGTGTACAGTATATTTACTCAGTAGTGTTTTTTCTAATGTTTTACTTGTTCTGCCCCCACTTTGATGGAAGCTACAGTATCTAGCATTCCTGGCACCCTTGTGAAGCACACAAACAGTTTTCATCTGCATTACCTTGCAGACATTTTAAGTCAAAGGAAAAGAAGTATTAAATTGCAGTCAATAATTTATTTTAGATAACAATTGCTTCACCTCTGTTCAGATTTTGTTGGTCATCTTACCGCTTATGTTTTGATCTTTTTTTCTGAGATCAGGATTCCCTTCCAACTTCACATTGGCATAAGTAGTGTTCTCCTGTCCTATTGTACAAAAAAGAAAAAACACAAAGTTCAGTGTATTCATTATTACGGTGTTCTCCTATCTTGAAGTCTCTTCCTATTGCTTTTCTGGGAAAGTCCATCAGTTTCAGTGTTCTGCTCCAGACTAAACAGGTACCATTTTTCAATTGTATTATAAACTTTGTATTTTAAAATTTTGTTGGGCTGGATTTTTATATCCTTGCTTATTTGATGTAAAGTCACATTGAGTTCAATAATTAATTTTTTACAGGCAGAAACTACAAGCAAGCACTGCAAGAGGACCTGTCCCATTCTACTTACAAACTGAAGCTTAGTTGAACGTTCATCTTTCGGTAGGACTAGGATCCCAAGAACAAGGCCTAAGTAAATTAGAGAGGCTCAAGGACAAAGAGGTGGATGTCCTACAAAAGACAAAGCCCCGATTCTTATCCAACTGAGAATCTGTGGCCGTGTTTGGAAACAGCACTGTATAAATGTCATCCATCTAACGTGAACAACTGAAAGAAGATCTGTCTGGAAGACAGGAACAAATAGTGTACTAAGGTGGGACATACTTAGCATAAACTGATCCTAATGCAAAAGCTGGCTCTAAAGTCTGGCTCCTAAATACTTGAGTAAACAGCATATTTCCTTTTATTTTCTTCTCAGGATTTTTTTTTGTAACATAAAAACCATAGGCATGTGGAACTAAAGGGGGTATTGTGGGGGCTCTGATTGGACCTAAGTTAGTTTTACCCTAATATTAGGGATGAACCAGCAATTTAAGCAGAAGTGAGTTTGTTTCACTTCACAAAAAGAATTGTGATACCACCCCAGTTAAATTTGCACCATTGAGTCAGGAAGAATGTTGTGCAATATATATAAAAACATGATCCCTGCCTATATTTTAGTCTTATCTGCAACTCTGCAGCTGTGCAAATGATGGGACTACACTTACCATTGGGCATATTACCTTTTTGTGTCAATGTGAGTTTATATTTTGCCATATTGTAGTTAAAAAAATGCCTGTTCTCTGTTTCTTTTCATCTGGAACCTTTTCTGAGAAACTGGTAGGTCAAATAGGTGTGCACGTCATTGCTAAACACTAAGGAGCAGTTGTTCTTACTCTCTCACCCCTCTAAAAGCCTATACAAATCCCCCTACCCCCCAAAAAAATTGTAATTTAATGTCAGTTTCTAAAAACCATATGTGTAGAGCAGGGGTCACCAACTCCGGTCCTGGAGGACCACAGTAGCTGCAGGTTTTCATTCTAACCTTTTTTTTTAATGAGTGCCTTGTTTGTGCTGCTAATTAACTTTTTGAGAATTCATTTTAATTGACTTGTTTTTAAAGATTTGTTCCCCTGAATTTCTTTTCATCGTTCTTCTGAATTGATGCATTTATTTCCTTAAAAAGCATCCAAACAGAAATGAAATGTGAGGCAAGTGAGCCAACAGAAGACCAACTAAGTCAGGTCCTCAAACTCCAAACAATTTCACTCAAAGCAGTTGATTTGTTAGGTGCCAAGTCTTGTTGTTAATTAAACCCGTTCTTTAATTCCATGGCTTGTTGCAGCTCTCATTGTGCATTAGCAGACATTTCCGAAACTGTTGATTGTCTTTTTTCTAAGACAAATGTTTTGGGGACCTGAGCAGATTGACATTCTTGAGACCTTCATCTTTCTTTATTTTCAGGTATTGTATGATGGACACCAGTTGTTTTGGCTCATTTTGTATCTCATTATTGTTTGGCTGCTAATTAAGGAAAAAAGAAACAATTAAGGGGTCTGAGTCTTCACGAGCAAGTCAATTAAGAAGTTAATTAGCAGCAAAAACAGGTCACTCATTAAGAAAAGGGTTAGAATGAAAACCTGCAGCCACAGTGGTCCTCCAGGACTGGAGTTGGTGATCCCTGGTGTAGAGAAACTTGAATATTTTGCTCATTATTTCCTATTATATTGTAGTGCCGAGTGTGTATAGTTTCTCACTCTTTACATTGTTTGTTGAGGTCATTCGCTGTCCTTACATGGACCACTTGCTGATGCCGCACAAGTTGTAATTCTTTTTTTTGTGATCCCTCCTGCTGGCTCTTAAATTAATCAATTGTGTGAAGAAATCAAAGCTTTTAGTATTGGTGACTCATCTTTTGGCTGAAGCAACTTTTTAGCGTTGCAGTTGTTTGTGATGTTATATTTTACATACATAGCGGATGAGAAGATGGATAAGATATTATATATAACCCACACTTAGAGATTTTAACACCAGACAAGGAAAGTGCAGGCATGATGGTGCAGGAAAATGGGAATGTCATCTGAAATGAACCGATGATACTATATTCTTTATCAAAGCAATTCCTTACATTTTGTTTTAAAAAAACTAGTTCCATTGTACACCTATATATTGGACATTGCTAGATTTTCAAAACCAATCAACTCTTAGTGTTTTGTGCTTTTTGTGACATGTCATTTACACAGATGGCAGCAAAACTACTGAGGAAATGGGAATAAAAGCAAAATATGCAATATAGCCAAGCCATTATGAAATAAAATTAAGTACAATTTTTTTCTGTAGTGCATGCCAAGTTGTTTTTGTTCATAAAATGGTATAGAAAGAGAACAACTGGGGATACCAGGTTTGACTGAGTAGAAGTAATTTCTAGCTTTTACTGTTTCTTGTTGGTTACTAAGATCCATTTTATGATGAGGCAGATTTAATTTTAGCATTGTGATTTGCAGCAAATTTAAATGAGCTTGAAATAAATCACCTTTGAGTGAGACCAGGCCCCCCACATGCCCCCCTATTGAAGATGCTTTCCGTCGTCCATGCATAAAACCTAAACTAATTTTGAATTTCAGTATTTTTAAATAGCAATATCGCACAGAACAAAGTTTCAGAGCAGGATTTATTATTCAGTAAAATTAGACAATTACAGATCTAAATAATTTTTCTAAAGCATTGTGTATTGTTTAAAAGTTGCAGCAGCCAGTATACATCCCTGAAGCTCTTAACAACAGGTAAAGCCAGTAATGGAAGGGATGTCTTGAAATTTATCAAACAATTCAAGTCAGTTTAATTAAGCACTACAAACTGAAATTTCAGTTTTTCTTACTAATTACCTGGTTGAATTCACGTTAATGCAGTTTCCTGTAAAACTATTAACTTCTTGCCATAGCATGAATGTTTTACTCGTAGGCAATTTTTTGTAGCATATCCAATAGTAAAGAGCTCCAGTGAACGAATAATATTGTTTTCTGGTAAAAAAGTAAAAAGTATTCTGCAGAGAAAAGTACTCCATAAGTTACGTAGTAATTCTAATACATCCGATTAACAGCACTATAACTGAAGCCAATTGTCTTAGGAAATTAGGAAGCTGAGTAACACATCTAGTATATGCTGTATATAAGGTGCATATAATGTATAAGCATAACTGCTTATTTCTTATATCTATTTAGGTTCTAAAAGCTGTCAATATCAATCCAGTTTAAACATTAACACTGGCACAAAGGATATATGAAGAACCCCGCTGACTGGCAGATAAACTTTTGAGGAAAAGGCAGTAGACGTGCATAAAAATCAAAACAAAACAAAGAAAACATATAAAGCGAAACAAAACAGAAGCCCAAAACAACAGACAATAATTGTGAGCGAGAGAACAAGAGAGTCAAAAATGAAAGTACACGTGAGAAAAGAGCACAAAGATAAACTCTGAATATTTCAGTGATTTGGTATCCACAGATTGAATAAGGATTTACACTCACAGCTGTCCTTTTGTCCTGTTGCGATGAGGCCACATTCCAAATGAATCTGAAAGTGGACCTAACAACTGAAATAAACACTAGGGGCCTTTGAGGGCTCAACATCATATCAAATCATGACACCTGCAAAGAGGTGTCAAAGAACAAATGAGCAGAGGAGTCAATAGGAAAGGTTGGGGGACCACCAGGGTCATCCCTTTTAATGTCAAAGTCCAGGCGCTCAGTGGTACAAGAACAGAAAACACAAACTCCCTAGGTAGCCTACTTAATTTCTCAATCCTTAACGCTCTTTCATGTTGATCAGTATCATTAGCGTCCAACATACTGGAAGTCTGCTTGTCAACGAACGCCTTTCCTTTCAGGGACGCCGGTACTTATAAGGCTTGACTGGAATGGGCAGGGCTTCCAGCAGTGTTATGGACAAGGCTCAGTGGCATTGGAAGTTTTCTTGGCACTGTGGAGGCAAAAAGAGATGATAAAGTAAGCGACAGTAGCCCCTCTTGCCCTGGGGTGGTACTGCAGAATTCGATGGGTGATCCTCAGATGCCCATACGTGACAACGGGTAGAAACATCTGTAACTAGACCCTGTCCCCAACATTAGCTATAATCTCACTAAGTTTATCATTGGGGACCTCTCATTTGCCATTGCTCAAAAGGATTCTTCTCTAGCTGCTCACTGCCACTTCTCCCGAGGTGAACCTCTCCAACGACTATTACCCAGTCTTTTGTTGGCTAGGGATAGTTGCCACACAAGGTGCATGGCTATATTTTGTACCGCTGCCCTGGGAGAACAACTAAATCACGGGTTGCTGCCCAATCAGAAAACTGCTAGAGCAAAGCAGTTCGATATTGAAAATCTTACGGAGCAACATGACCAACGCTCATCCTTTTATTTGATCCCTCACCACATTGTGCAGCTCGGCATTAAACTACAGCAGTACCACAAATAAAGAAGAGGGAAAAAAGATATACACATATATATTTTACATATAGACAAAAAACAAACAAACAAGTACATAACATAGCAATCAAAACCACCTTTCCCGGTTTAGGATCGAGATGTTCTTGTTTAGGAGAAACCGTTTTTCCAAATAGGTTTACTGTCTTTACTGTTTATGGACAAAGTGAAAGCCTCCTGGAGTATGCCGGTCGCCAAGCTGATAACAAAAAAGTTCAGTCCTTCTGGTCCAAACAATTGTCAGCGAAACAAATAAAAAAGGGTCTGTCTTCAGAGACGCATCTCCCTTGTGTTGCTGAGTGAGCAAAAAAAAACTTTTTCCAGCAGGTGTATTTCTTGGCGCTACCTTGTTGCTTCCCTTTGCTTTACCACAAGATGTCTCCCACTCTCCCCTTCTTTTTCGGTTTTAAAGTCTTCAGCACCAGGTCTGTGTTATTACCTCCCCCTTAAAGGTGTATTTACATTATCCACTTTTCCTGAAATGCACCTCAAGGAGCAGCAAACTGCCAACGGGACAGTAGCACATGTGGCACCCGCTACAATTAATTCTTTGTATCCTTTTGTATTACTAAAGTGGTTCTTTTTGGTTGCTTCTTCCCGTTCTTCTTGCTGCTGTGTAACCCTTCATTGAGCTTCCAGTGTCTACAGTAACCCTTAACGTCTGCCTCGGGAACATGGATGTTGTCAAGCTGCACCCCATTGTCACGAATTTCCTAGACAATTTATCAGCCATAATCAGAAAGACAACCGAGGAAAGAAAGTAAAATGCAGTATGAGACAGTGCTACAGTGTAGTCAGTGATTTTAAAGAACTTTAGTGGAAACAGAAACCTGCATGTTATTTTGGACTTTCATTTTTGGTAATTGCTTTGTCCTCTGGTATTTTTAGCACTGATCGAATTCCCAGCTTCTGACTTCTGCGCATTTTTTGACTGTTGTGGACGTGGCCCGGACACAGACAGGCAGACATGTTGTAATCCACCGACACATGTTTATTTACAATACTATATACAAGATTAAAGTGCACACAAACTCCAAAAGTCCCCAAAGTCCTGGCCAATAGCACATCTGCCTTCACTCTTCGGGCCACCTTCACTCTCGTCTCCTGCTTTGTCCTGCTTCCACCCGACTCCAGCCTCGAATGAAGGGAGGCGGCCCCTTTTATCCACACCCGGATGAGTTCCAGGTGCTCCCCGGCAATCACCTGCCGACACGCCCCTGTGTGGATGAAGTGCCGGCTATACTCCCGGAAGCTCTCCGTGTGTCCCTTCTTCTCTTCCCCCCAGCACTTCCTGGTGTGGCAGAAGTGCTGAGGTCCAGGGCTCCAAAGGCATCAGGGCGCCCCCTGGTGGTGACCACGGGCCCCTACAGGGTTGGGCTTCCAAGCCCTCTACCCGTGGCCCCCAAAGCAACCAGGGTGGCAGCCCCCACGTGATCCAGGGCAGGCGTAGACCCTCTTCCGGTCCTTCAGGGCGTCCCGGCCGGGTCGTCGTCCCTGGCATCCCTGACACTGTTTAATTTTTAATCTCCTGGATCTGCTTTAACCATTGCTTTGCAGCCCACCAATTCCAGCTTAGGCATTGCAATAGACTGCATTATAAAAGAATTTGCATTTTTAAATCTTTCATCTTTCACAAATGCCATTGATTATGAATAAAAAATACAACAACAACATTTCACTTCAGAAATACCTAATTTACCCTTTAAATTATTAGGACTGAACTCACAAAAATAAAATAATGATAAAAAAAAATAATCACACAGTTAAAACGCATTACTCTACTCTTATAGAGGTGAGCCATTTTTATAAACAGTGAAGTGTTTTTCCTTTTTACTCTGTGATCAGCTAGTTGACAGTGAAGCTGCTCCTAGGATAACAACTTTCTGCATTACTTGTTCATTCAAATACTCAAAAAGCTCAATTATGGTCACTCAGCTGAATTCATCACTTTACATCCATCTTTGCATTGCTCAATTAACCATCTTCATCACTTTCACAAATACTGTACTTGTATCTTGGAAGTTCTCTATCAAAGCTCATGTCACTGCAACAATAGCAACAAAACTCCATCATATCATTTACTTATTTGGCTCACGCCTTTATTCAAGGTGACTTACGACATTTCTGATACAACTGGTTACATTTCTTTTGGTTTGGAGCACAGAAAGGTCAAGTGACTTGCTTATAGTCACACAGAGTCAGTCACAGGATTTAAACCGACAACCTCAGGGTTTAAAGTCCACTGCATTATCTTCTCTTTTATCATCTGGATGTGTGCCACTGCTAACCATGGGATCACATGCAGAAAAGGAGGGGCAGAGATTGACCAGTAGCTGAATTCTATAGTTATGCACACTAGTTTTAATCCAGTAAGTAAAGACGTATCTTCACTCTTTTTACAAATTTGTTGAGGTCAGGTTTTGTCTGCATTTTTAGAATTATTTATATGGTATGAAAGTGACAGGATGCTTGTCAATAGTTCATAAGTATCCTTACAATACATTCTACAGCCTACATTAATTTCAGTATAGCCACATAAAACAGGTACACTAATATTTCAGGGTAGCACAGTCACCTGCATTTCAAGAGGCACTGAACTGTCTAAACTAGCCATACTTCAGTGCTAAAGTACTACGAGTTTGTAGTTTACTATGCAGCCTTCTTCTAAACTGAACACTGTCAGGGATGCCAGGGGCCATGACCCGGCCGGGACGCCATGAGGGACCGGATGTGGGTTTGTGCCCACCCTGGATCACGTGGGGGTCGCCTTCCTGGTTGCTTTGGGGGCCACGGGTACAGGGCATGGAAGCTCCACCCTGTAGGGGCCCGTGGTCACCGTGACGTCAGGAGTGGGGAGTAGGTCTACCTCTTTGTTTTGGAATGTAACTTGCCTCTGCTTAGCTAGCAATGCCTTTTTGTTTATTGATTTTTAAAGTTTGTCCTGTTTCACTACTATGTGGGAGGAGCCACGGGGAATGGCTATTCAATAATTAAATACAAATGCCTACCTTCTTTACCTATTGTGTTCTGTATCCTACTCTCTTGTCTCTAACTCTTTCTCCCTTTTCTCCCAACAGCAGCTCCATCTAGCATCGTCCAAGGACCCCAGCAGGGCTGACTGTTTGAACTACAGTTCCCATGCATCACTGTGGGTGTGAAAATGTGCGCACCATCAGAGAGATGCTGCCACCCAGTATACTGGGGGAATAAATGTCACCTGGAGGCTGTCTCCCACTGTCTATAATTTATGATAGTCTCCCAGCCAGGAAAGGAAACACAAACAAACTGGGACAGAATGCCAGTCAATCCATGCTTTCCATTAAATATATACATACAGACTCCAGAATAATTATATTTGATATTATATTTAAAATATACTACATATTATATGCAGTTATCTATAGCTATATATTAGTACAATAGAAACGATAACAAAAAAAGATTTGTCATTTCCTTTCACCTAGATTGTCCAAAATAACATCAAATTGAAGACTGAAGGTTCCTAAATCCTACTGTCTATCGTACCACTTAGTAATTAATTCTGTGTCTAAGGTTTTTTGCATAAAGAAGAACTTTCTAAAATTTGTGTGAAATCTGCACTGGTCAAGTTTCCAGCGGTGTCCCTGGCTTCTTCTTGTATAATTTATTTTAAAGTAACAACTGGGTCCCACAGCAGTAATTCCTTTCTTAATTTTAAATACCTTGATCATGTCACCTCTTATTCTCCATTTGCTTAGAGGTTCAACTCCTTCAATCTCTCCTCGTAGCTCATACTCTTAGTCCTGAAATTAGCCTAGTTGCTCTTCCATAGACTTTCTATCACACTGCTACATTTCTATTGTAATATGGAGACCAAAACTGAACAGAGTCCCGCAGCTGAGGCCTCACTACTGTTTTACTTATATACTCCATTGTAGCGTTGGTCAACCCATTTTGTCACATAGGTGGTGGTCTAGAGATTCATCTTCTGAAAGAGCACAGATTTAGCAAGCTAATTTTACTTTGTCTTGGAAGGTGCATGCCACACTCTACATGTGCCTTGCATGCTTAAGAACACACTGCATTGGCAAAGAATAGTTATAATATGTGTGGTGATAGGAAGGGAGTCATGGCTGCTGTTAGGTTGGTTTGCTGTTCCAAGTCTTTCCACCACCAAAAAAATACATTACATTTCAAGTGGAGGCAAGTGGACAAGGTCTCATCGAGGAGTATTTCAAAATGAAAAAGCAAAAGCCTTCAGATGCTCAAAACTTCAAAAGGAAAAAGGAAGAAGTGGAATTGGCAAACTAAACACAGAAGTATGAACATTCTAGAATTGCATAAATTGTGTTTGTTTGCTTGGATCTCCACCAAGTGATGGCGTCATGGATACTATTACCACACATGTAAGCCAAAAAAGCTCACAATGCTCGATAGTGGATGTGCAAAGTTAGCCTGCAGTTTGTTGACTACCTGCTTGTACTTAGCTCTTGCATTTTCTTTTCTTCATATGCATAACATTGCCATCCTGATACCAAGCAATGCATGTAACATGTGCTAATAGCCGGGTTATTTACAGAGGCTTGATTTCTAATAAAATTCTTATTCCAGTTAGAAAAACTGGCTTATTGGTTTAAGAGAAGCCATGTTGACACAAGTAGATTTCTCTGCGATTAACTTAATAATTTGGCCAATTAAACCCTTAACCGGGTTACAGTTAAGGATTTCATAGTCCACGCTTGTCCTTTGCACTCTTTCACCTTGCACATATATTAGTTTTGCACACGTATTCAGCAGCCACAGGTAGAAGACAGTGGAAGCAACCACAAGATACATTTCCTGAGGCAAATGCTCAGGCAATTATATTATTCGTTCTCTTGTTTAAAATAATCTCTCTCAATATTTCAGGAATCTCTAACTAATGGATACTGGAATGATGGATGGATACTGTATTTGTGGGGATGTGGGTTGAGGGAAGTTCGTTCACAAATTTGGTTGTTGCCATTTATGTTTGTATAGTTTTTTTATATATAAGATTATTCTAATATAGTTATTTTGACCTTGTAGATTATGTAAATTATATTAGTTATCATATCAGTATCGCAGGAAGGGGTCCGAGGTTGTTTTGAGGTTGACCTGCTATCCGACTCACATACAGCACCAAGGTGGTGACATATAGCGATATCGGCCTGGAAAGGTCGAAGCATTATAAGTGCTAAGCTCAGGAGCAGTAGGGTAATATGTTAAAAGTAACTTGTGTGATGTAGTCCGATTACCTTTTAAAGTAATGAGTAACCTAATGCAGTACTTATTTTATTGAAGTAAACATACTTGAGTTATTATTATTATCCCAATAGCACTGGATGTAAGTCAGGAAGCACACATACTGGTATGTCACTCCTTTCTACGGCTTATTCCAGCATTTCTCAGTCTTTAAGTATTTGCGACCCGAAGTTTTCATACCAGTTTTAATCCCCCCCCCCCCCCCCCAACGTTTTTTTTTTTTTTAAAGGAGCCCACTAATACCAATTTGTTCTTTTTAAATTAATGATATATCATAGATGCATATTTTATTATACCTACTGAACTTTTATTGACATTTATCTAACTCTATATTTATTTTTCTAGTATCAGAATGTAGTTTAAGTTAATTTGTATTGGTTTCAACAGATGTATTTTTCATATTTTCAATTCTTGTTTTCACATCTTCGCGCCCCACCTTTTTGTTACTTCGCGCCCCCCTAGGGGGGTCCGCCCCACAGTTTGAGAACCACTGGCTTAATCACACAGAACTCAAGCCTGTCCAGTTCTCTATGCTATCTAAATCTCTGTGTAATAATTTAGCCGATGCTACATTATATGCCCTTCCACCTAGTTTGGTATCATCTGCAAACTCAATCAGCTTATTAAGTGTTGACAACACCACTCTTAAAATCACTACATCTGAAAAAAGTTTCTCTTAATATTGCCATTGCTTCCAGCATTGAAGTCAATTTGGTACCAACTTACAGATTGTGCCCTGAATTTCCACTTTTTTAGTTTGATAACTAGCCTTTTATGTGGTGCCTTATTAAAAACTGTATGAAAATCAAGATAAGTAATATATATGCATCACTCTTATTGTATGCTTTTGTTGCTTCCTCATAGAATTAAATTCACATTGTTAGAAAATGTTTTCATCATTCAATATAAATATATTTTAAAAAGTTATTTCCCTAAATTGAATTAAATAAGCCACTGGCACTACTGCATTCCTGCGGTGGGCTGGCGCCCTGCCCAGGGTCTGTTCCTGCATTGTGCCCTGTACTGGCTGGGATTGGCTCCAGCAGACCCCCACGTGACCCTGTAGTTAGGATATAGCGGGTTGGATAATGACTGACTGCAGTGACTGACTGGCTATTGCATTCAGAATCTGACAAAGTGAACAAGTCGTTGTTTTAAAGAGCTATCAGGATTTCTCCAAACTCCTGAAAAAATTGAACAAATCTGTATATTAATATATGGCTTACACTTGCCCTGATATGAATATCACATCATATGAATATCATAAACGTGTCCTTCATTAGCAGTAAAGAACTTCTTGATGTATCTAATTTGAGATAGATTGAGTTAGACATTATCTATTAATTTTCTTTATCAGTTATCACTAAGAGATAAAGAAAGTGACCAGATAGATAGATAGATAGATAGATAGACAGATAGATAGATAGATAGATAGATAGATGCTGACCTGGTTCTGTTGGTCCATTTTTTGTATTCTCGGGAAAGACAACCGAGGCATAAACAATTTCTCCAGACATGTTGCAGTGGCTCACAGCTGGAATGACAGGAGCTCCAGTGACTTCATTTACCTCTATTCTCTCATTTTGTTGTCTTTATTGTGATCAGACTTTATCATGCATGAAGGTTTATATCAGCTCAGTAGTCTAATATTTCACTAGATAAATAGGAGAAGAGGAAGTAGCAAAAGAACAGAAGGTCAGTAAAGATTGTTGCCACACTATCCATTTAGCAGTGTTCAGTACTGCTTTTCAGTGACAGGAAGACTGCACAGTATAAACACTGAAGAGTTTGGTTTTCTGTTCATTCAAGCCGAGTTGGCACTTGGTTTAAAATATGTTCTTCCAAAAGTTGTCTATCTATCTATCTATCTATCTATCTATCTATCTATCTATCTATCT
>JANRMT010062831.1:21777490-21801817 GCA_026402145.1 Polypterus bichir lapradei | reverse complement strand
TCTATCTATCTATCTATCTATCTATCTATCTATCTATCTATCTATCTATCTATCTATCTATCTATCTATCTAAAAACATTGCTTGACAGTAGCTTATCATGCATGTCTTCATCAACAATCAGCTTTTTAAAATGAAGTGACTTTTACACTATAAAAAAATGGATTTTCATTTTAAAAATGACAGAAATAGCCTGCAGCTTCAGTTGACCTCATAATACAATAAGTGGGCTCAGACTACAGATAGATACTGCACTACGTCAATGGGTAGTGCAGTATAATGGGTATATATATGTTTTCATAAAACAGAGAAGTGGCATGAAAAGTCAGATTTGCTGGGTAGCTGTGTTCCTCCTATAACTTTTATTATTCTCACATGTCCCATGGATGTGTGTGTTAGGTTAACTGGTGACTCCCAGTCTTCCATATGAGTGAGTCTAGATGTGGCCTGTGATGGACTGGCATCTCATCCAAGTTTGGAACCTACCTTAACCTTAATGATGCTTGGGATAGTATTGGTCTCTTTCCATTTATGGACAATAGAAGTTTATAATGGATGGAAGAATGAAAGATTAATCGTGGGAATAAAACCATGTGAAGTACAAATATGACAAAAGCATTTGTGTTCAGCAGGATGTGTTAACTGCATGAATGGACCTGCTTACTGTATTACCTCAAATCCACAATGCAGACAAAATGACAAATAACAGCAACAAAAACCAGTCAAAACACAAATAATAATTTTATACTTAGCAGTCAGGAGGTGCATAAGTTTGGAGGGTAGAAGATTATGGTAGGTTGATGTCTGTAATACTCCAGTATGTCCAGGGGTCAGCACTTTTCAAGTAACAATCCATTTTCGTAACTTCGAGATAATATTGTTTTGTGACAATGTGGCAGTGCAGGTCAGCTCCTTGCTCCCTTCCCAAGAATGGCAGCCTATTGAATCCGCCACCATCAGTACTGTAACCGAGATAAGCTTGGCAGATGAGGATGAACCAGACTTGAAGCAAGGGGATGGTGTAAAGTGATCAATGCTTTTATTAAAAAAAACAAGTGTTCAAAAAGTGCAGTGCTTAAAAAATAGTTCAATACATAAATAATCCATACAAAGGTGTATCAGTGGAGGTTAAAATAAGAAAAAATAAATCTATTAAAAACATGGTTAAAATCAACTAGCAGGAAACTGTCTTTACTAAAAAACCCAGTGCTTTCTTTCTCACTGGTGGCTTCTCTGGTTATCCCATACGGCACTTGCAGCAGAGGAGTCGTCCTAATAGCAGACACAACTGACCTTCCTCGGGTCCGGGTTCCTGCCATCCCATGGCTATGGAAAGGCTCCCTCTCTGGACCTTGGCTTGGGTCCCCAATGGCCGGGGCACTCACACTGGGGCTCTCCTCCCAAGTTTCCTTGACCCCAGATGATTCCCGGTCTTCCACGGCGAGCCGCCTAAACTCCAGGTCATTCCCACTCCTCGTTGCAGCTCAGCCAGAGTGACCCATTTCAATCCCCCATGACCACACACTCTTCTTCAGGGCTCACTTCCCAGCTGCCTACTTTCTCTCCCTCGAGCATGCTCTCCCCAGCTTGCTCTTTCTTTCTTTCTTTTTCTTTCTTTCTTTCTTTCTTTCTTTCTTTCTTTCTTTCTCCATCTTTTCTTTTTTGATTCTCTCTTCTCTCATACGTGTGCTTCCCCTTTTAAAATGGGGACATGGCACAGCTGTGTCGATTAGCAGTTCCCGGTGCCAATTAGGGTCTCGGATGATCCTACACCTATGCACTTAGTGTAGGGCCTTCTGCTTCTGCATCATGCCCGGGAACTGCTCTCGCCACGCTAACAAGACGTGAGTGCAGCGATTATTTATTTAAAAAGATAGATACCACACACAAGAATAATACTTTTTATAACTTCAAAAGATAAACCAATCAGTGTTTAACTAGAGGCTTCATCCATTTTTGCTAGAAGTCTCTGGAAGCAGAGAACCTCCTCAGAGTTTCTCCTAGCAGAGCCAAAGAAATCTTTTCTCACAGAATAATAGGGAAAGCAAAAAAGGAAGACTGTATAATGAAAAGAAAATTAATCAATGCATACAAATAATAATAATAATAATAACATTAAATAAATCATAATGTAAATTAAGTATGAATTAACTCTATTTCATAAGCAGATTATGTATAAGAGTGCAAAGCTTACTGAATACACAGACCACAGTGGTCATGACTGCCTTCTACATTCCAGAGGAGATATAACAAGAAGTAATGGGATAACAACATTCAGTAGTTATGACAAAAGTAATACAATGCACCTAGAATGTTCTCCCATCAAATAGTTTGATGGATTCCCATTATTAACTGCAGTTGCACCTATTGATGTGCTTTATCAGCAGGGATGTAAGAATGCAGTTCTGGTATTGTTGTCCACTAACACTTGGATATCTCTGCACTGCCTCATTGGCACTTTTCACAAATCCTTCTGTGACTGGTACATGACTTCTATTCTTCTACAAGTTTAGATACCATAGATTGGTGAAGAAATCTATAAATTGAAGGTGGCTAGATTATTGTGGGTGGCAGATAATTATGTGACTGAAAACCAAGTGAAACATCCATCCATTTCCTGGACCTCTCTATAGCAATACCAATAATAGTGCCTTTTGTCCTCAGCCCTGTCTGTGTATCTTTAATCCAGTGTTCCTTCCTTATTTTAGCAAACAGCTCACTGAATGCAGAAATTGACTCTGCAGCGTACAGGCGTTCAGTTTTAAAGTGAGTGCTTTAAAAATGACTATTCCAGAAACAGTAATCTGCTTTGCTGAATTTCTCACCCCTTTGCCACAGTTCACTTCCTCTTGCTAAACTGATTTCCCAATTTTGAAACTGTTTATGCATTGCTTATTTTGCACTGCAATGTATTTCTCTTAAACTCTTGGTAATAAAGGGAAGTCATCGATTTCAGTAGAGCCTAAGTCGGATCAGCGAGACAGAAGCTTGTCAGAGATGTCCATCTGGAAAGACATGTAAATGCTTTTTATACTGAGAACTGATAAGGTTTGATGTTCTGTATATGCTTATACTGTAAGTGACTAAACAAAAACATTTGCATTAAGCATGCTATGTCATCCTGAATTGTATGATTAGGAAGTGTCAAATATTTACACTGCCAAAACTATTCATTTCTGTTTCCTTTTTTCGCCATATTTAAAACTGTCTCTGTAGTATCCTTGGAAACTCGGTAAACCATTTTGCCTTTAAAACTGCAATTTGATATCCAGACTATAGCATAACAAAGCAATCCAAGACTACCTGTGAGGCATATTCAGATGTTATCCATTTCAATATATGGTTGTATATTAGGTATTTATGTGTACACAAGCAAAATTGACTAAAATTGAGAACACAGCATAAAGTAATATACAACATTTATTGAATGAGTGTCCCGACTGGGACAGACTCTGCTCTCTTACCTGGCCTGGAAGCCAAAATAAGGGATGGTCTTTAAGGTAGCTGTAATCTTCCCCCTCTGTGCCAGGATGTGGACATGGAGGAACAGTACAGCAGCAGATATGCCAGAGATGGCATCCTAACATCCACGACTGGACATGTTAGGTGGGAAGCAACTTGACTGGGGTGGTTGGCAATCCATTTCCCGGTGAGGAGATCAGTGTGGTATAGCAGGTCCACAGCTCTCAGCAAAGGCCAGTTTGTAAAATAAATAATCACCACGCTCGCAGCATAGCGATAGGGCGTGGTGGCTGTGTGGCTGAAGCAGTTCTCAGGGCGATCTGCGGTGTGGGCATTTCTCACCTAAGCGCACCGGTGAGAGATTGTTCCTGGGGCTGCTAATTTGCTGCAGCTGCCATGCCCTCTTGATATATAGAAGCGTGAGTCGGCTAGGAGGGGGAAAAAAGAAAAAGAAAGAAAGAAAGAAAGAAAGAAGGAGGTTGCTGGAGAGCGTGAAGCAGTGGAGAGAGAGAGACAGTGCAGGAGAGCGAGCGAGCAAGTGCAGGCTCGCATTGCAGCTGTACGGGAAGCCTGGGTGTTGGGCCGACACCCAGGAGTAGTAGTAGTGGTCGCTCCCGCTGAGTGATCATGTAGCGGGAGCGACCAGTGAAGTAGGACGACTGGCTGCGTAAGCCCGGGAAGCAGCGGGAGTCGTGAGGCTTGGTGTGAAGTCCTTGATGTGAGCGTCCTGGTCACCAAGGATGCCAAGTCTCGGGCTTGGGATGAGTGCGCGACCGAAGCCAGGATCGGGAGGCCTCCAGACCAGTCGAGAGGAGTGAAGGTCAGCTGCAGAGAGAGCGTCTCGTCTCCTGCAGGGCCCAAACGAGAGAAGCAGGAGAGACACTAGGGTAAAGCTCTGGGCTCTGAATTGTATTTTAAAGGACTGCTTTCAGCGTTGTTTTTAACCTCGTTTTTAAGGATTGTTTTTCTATTGATTTTTTTTTACCTCCACGTGTTTCAAATGATTTTTATGGATTATTTATTTATTTGAACACTGTTTATTGTTTTAATAAAAGCACTTTGCACTTTTTCACCATCTCCTTGCTGTGTTGTTGCCTCACTGCTTAGCTCATTTCGGTTATAACTATCGAAGGTGATTGGTTTAAGGGCTCCCGAACAGCAGATGGGAGCATGGACTCGAACCCGCATCGTCACAGCCAGAAGTATGCAACAGTGTGAGACTGCCTGATACAGGCAGATCATTCCCAGCACCTGTTTTGGTGGTGCCTGGAATTGACACCCTGTGATAAGAGGTCCAAGGCAAAATGTGATTTTTAAATACTTCAAGTCCCAGCGTGTGCAGGTGCATGTGTGTGTATACACACACAACTCCCGGGTTGAGTGCTTGGCTGAGAAAGGCGAGTGGGTCAGTCAGGTGCCTCATTCACTCCCCAGAGTAGGTGGAGAACAGTACCTGCACTCAATCAGGGTTATAATAGAAGATAGAAAGTGAACACATCAGAGAAGGAGGAGAGAGAACACAAAAGTGATCAGAGGTTAAGAAAGAAGAAAGAGACAGGAAGGTGGGGAGTCCGTGTTGTGAAGAATGGAGGTAGGTGGACAGGGGTGTGCCTTGTAGAAGTGAGTTGCACTCAAGTGCGGGGTTAGAGGAGGGCCACTTCTTAGAGCAATGAAGGGGTGTAGGAGTGGCCCTGTTGCTCAGAGCCTCCCTTACTGTCTGAGGGAGATGGTGGGGAATCCTACAGATACCGATCAACTGGCAGTAAGAACCCAAGATTTAGTGGATGACTGTACCTGTTGGCAGGCATCTCCTCAACTTATCCCATTAGGACCTTGGCATATATTAATAGTATATATTCATTTCCCACATAAATTTGTGTTTTAATGAGGGGGCTGGGGTCCAAACATGGAAATAATAGCCTTAAAACTTACTGAATATATCCACCTTGAGGGTATAACAAAACATGCCTTCCATATTTCTGACAGATGCTTGTTACAAAACTAAACTAGAAGTTGTAATCTTTAAGACAGATTTTTAGTATAATTTTCTTGATGTTAGGATACAATTGCTGTTCACTTGTCTGCTTGAAGTGGCCATTAGGAGTGGAGTTTTAAAAAGTTTCACAGGTGAACCCCCAATTTGGCAAATCTCTGTAGCTTCTGGCTACATGTTTTCTTACTTATGTCTCTGTAGTCCTATTGCTTCAATAATTACCGTATATACTCATGTATAAGTTGGGACTTGAAACCCAAAAAATCGATCATAAAATCAGACCCTTACTTACACACCCGTTCAAAAATGCGACACATTTTTTTTACATCTTCTTGCCTCCTCCAATCTTGCATCAGTTTCTCAGACACATCGGATTTTATTGCAGCAGTGCAGTTACCAATTTGTTTTGCCATTTCAACAACTTTTAACTTAAAACCAGCTTTATATTTTCTTCTGATCGAACGTTACATCGTAGATAATGGATGCTCTTACAATAAAGGTGTATGAGGGTGTGAGATACAAAAAACACAAAACAGTGCAAACGTCGCTTTGGAATAGTTCGGGTATTACTGTGTGGTCAAGTAGGAACAATACATAGGAAAAAAAAAGGCAGTGTGCTCCGTGGTTACCTTCTCAGGTGGGCGTTAGCATATCGTAACCTCTGAGACCAATGGCGTGAGTTTTCTTCATTCGACCTACACGACCAACATTATAAAATACCAGAAATTATAATGTAAAATCAAGTCCTGACTAATCTGCGGGAGAACTTATCTGCAAATATATACGGTATATCCTGCCATGTCTTGTAACAGATGATGTTCTGCACAAAAGTGTGTCGAGTATCTGATGGAGTGGCAGATCTGTCAGTATGCCCTGAAATCATCTGATGTGAGGAAGCACTGGTCATGATTTTAAAAGTGTGCAATATAGGCAGTATTGGCACACATACTGAATCTCTCTCACACACACACACACACACACACACATTTTATATATACATATATATATATATATATATATATATACACAGTAGTTAAAAGACAGATGCACACTAAAATCATTTGGTGATTTTGTTCTTTAACTTAAAGGGTACCTACTTTTTGCCTATTACACTAAGTGTTATTTTACTAGTGTTAGTGAAGCATGTACACAACTTTAATTGTACTTTGTATAAATAGCAATACATCTGAAATGAACTGATCACACTGCATTGCATTTTTTATAAAAGACAGATTTTTGAAAAAGCCAAGACATCTGCACATTGATAGTAAGTTCCCAGTCCAAGGAACACTTAGCATTATACCTTTTCTGTGGTAAGGCATGTACACAAAAAAGTAAATGCAGAGAGAATAAAAAAGGCAAATTATGCGTAAAAGCCAAACCAAAATTAAACAGATTGAAGCTCCACAAACCAATGAATTAATCTTATAAAAGCATGCTATGCCACTCTTTCTGAAGATATGATAGTAAAAGAACAGAGTACTGTGTTTTTGAGTGAGTAAATGTAATTGGTAAGCTTCACAGTTTCATCCTGGTAAACTTTTACTCAAGCCTGTAGTACGATGTGGTTGTTAAATTGTGAATCATAGCGATTTCAAATCAACTTTTATTAATTTTTATCACATTTTAGAGAAAGACTGGGAATGATTGCAAGTGTAACATTTTTTCAGTGATTATTATATGGTTTTCTAGAGAACAGAAACAGCAATTCATGTCTAGGTGTGATGGGTGTCTAATTCGCACTTATAGGTAACATAACCTAAACACAGTTAAAATATCCGACTATGCCACCCAGTTTTATTAAGAGCCTGGTAACTCTGAACATTACATTAAAAGGCTAGAAGTTTAATGATAAATTATTAACTGGAGGTTAACATTAAGAACATTTAAAACTTAAAGCTAGTAGCACACAGGTTTCTTTAAACTAGGCATTGAGTAAACACACAATGAAAGACTTGGCAGCAATGTAAAGAAAAACACAACAACAACATTAAACTTTATTACACCGGACAATATGAAATCCACCAAGGAGATAAAAGTAGATAAGAATCTAAAAATATCAGGAGCATGCAAAAGAGAATGCACAGTCCACACTCTAAAAGTCTGTTAAAATATAACCTTTAATGGTGCACAGTGCAAGTTGATGCTGTGTTACCACAATGAGTAATCTTCCAATTGTCCCACTGCAAAACTCTGTTCACCAAAAGCTTGTTTCCCCAACACAAGTCTTGCTAACTTGTCTAATCCCTGTCGGCGTCTCTCTCTTGAAGAGTGAGCATTCCCTTTTAATTCCAGGTACTTTGTGTTGCTATGATGACCTATTCACACCTTGCTTTTCAATTGCCAGCTTCACTCGTTCCTTGTTTCCCCAATAGAAGTCTTGCTAACTTGCCGAATCCCTTGAAAAGTGAGTGTGCCCTTTACTTCCAGGTACCTTGTGTTGCTCTGACAACCTAGGCACACCTCTCTTCTTATTCACCGGGCTTCACTCGGTTCTCTCGCGAGTCTTCCCTCTCCTTCTGAACCCACAACCGGCATCTCTCTGGTGAAACTCTCTCTTCCTCCTGGAGGTAGGCATCACTGATTGTGTGCCTTGCGTCTTTTGTCAGCCATGTTTCCTTGTCTGACTGTGAGTCCCTGCACTCTATATGAATGATCTTGACAGCATTCTCGGTGGGCCGTCTCTTTTGCGTCACACCGGCCTAGCTTCGTTCCTTCTCTTCAAGCTTTCTCTCTTTGCACTGCCCTCTCACCAACAAAGCACCTGTTTTAAAACACATTAAAAACCCTGCACCACAACCTCATAGGACTACGCAAACATCATACTACACAGATCATTGGGGAATTTGCTTGTCCATCAGAAGTCATTAATTCTAGTTTGTCCAATTGATCTTTTAGTATGTTTTAGGTAGTCCAAGCTTTAAGGCAATCTGTAAAAAGAGATTCACTCAGAGTGGGGAACAAAAATAAAAGAATAACATAACACTCCACATACACAAATATAAACACAGCACCTCGAATGAAATTATAAATCAAATCCCACCACAAATTAGAGAAAAAAACACCCAGTGTACAAAAATGTTCCCATCTTAATGATGACTTTTAGAAATGAAACCATGACCATAGGGCTGAAAGGGTGCAGTAGAGGTGGCCATGATATCTAATGTGTAGCTGATCTCCTTTTAAAATGTCTGAATTGCACAAAAAAAGGTCTTGCTTTTTGCTTTGTTTTCTTCCTAAAAGGACAATGGACACTCTATTTTGCTATATCTGTGTGCAATCTCAAGATGATCAATACTCAATAACACTCTTGGCTTGAAAAATTAACAAATGTAGTAAGTGTTAAGGCTTTTGTTTTAATTTTTGGATCCTGGTCCCATCACATCTGTTTTAAAAGGTAGGAACAGGTTAGGTATTTTTAAAATTTATAAAACAATTACTCATTTTGAAATCAATTACGTGTAAAAAATTAATACAAGGTTCTCCAACTCTGATCCTGGAACACTATGGTGGCTACACGTTTTCAGTCTAACCCTTTTCTTAATTAGTAAACATTTTTTGTTGCTAATTTACTCTATTGCCTTGATTCTAGTTGACATTCTGTTTAAGACTCAGTTTTGTTAAATGTTTCTTTTTCCCCTCAATTAGCAACCGAACAATAATGAAATGCAAAAACAAGCCCATAGATGACCAGCAACCAGTGCCCACCGTGCAATATCTGAAAATAAAGGAAGGTGAAAGTCTCTGTAATGTTGACCGGCTCAGGATGACAAAACATTTAGGCAGGTGGTGTTCATAGAAAATAGAAAATCAACTGTTTTCGGAAATATCTGCTGTGACAGAAGAAGAGCACCACTAAGCCATGGGATTAAATAACAGAGTTTAATTAACAATAAAATTGGCTTCTAATTAAGAAACTGATTGGAGTGAAATAAGGTAGAGTTTGAGATCCCAATTTAACAGTTTGTCTATTGGCTCACTTCATATCTAATTTCTCTTTGGGTGCCGTTGAAGGTGAAGAAATAAAAAAAGGATCAATTCAGTTGACTGAATCTTAAAAAACAAACCAATTAAAATGAAGAGAAAAATAAGTTAATTAGCAGCAAGGATTGGTCACTAATTTAAAAAAAGGGTATGAATGAAAATCTGTAGCCACAGCAGCACTCTAGGACCAGCCTTTGGGACCACTGAATTCATATTTATTTCATAACTGTGAAGAAATAACTTCAATGTTATGTTAGCATTAAGTTTACTCACATTAAAACAAGCCAAAAGCATTTAACTATTTTTGACATGAAAAAACATTACGTGTAACAGAACCATATAAATACCAAAATGTCAACATAATCACAGTAGAAAAGGTGTATCTAATGTGCATTACTGTACTAGTGTAGATTTGTAGGGGTTTGTTTTGTAACAGTCAACAGCACAAAGCACGATTTTGCAATAAGAACAGCAGATGTATTTTTATGCATTTTTTTATATTTTTTTACTGCTGCTTGCACATGAGCGGGTAGAATGTCAGTGCCTAATCCACATGACTGACATACACCTTGTGTTTCTGTTGGCTACCACAATTCAAGTGACTTCCGGTCCCCCCCGTCTGGCTCTCTGGTGTTTTATGTACCATGATAGCATGGATAGAAGAAATACAAAGGGCAAAGATTGCGGCTAAACTCACTGTACCTGTAAAGCTTTCAAACTGGCATTGGCTCTGTCAGGTAGCACATTATCGGCTGTCAGATTAAGGAACTCCCAATATGGCAGAATCCTGAAGCTGTACTGGAAAGTCACCACCGACTTGTGTTGTTCCTATTCATTTAATCTGACATCCGTTTGTGATGAGATAGGCAACTGCAGTTGTCAAGTCACCTCCAGCTAGAAGTCATGCAATGTGACACTGGCGCCATTTGCTTAAATCTTTAATTAGCTAGCAGCGCTGCTTCCCTACAGCTCCGAAGTCCTGAATTTGAGTCTAGCCTGGAATTTATCTTTGTGGAGTTTGCATGTTCTTTCTGGATCGGCAAAGCCTTTTCACCAAATATTCCAACAGAGTGAAGCTGCAGACCGCCATACCTCTGACGTTAGACACGGAACGCCGTCCATATCACGGAACACCCAATGTCAGTCACAGAGCGCCCTTGACAGCACACTCCATGTAATGATGGGATTTATTATAACGCCCTTTCCCAGCGTCACTCACATCATGCCCTCTGCGAGACAGTATTGACACGCTTGTTGCACAGCATGCTGCAGTTGTACAAATTACAACAGTTTCTATTTGGACAAACATAAATGACTTCCAGTCTCATACTTATGCTATCCAACCATTCTAAGCACTTTGCCGATATAGTTTTTTTTTTTTAACTATTTTGAATGGTTGTTCATTACGTTTTCCCCTTTTACATTATAGTAAAAGTAACAAATCTTATTACCATTTAGTGTTTCAAACAGAATGTACCTTATGAAACTCATAGCTAGAGATTTTCAATCTATAAATGTATTTCATATTGCCACTAGCAAATTATAATCATGTGAAACAATATTAAGCTTAATTACATTTTAAAAGGTTTGCAAAAACAGCGCTACATATAAAATTGGTTTTAAAATTGACTGGAAAACATTTTAAGAAACAGTCATTTATTTATTGATTTGATCCATCAACGTTTTCATTAATAAAAGTTGTATGTGTGAAATACTGTATGTCAGCAACTGAATGGTATGTGTGACAGCCAATAAATTTTTCATTTTTGAATAACCTGAGTTTGAGACAATCGTGATTGTTCTTAAACCTTTTTCGTGCAACATTTAAGTAGATCGCAAAGAACTAACTTAGACCGGCATAAAAACAAGCTGTCTTTGAGTCATCTTTATTTTTGATAAATATCAAATACTATTACTAATACTAATAATAAATAGTTTCAGTTGCAGTGGGCATTCAGCAGGGAATCACCCTGAGGTGATCTCATCATTAAACACACAGTATTTATTGTCTCGTGCATAAAGTATAATTATATTGTTACTTACATGTCTCTTCAGGACAGTGATAATATAATAAAACACAAAAAATATACATAGAATACAATGTACAGTATAGATCTATATTCAGTTATATTTCAAATATTTATACATAGTCTTTATCTTACAATGTTTATTACGATTGGCTCTTCAGTAACTCCACAACTAAAACACTTTCTCTGAAGCCATACTGAGGACCATTGGTTCTTTACTATTTGCCAGAAGACAGGAGCAAGAAAAACAGCTGTGCAGAATGGCTGTGTGTGTAATAATCATAGCAGAATGTATTTTAAATACCCTGGACAGAAGGCAGCTGGGTGCCAGTAATATTTTGTGGCTTTCACCACCCTCTGCAGAGACCCAAGCATGTGTGTCCTACCAGGATGTGATGCAGCCAGTGAATATGGACTCCCGATAGCACCTGTGAGACGTCTCATTGGTGAACTTGGCAACAGACAAACCATGCAGTTCCCTCCTCAATTAATCAATGATCGTTACTGAACAAAATTTAAACAAGCTCACCTTTACCATAGCACTTCACAAAAACAAACCATAGCGTAATCCGTCCTCTGAAGACTATAATCTGCTCCTTAATATTTGGACATTAAAGGTCAGATTGTCCTGGGACTGCTGAATCAAGCAGATAGACCTCTTGTCTGCAAGCAATTTCATCATTGGTGGTGATCAGCCTATGACGGTGATGTCAGTAGCATTTTTAATGATGGAGCTGGTGTGGTGTCTGGAAACACAGACACACTGGGAGATTAGCACACTACCCCATAGTTTGCCTGGGTTGAGAGTGAGCATAGAGGATATGATGCTGGCAATCTGCAAAGCCGTGGTCTGTTCGGTATGAAGTCCAAAATCCAGTTCTGTTGGCACAACAGTGTTTAATGCTAAGCTATTGTCTATAAACATACCTCCGTAAGAGCAGTTTTTACATTACCCAGATGTGCCAAGATGGAGTATCAGACTTAACTGCTGTACCAGTATGCATCATGGAGATGGTGAAGTGGAGCAAAGTTATGTAATAAGTTAAAGAAGTCTGAGTGAGTGAGTGTAGTTAGTTTTAAAATGAGTTATCACAAACAACACACAGACTGTTATGGACATGAAAAGGATGAATAAACTGATAAGCACATTTTAAAGATTACAAAAGATGTAAATCATGAAACACACATATATTTCCTCTCTCTCTCATACTATATACTGTCCCAGCTAATTTTTGCTTTTAATTAGACTCCCATCTTGAACTTGCAAGCCAACAGCCTAGGTCTTGAAAGTTAAAGTGATGTATCAAAACACAAAGCTCATTGTTATAACTACCACATAGAGGAGTGTAACCTGTGGGGGGTATTTTAGCACCCAAACCCTGGACACAACCATACAAGTTCCAGGTTCAAATATGAATATACTTTAAATTAATAAAGCACACAATGCCAGTCAGGACATCCACCCGTGTCCTCCATCCACTATATGGGTCTTTTGAGTAGACAAGGCACTATTGAACTAGGTCAGAAAGTCCGTCCATCCCCACCTTTCTTTAAAATGGAAATTTTGAAGGTTGACAAAATTAAAACAAAACATAACCTAATTGGATGAACAGTAGCAAGTGATGGGAACTTTTTTTTTTTTTTACCCCATATCTCATCAAGATATGACAGCATATCCTTCATGCAGTCAAAAGTAAATAACAAGGAGGACATGACTTCTTCAATATCTTCATTGTATCCACTTTCGTCTAATTTTCCAATTGTGTGTGTTACTTCATCCTCGTCCATATCCATGAATTCTTTACCTGAGTTCTGTCCAAACAAGTTGGTCACAAGCAGTCAGGATTTTTTGATCAATGAAGACTTTTTTGTGAAAAAGAAAACAATACAGAGTGTGAAGTATTTTATTAGGAATACCAACACATGAACTCCACTTTTACTCAAAGTACGGTCAAATTGGCTTATGAAATAAACCCACCAATATGACCAAAGCTTGTCCTAGGAATGCTTAGCTCGATTAATTTCTCTAGTTGTTTGCCTCTGCTGCACTCCCTGTATTCATGAGGTAGAGTAAAAAAGAAAAAATAAACTCCAGTGTACAACCATAGCTGTTCATCTTCAAGGGAACGTCATGTCTAGTTAGAAACAATTAAGAAAGCGCACAAATAATTAAAAATGACTAAGTGCTCTGAAGTGAAAAAAGCATACATTTTTATTTACTAATACATTGCTGTAAGACCCATTTCAATTCAATCTGTAAGTCTACAGGAGTTGTACTTAAGTGAGTACGTGAAGGACAAAAATAGTCCAATTACCACAATATAGTCACTTGTGAAGGCCAAATTCATCATTTCAAATAATAGGCAATTTAATTGTTCCCAATTTAGTAAGTACACTTTAAAAACTACTGCAACATTCACCTAAACATATTGCAATAGAAATGCTACATGTAAAATGTTATACATAATTTAAAGTGTTTACCTGAATATAACAATCACTTCTTTCCAGATTGATTGAAGACTGAATGATATCGAAAAGGAAAAAGAGAATCCTTACCTTTAAAAGATTTCCTGTGTTTAAGCCGTAAGAATCATTTCACTACACACAGTACATACAGATTATTAAATATTATGCATTTCTGCAAATCGATTATGTAGCATTTTAATAATTTTAATACATTACAATTTACTAACAACTACACATAACCATAAATATGCTGACCTGCAAATTCAGTTAATGCTACCTAATGCCACAGATGAAACTGATCTTTGAAGAACAAGGAAAACAGTCAAAAAGTTACAGTCTTGGCTGGAAGAAAAATAAATTCAGAATTACGGTAAGCTGACAAATTCTGATAAGTGTTCTTCCCTTAAAAAAAAGCTTGAAAGGTTACACGCCATTAATGCTGGCTTTCCAAAGTAAGAGAAGACACCTAAGAAATGCAAATCAGGAAATTGCAATAAATTCTATGATTAAAAAATAGCATGCTATTTCTTTTAATCACAACAAACATTATAATAAAAGATAGAGCCAATGATGCTTTTAAACATATGTGAAAATATATGTTGCCAGTCAATTGTAGGTAATGTAACTCCATGCTTACATTCCTAAAAATTAAAGTATTTGTACTATGATCTTTGTCATATCCTACTAAATATTTTAAAAAAGAAAATTGTGTTAATAAACAGTCATGAATTAATTAATCTAAAATTAATCAAAGCAAGCTTTTCAAAAGGTGGAAGGTACACAATATACTATGTTGTCAAATAAAATCTTGTAGTTAAGGTGGAGATCTAGCTGCATTTAAATGTGTTAAAATTGTTAACTGATCAAAGTTTACAAGCATTGAGAGCTTCCCATCCCTCCATGGATCACCACTGTCCTTCTGTGGCTTTGTAAGTGGCTGACGAGGCCTAACGTAATCTGTTCTTTTATAGTAAAATAGACAAGCAAACTCCTGAGCACCAAACACAACTGTGGTTCCTCTGTGGACTCAAATATACTTATGTGTCTCTGGTGAATATGAAATAGATATAAAGTTCTTAAAACTGACAAATATGCACAAGAACAAATGTTTCACTTTAAAATTTAAAAAAATCAAAACCTTCTAAAGCAGTATTTTTTAAGAATGCAGGAGAGGTAAGCCTGAGATGTTGAATATTGTTTTAAGAGTTTAAACAAACTATACTATCATTGATAATAATAATAATAATAAATAACTGGCTGTTGTTTTCCCCACTGTCTAGATTCTAATTTGAACTTTCTTGGACAGGAGGTAATTGAATATTGCTTTAACACTTGACCTTTGTTTGTAGCTACTTGTTACAATTTTCCATTATGTACTGTAAATATATATACTGTGGACATGTAGGACCCGGATACCGACAGGCTGACACAGAAAGTCTTAAATCACACGTGTTTATTTACAGCCCTTAGCCCCCAAGACAACACACAGTGTAATCACCAAACACAATCTCTTACGACTCCTCTCTGTTTCTTCGGCCGCCTCCAACTCCTCACTGGCAAGCTCTGTCCTGCTTCCACCCAACACTGGCTCTCTGATTGGGAGTAAGGCGGCCCCTTTTATTCAGTCCCCGGATGTGTTGCAGGTGGCCCCTGATTAACATTTGGCAGCACTTCTGGGTGTGTTAGAAGTGCTGCAAGGGAATTCAGTCCTCCTTCCCGCAGCACTCCCAAATGTGGCGGAGGAGTGCTGCATATTCCAGTCCTGGGGCTATTGGATCCCCCATCTTAGTGGCCCCCATACAACCCAGGGGCACTGCCCCCTTATGACCCAGGAAAAACACTGCCTTCCTTCCGGTATGTCTGTACGTCTGGCATCCCGGTGGGGCAAGGTCCCTGGATATTTGCCACAATACAGAACTATGAAAACAGATCTAAAGTGACCTAAGTGTATTCAGACTTTTGACTAGTAACATTACCATACGAGAAAAATAGTATATCCTCTATTAACTGTGTTTGTCTTAGAAACTTGTGCACTTTTTCCACTTTTCAGTGGAAAATCACTCGATATTTACTCAATCTCTCTTCACTGTCTTTCTAAAATATATTTTGGTATCTAAAATACCAGAAAGGTTTTGCTTCTGATTAACTAGCATATGTGATATACAGGACAATTATAGGGCAGGGAAATTATATATACTTAATCGCGGTTACAGATGTTTGATTACGATCCGTTACACTTAGCGATGGTCAATTATACTCAACAATGGACAATTACATATAATATTAGTTATTATAAAAAATAAATCGACAGCTGAATCTGTCGATTTACTTTTCCAAATTGAGTATTCCGAACAACCCTGTTGCAATACGCTATATAAACGGACCTGCTTGTTGTTTAATACTTTCTAAGAGCGCTTAGTATTGCACGGCACCTAAAAGTCGATTCAACCCACATCTTTAATACACTCTAGTATAATTCATACCCTACCAGTAAAGTATATTATCTAATATTAATAAAACTTGCAAAAAACTCAATGCCATCTTGATTTCAAACTCTGTCTTATTCTTCTTTCCTCAAAAGGAAACCTTTCATAAAGATTTATTCAAAGTTCACCATTCCTTCGAGCACCGACAAAAACAATGATTGGCGTTTCGAAACTGACATCAAAAGGAGTTCCGTGACTGGCGTTAGGGGCATTCCGTGATATGAAGGGCGTTCTGTGTCTAACGTCATAGGTATTGCGGGCTGCAACTAGACCCTTCTCAAATATTCTGCTTCCACCCCCACAGTTTAATATGCACACCTTTGGGATATGTGGCAACTCTAACTTGTTATGTCTGAATGGGAGTTTCTGAATGTGCACATCTTAACAACGGTTGTGTAATTCCATTAAATAATATGAAAGTCTAACCAGTCCAAAAGTATAACGTATGTGCCTCTATAAAGGACATATTTTATGATGCTTCAATCGGTATCAACAGTTTCATCAGGAAGACCAACTGAGAAATGTACATAGACTGGGGAATTCCTGATGTGTCTCAGCTGTCCACTTTGTTGAACAACACCATGCATTATTTATCAAATGTGTTAATGGCCATCAGAAGGTTATAAAGCTTCACATAAAATGAGAATAATAACTCATATGGCCCATACATTCATGGAACAGTTTTACTTTCTTAGGGTGTTAACTTTCTGATGATAATCACCTCAGATATTTGCTATTATATACCCCTAAGCAGGACCATGTTAATGCATGGGCAGTTGCCCAGGGGCCCAATGAGCATAGGGACCCCATGCTGTATGGTTTACCAATTGAGTATCATTTATTTTTGTGTTTTTCAATGCTCATGTTAAATTGTTCAAACGTTTGTGTTGATTAGTCTTTGCTGAACAGCATGTTTTTTAATGTTTAAACAATGATTTTGTTGGAAGTACCAATACAATAAATATATGTTTAATTTTATCAACCATTTATATTTGTTTACCTGTGAGTGGTTGTGTAGGTAGGGGCCCTAGTGCACTGTTTTGCCCGGAGGCCTATAATGCTATTCAGATGGCCCTGCCCCTAAGCCACATATTTTTGAGTCAATTTTCAGTCCTGCCTTCTCTACACAGATTGCTTTATATGTGTACCTCTTGTCTTGGGGAATACTAGCAGATGATCAATGTATCCAGCTTCTTGGGGTCCTACCTCTGCTCACTTACTCTACACATACACTCAATCTAGTATAACCTTTGAGATGTATGAAGAGAAAAGCCACACAAACACTGGAAGAATCTACTAAAACCTTTCTAGACAGCTGCCATAACTGTGAGAGTCTGAGCCGGCAATGCTAATCACTACACAGCCATAATATGCATTGTTGTAGGTAGTGGAGTTGATTTTTTTTTTTAATTTGATTTGCTATACTATATTAATCCCTGATGGGAAGCTGCTTTTTCGCATGATGTTTGAGGGTCAGTCATCAGTAACAGTAAATAAACATATTTCATCTTTTCTTTTAAGGATAAAACCTTAGCCAGCCTTACCAATCAAGCTTATTTACATATCATCACAACAAATTAACACAACATAACATCACAACCTAGCATAACATCAAAACATAAGATTATATCACAACATAACACAGCATAACAACACAGAAAATTACAAATCCCTGAAGCTTACATTACAACACAATTTAAAATAATATCACAATATATTACTCAAACCAGCTTACTGTAAATCAGTGCAATCTCAAAACTTAAAAGAGTTAGTGGTGAAATGAGGGCATCTAGTGACTGAATGAAGAAACTGCAGCCTGAATCTGTACTTGATGAAGAGTGCCAAGCAAAAATACACTGCTCTAAAAAAATTAAGGGACCGCTTAAATCACACATCAGATCTTGCTGAATTAAATATTCAAGTGAAAATCTTTACTGAGTAATACTGTGTAATTCGTTGAGAACAAAATGACGTAATAATGGTGGATGGAAACCAAAATCACCAACCTATTGAGGGCTGGATTTAACATCACACCAAAAATCAAAGTTAAAAATTGAAATCACAGGCAGATCCAACTTGTATGAATTTCATCACAGCAACTCATAATGTGACTCAGAAGTGTGTATGGCCCGAATGTGCCTGTATGCACTCCTGATAACGTCTGGGCATGCTCCTGATGACACAGCAGATGGTGTCCTGAGGGATCTCTTCCCAGACTTTGATCAGGGTATTAGTGAGCTCCTGAACAGTCTGTGGTTCTACTTTGCAGCGTTGAATGAACTGATACATAATGTCCCAGAGGTTCTCAATTGGATTCAGGTCTGGGGAACATGTGGGCCAGTTAATGACATCAATGCTTTTGTCAACCAGGAACTGCCAACACACTCTGGCCACATGAGGCCTAGCATTGTCCTAAACCAGGAGGAAAACAGGGCCCACTGCACCAGTTTAAGGTCTGACAATGGCTCTCAGGATTTCATCCAGGTATCTAACAACAGTCAGGGTACCATTACCTAGCATGTGGAGGTCTATGTGACCCTCCAAGGATATGCCTCCCCAGACCATCACTGACACACCACCAAACCAGTCATGCTGGATGATGTTGCAGGCTGTATAACGTTCACCATGATGGGTCCAGACTCCTTCATGTCTCAGTGTGAACCTGCTGTTATCTGTGAAGAGAACGGGGTACCAATGGCGGAGCTGCCAATTATGGGATTCTCTGACGAATGCTACTCGAACTGCACGAGTGACGGGCTGTGAGCATAGGTCCCACTAGAGGATGCCAGGCCCTCATACCTCCCTTTGGTTAGAGGCAGGCACTCCAGTAGTCAGCTGGAGGTCATTTTGTAGGACTCTAGCAGTGCTCCTCCTTGCACAAAAGAGCAGATACTGGTCCTGCTGCTGGATTGATGCCCTTCTACGGCCCTGTCCAGCTCTCCTTGTATAATGGCCCATCTCCTGGTATCTCCTCCATGCTCTTGAGACTGTGCTGGGAGACACAGCAAACCTTTTTGGGACGGCATGTATGGATGTGCCATCCTGGAGGAGCTGGACTAGCTGTGCAACCTGAATCAGCTGCAGGTACTGCCTCATGCTACCAGTGAGGACAAGGACACTAGAAAAAATCAAAGCTAGAGAAGAATCAGTCAGGAAGGATAAGGAGAGAGCATTTGTCTGTGGCCACTACCTGCAAAACCATTCCATTTATGGGGATTGTCTTCTTCTCACCTCTCCAGTGAACCAGTTGTCATTTTCATTTGCACCAAAGCAGGTGAAACTGATTCACAATCTTTTATGCATCGTAACTGGACAGATTGATATCCCTGAAGTTTAACTGACTTGGTGTTAGACTGTGATGATTAAGTATTCCCTTAATTTTTTTGAGCGTTGTACTTTGCAGTTGACTTAAGTTGAATGAAATTGAAATAGTGAATTCAAGATAAAATAAGACTTAAGTTGATTTGAAACAACAACAGTTGCAATTGCACTGATGTATTGCTTTTTCTTCCATGCAATTAGCCAATAGATGGCATATATGTTAGTACATCGACAATAAACCACTTTAAAAAAAGGATAAGTGTCCGTCCGGTTGCCATGTCTGTGTCATTCCAACAAACATTTGTAGTAATAAAATGCATTGCATGAGTCCCACACCAAATGGCATAAAACACAGACATATGCATTGCACTTTTCATTCCAACAGATGGCACATCACAAACATTTGTAGTAATATAATGCATTCCATGCATCATTCCAACAGATGGCATATCACAAATATTTACAATGCTTTAACAAATCCCATACCAAATAACACAGAACAGAGATCTAGGCATTGCACTTGTCATTCCAACAGATGGTACATCACAAACATTTGCATTAATGCAGTTTATTACTACATTGTTGGAATGACAAATGTAATGCATTTTATTACTGCATGCATTAAAAATACATTCCAATAGATGGCGCACTGCAAGCATCAACACTGAGGTTTAAGTTGATTACTTAGATTTCATAATATCTTAGACAGGTAGCACAGCTTGCAAGCCAATAAACCTGCAAACCCTGTATCTGATGTATAAAAAAAAAACAAAACTTTACAATACAGTGGTGTGAAAAACTATTTGCCCCCTTCCTGATTTCTTATTCTTTTGCATGTTTGTCACACAAAATGTTTCTGATCATCAAACACATTTAACCATTAGTCAAATATAACACAAGTAAACACAAAATGCAGTTTTTAAATGATGGTTTTTATTATTTAGGGAGAAAAAAAATCCAAACCTACATGGCCCTGTGTGAAAAAGTAATTGCCCCCTGAACCTAATAACTGGTTGGGCCACCCTTAGCAGCAATAACTGCAATCAAGCGTTTGCGATAACTTGCAATGAGTCTTTTACAGCGCTCTGGAGGAATTTTGGCCCACTCATCTTTGCAGAATTGTAATTCAGCTTTATTTGAGGGTTTTCTAGCATGAACCGCCTTTTTAAGGTCATGCCATAGCATCTCAATTGGATTCAGGTCAGGACTTTGACTAGGCCACTCCAAAGTCTTCATTTTGTTTTTCTTCAGCCATTCAGAGGTGGATTTGCTGGTGTGTTTTGGGTCATTGTCCTGTTGCAGCACCCAAGATCGCTTCAGCTTGAGTTGATGAACAGATGGCCGGACATTCTCCTTCAGGATTTTTTGGTAGACAGTAGAATTCATGGTTCCATCTATCACAGCAAGCCTTCCAGGTCCTGAAGCAGCAAAACAACCCCAGACCATCACACTACCACCACCATATTTTACTGTTGGTATGATGTTCTTTTTCTGAAATGCTGTGTTCCTTTTACGCCAGATGTAACGGGACATTTGCCTTCCAAAAAGTTCAACTTTTGTCTCATCAGTCCACAAGGTATTTTCCCAAAAGTCTTGGCAATCATTGAGATGTTTCTTAGCAAAATTGAGACGAGCCCTAATGTTCTTTTTGCTTAACAGTGGTTTGCGTCTTGGAAATCTGCCATGCAGGCCGTTTTTGCCCAGTCTCTTTCTTATGGTGGAGTCGTGAACACTGACCTTAATTGAGGCAAGTGAGGCCTGCAGTTCTTTAGACGTTGTCCTGGGGTCTTTTGTGACCTCTCGGATGAGTCGTCTCTGCGCTCTTGGGGTAATTTTGGTCGGCCGGCCACTCCTGGGAAGGTTCATCACTGTTCCATGTTTTTTCCATTTGTGGATAATGGCTCTCACTGTGGTTCGCTGGAGTCCCAAAGCTTTAGAAATGGCTTTATAACCTTTACCAGACTGATAGATCTCAATTACTTCTGTTCTCATTTGTTCCTGAATTTCTTTGGATCTTGGCATGATGTCTAGCTTTTGAGGTGCTTTTGGTCTATTTCTCTGTGTCAGGCAGCTCCTATTTAAGTGATTTCTTGATTGAAACAGGTGTGGCAGTAATCAGGCCTGGGGGTGGCTACGGAAATTGAACTCAGGTGTGATACACCACAGTTAGGTTATTTTTTAATAAGGGGGCAATTACTTTTTCACACAGGGCCATGTAGGTTTGGATTTTTTTTCTCCCTAAATAATAAAAACCATCATTTAAAAACTGCATTTTGTGTTTACTTGTGTTATATTTGACTAATGGTTACATGTGTTTGATGATTAAAAACATTTTGTGTGACAAACAAGCAAAAGAATAAGAAATCAGGAAGAGGGCAAATAGTTTTTCACACCACTGTATGTTCAATTACCAAAAAATAAAGGGACAGGTTATAATCAATATATTCTGTCCTACCACTGGGAAGGTACACAGTCCAATTTTAGGGCTGCTGCACTTTGAAACTTTAATAACAATAATACATGTTATATAAATAGCACCTTTCCCATGCTCATAGCATTTCCTAGGCAGCAACTGGACAAAAGCATTAAATAAAATTCACAGAATTTGACTCTTTAAGAAAAAAGTACCACTTCAGAGACAATACATAAAGGAATAAAAAAAGTTACTTCCTACTAAGAAACACATTTGTATAGCATTAAAATTAATAATCAGTTCTAGTAATCAACAGATGTTTATGTCATGTTTGCCTTAATTAAAAGATATTTTAATTTAGGGAATTCCTAGTTCCTTTTCCTGTTAGGTTTGACTTTATTTGTGAAACTTTAATTTTGTTTTGGACAAGCTTAGCTCTTGGCATTTTGCTGTCCTAAGAGGGATTTCTTCACACTGTAAGACATGGAACCTAAGCAAATAAAAAGCAGTTATATCTTGTTTTCCTTATTGTAAAATGTATTGACTTATCAAGGACATTTAAGATTATTTAGCATATTTTAAGAAATCTTGTTAAGTACATTTTGTTACCACAATGGCAGATTTTTTTTGCCAAATAAAAATAAGACCGTTCTTATTGCACAATATATATATATATTTTTTTTTACAATGTAGCTTAACCAAACTCCTTCTCCCTGGCTGCCATTCCCTGATCTCACAGACACATCCACACTTTTGTCCATTATTACTGAACCTCTCACATTTGATTATTATGTTTTACACTACAATAAATTTAAAAAGATTCTTTAAGCCACAGATATTCTTATTCTTTCTAAAATTTAATTACATAAACAAACACTAATTAAAAATGGAATAATGAATAATGGTGTTGGCAGTGCTTTCAATGTAAAATTTTACATATGCCATTAAAGATATTGCATTTGCAAACAAAATGATGAATATGTTTATCCATCCATCCATCCTCCAACCTGCTATATCCTAATTACAGGGTCATGGGGGTCTGCTGGAGCCAATCCCAGCCAACACAGGGCGCAAGGCAGGAAACAAACCCCGGGCAGGGCGCCAACCCACCACAGGAATATGTTTATATTGACTAAATAAAAGTAAACTGAATTCATTATATTTATATTGCACACAAAGTAGAAATCAAAATATTGTCCTGTAATAAAATAGAAAGAAACAAAACAATAAATAATTGCACTTATTGAATATATAGCAATCACTGCCTATAAATGAATACATTTAACAAAAGCAGCCTAGTGGTTAAAGCACCATAAGACTTGGCACAAATGTTGGCCTGGTTAGGTATGCCTGACTTTTTGGGTGCAAATGGGATTGCTTAGGCTCTTCCAAATGCCAAAGATATACGTTAACTTACCTGACAGACTTAAATTGGCCTGATGTGAGTGAGGGTCTCCATTTGGGTGTCCAGTGATGGAATGGCACCCCATGTTTAGGTCCAGCTGCATTCAGTGCTTCCAGGGTGGTCTTCATTCAGTTGTTGCTTGGTATTAGAACAAGTGGGCTTTAAAATGGGTGAATATTTCAAGCCACGAGTTTAGAAATTCTTACATGCATTACATTGCATAATGTTTATTTGTTTAATATATTTTCTCTTTTGAAAACACCAGAGTAATACGCACTACACTATGGTTGCGTTGTTACAAGTCAACTCACACATACTTATTGTACCCCTGCCTCAGACTCTGCAGTTGCCCCCATTGTTCAAGCTTTAGGAAGGCCAGCCAGACAAAACATTATTAGCATGCAACTGAAATATATGTGTGTGTGTGTGTGTGTATTCTGTGTTCACTCTGTGAAGGATCTGCAACCTGACCCGGGTTGTTCTTGCCTTGTGATGATAGGCTCCAGCTTCCCAGCAAACCTGGTCAGGATAAGTGAGTTTGGAAAATGGATGGATGAATGAAACATGCATAAATTAGTTTTATTTATCTTTTAAATATTAAGCTGTAATCGTGTTCAAAACAATTCTACAAATTCTGTTTTCAAATATATTTAAATGTAGTGTAGCAAAATGTTCCCAATCAGTACACAGATAGCTATACAAGGCACCATATTAAAACTGACACAAGATAGATAGATAGATAGATAGATAGATAGATAGATAGATAGATAGA
>JANRMT010062831.1:21759878-21777480 GCA_026402145.1 Polypterus bichir lapradei | reverse complement strand
AGATAGATAGATAGATAGATAGATAGATAGATAGATAGATAGATAGATAATATAAAAGACACCAACCGATAGAGTGGCCACCAGGGAGTGCTCCAGCTCCTCAAACACCTGACACAATGGGCACAAGGCACAAGTCCAACACATCACACTTTTTATTTAGGTGTGGAAAAGGCCTTCCTTTCGTTCCCACCACCTCAGTACAGTTACAATAAGCACAGCACAATAAAACAGCACTTTCTTTCCTTTTCTTCTCCTTCCACCTCCACTTCTCCTCTGGCAAGCTTCATCTCTCTACCTCCCAACTCTGGGTCCCTGATGTGAGGCAGGCAGCTCCTTTTACCTGATCCCCTGGGAGTGCTTCTGGTGATATGATGCTGCAGCTCTGAAGCACTTCCACGTGAGGTTAGAGTTCCAGTGTTAATGTTTGCAGTCCACATGAAATGCATTAGTCTCTGTTGGCTGCCATTTGAAATGCAGTGTTAATGTTGGTGATGGACCATCAATTAGAATCCCAGAGGCAATGCATTTTATTACTAAAAATGCTTGTGATGCACCATCTTTTGGAATAAAGTAGCAACTGGACGGACACTCGGACACATATCCTTTGATTAAGGTGGATTAGTATAGCTGTGCATCTTTGGGACTTGAGTTGTATGGTAGTCAATGGTAGTCTTGTGCTCAATGCAACTGGGATAGGCTTTGGCCCCTGTGACCTTGAATTACATTAAGTGTGTTTAAGAATGTGATGTCATGTCCCTTACAATGTGTTTTTATAAAATAAATATATTCTTGAGTTACAAGTGCCTTCATTAGTCTATTTAATATCACCAGCCCCATTCGCTTCCAATGCCACATTAATATGCCTCCATTCTGCTTGACATGCCATCCTCTCATTAGATGTCCTAAAACTAGACAATGCTTCCCGGTTCTCACTTCGAAGACTGAACGTCCCATGCCCCATCTGACCTGTTCCCAGTCTAATGAAGTTTAATCACATCTTAGGATTGTTCATGCTCTGTAACCTTCTGTTCTCCTAATGGTTATCTGTAGCAGTATTGTTAATTCTGTAGTTTCTAATAACCTGATTATGCATATGTTACAGTTTAGTTTTGTAAGATGCCTAATAACAGAATCTGCTCATTGGCTTCTACCATGCCAGTTCACTGGAATCAAGGTTTAGTTATCCTCATGTCATCATTGATATGGTCCAGCCATTGTATTTCTGAACTTCTCTTCCACCAAACTTCTGTGGCACATGCCCATACCAGCATAGCTGATGTTTGTAAAGTAATGAGCACCAAAACTAGTAATACACTGACATCACTTAGGATTATGGTATATATCACTTAGCACACCTAAGCAAACATTCCCACTGTTAGGGTCCACAACACCTTGAGAGCAACGACTATGTACCTCAACACCAGGGAAGTTGTCAACTTGCCTCTTGTTGTCCCTCTTCATATGTACTTGTAATGATCATTGGTGGCACTCTATTAAACTCTGGCAGACTTGAGACCATTTCTTCTCGCTGCTTTCTCCAGTATGTGGTTACTCAGTGTTGCTGAGTACTGCCACCTCTACCTCTCTGCCATATGCATCCCAGTTCCTTCCTGCTGTGCGGCTTCTCTTGGTTCTGCTGTCGAATACCTCTTTTTCTCCTTATGCAATCTTTCCTCACTCACCTCCTAAATTCTCTCCACTTTTATCTAGGTAGTCTTGTTCGTCACAAGTAACATGTCCATATTGGCAGTGACATATAATCTGAGGCAGCAGAAGTGGGACATCTTGATTAAATCCACTTTGTTGACCGTGATTTTGCCATTGGTCCGTTTTCCCTCACTCAAGACGCTTTGTCTTCCTGATGTTCATTCTGATACTGCAGTCATCAAGTCAAATCTTTCTATTTTGTGTCTTTGAGTTTCTTTCAAGTCGCAGCCATGAACAAGCCTGCTAATTAAAGATTATTAACAATGCATTCTGACAATCAAAACCTCTGCAGAAATCGGGTGCATTACTGAATCATTTCTCATATTGAAAAATAAGTCAATCAAACATACATTAAATAAAGTTATGCATTCCCATTAAACGTCACCCATTGTTTCATTTTACATAAAAGGCAACTTTATTTTATTGGGTCAATATCGTGACAGAGTATTTGTAGGTTGAACAATCATTGCTGCAGGGAAGGAGACAGTTCAAGGTGATTGACTTGACTAAGCATACAAAACCCTTCTGTGCTACTTACTAGGGACCAACAAATTAGATTACATAAGCTTAAAATGAGTTATTGCAGCAGACCTGAATGATTTATATCTTGGTATCTTGTCTTAACTGTACAGGAGTGGCTGAGGATTGACTCTGGATGATGGTGGAAGTCCTTACTGGCATCAAGATAGAGACCCCTTGCTCAATGCTATAGGAGAGACACAGAGACACCACACAGAATGAGTAGTTTGAGCCCTCAGACAAGTGGGTGTATTTATTTTACATACAACAGACAAATCGCTTCACCTTAGAGCGTCTAAGCAAAATTAACCACTCTTAGAAGCAATGGGGACTACCTTCAAAATATCATAAAGACACCCAAGCACTGGAACAAGTTACAACTTACCACTCCTTGGCCCCTTCTCATGTGCAGCCATTATAATCGCAGGTCTCACTCTTGTCACGCACCTCCAGACTTATAGCCAAATTCTTTGTGGTAGCACATTTACCGCTCAGGACTCCATGGCCATTGTGATGCACAAGGCCACTTCCCAACTTTATCCAGCTATGAGGCTTCTCCTAAATCCTAACAAATACTTCAGCTCCGACTATTCCTCTGAGGAGTCCACCTAACACCAGGAAATCAAGGTGCTCCTACTTAAACCTTACAAGATGGGGTATCAACAAAAGTTGACATAAATGGCAGAAGGTGGGTGTCGACATAAGTTGGCCTCAAAGAGTTAGAAAGCTAAACCGTCAAGAAAAGTGACCTAGATAAGAATGCATTACCCTACTTGTTTTTATCCACTAGATGGCAGCAAAGACCACAAGATAAAGCTGAACCACTATGCATTTTTCCTTAAAGTGTGGCAATCGGTCTTGTCAAAAGAATGGCTCTGAGCAAGATGCTTGGTGTATTGATGATGTTTTGATTTCTGCACTGTCACATGAGGATTTTTAAACTGTCAGAAGAAAGTGAAAAGTGACAATGAGAATGCTGCTGAAAAACAGTGTCAGCCATGTAACCCATATTTCATACAGTATGACTTAGCATTGTGATCGGTTGCCTTGGCTGTATCATATGTTTCAAAATGATCATGCTAAATATATTTAGAGTAATTAAGAAGGGTTTTGCCATTATTCATGAAGTTGTTCTGAACTGATTCAAATTACAGCCATGGTGAAAAAAAAAATCCTCAAGAGTCGAATCACCTGCAGGGATGGGTGTCCAATGACTGGGCGGTGCTCTCTAGCAAGCCATGGATAAGACAGGAAACTTCTAAAGAGTTTGGTGTCAGTCAAGTGGCTGGCTCCAGCCAATCAGTACACACCTTCATCTGCTGACTGTTACAATACTTGGACAATTGCCTGAACAGACCAAGGGCATCTAAGGACAAATTTTGCCTGACAGCATAAGTCTTACATAGACATTTATATGCTTGCTTAGAATTGAATGATAAGCGTGTGGGAAATCACTTAATATTTCTGCTGTATTGATGACTTTTGAGCTTGGAATCTGTAATGGCTATTTGCATTCTTATCTCTAGAATGATACACTTTGTTATGCATCCTGTTATTTTGAAAACTTTGTAGCGGTTCGGTGCCGCTAAGATTCACACAGTCAAGATGACGGTGATTTTTGTATTTTTTATAGAGGATCCCAGGGAGGCCCCCAGCCTTGGCCCGCCTGCACACACTCATAAACTGAGACAATATAAAGCACACTAAGAACTAAGGACAATTAAAAATATAATGAAATTAAATAATATAAATGAAACCAATAATACCACCCCTGTACCCCTATGGCGATATTACATTAAACATATAAACACAAACACCACACAGCAAAGTCCATGGAATACCAAACCGGATGTAATGAGAGATGACGAGAGTAAGTCCAGAGATCTGTATGTTGAAAGGGAATGAAAAAACAGTTCTACTGGTAGACACTGTAAGGGTGAAGACGGATGGATGGTTCAGGAGTGCTCCTATTACTTGCGGGAAAGCCGTGAATCCACAAACAGTCCTCAGCGCACAGGTAGACAGATGATCCAGACCCCAACAACGAGTACAATCCAGGACACAGTGATTAAATATGACTTAATTAACAGATGGCAGACCAACAGGTAAATAACACACAAAATACAACAAAAAAAAATACTTTTTTCCCTTGGCCACCTGCCCTCCTTTTAAACTCCTCTGACTACCTTTGACCCCACAGCCCCTGCAGGGACTGCTGGGAGATGCAGTTCTAACTAATAGTAGCACTGCCACAACTTTATTTCTTTACATTCATCTTTTTTTTTTAAATAGTGTGTGATGGGCTAAGCTGCTTTGAAGTATCTGGCTTTAATTTATATAAACTGGTTTGACATTGCTAAGGTGGTCACTTGTGCTGTATGTAACTAAATGCTTTCCTACAATGCCTGATAAATTAATGCCATAACACCAGAGTTGCAACAAAGATGGCTTCAAACAGCCAGTGTCCTCGCAGACAGTCACTTCCACTGGGGCCAGTGATGTAAGTTCAGGTTCTTCTCTTTTGTTGACACAAAAAACAACCATGTTAACAAGTCGATGTTGATTTACTAATTTTTTGACAGCAAGTGCTCATCTTGTAACAGGCTTGTGTCAAGTGAGCCATTTTACCCTAACTGGTAGCTACTTTGTTTCTGGCTCACCAACTCTAGTAGAGAATTTCTCCTTTCTGATAAACTTGCATTATTGTGAGTGAATGCAAACCAACAAATCTAACTGACCCAAACTTAAAAATGATCTAATCAAGAATAAATAAAGGTGCTGATCAGGTCAGTTATGCCAACTGAAAAATCCAAGTTAATTTACCAATTTTATGACATAAATATTTAGACCTATGGACAACAGTAAGGATGTGGGCCAGTTCCCACAACAGAAATCTCAGCTCCTTGCCAGCTATTAGAAATGGCCCAATTTCAACCACTGCTCAGTTGATCAGGGCTCCACTTTTAGCTATATGGGATTGTTCCATTTAATATCCCTTCTGCTGGCTTAAAAATTTGTGGAGAATAAACGAAAAGTCATCTCACACATTTCAAACTGAAATGGGAGTGGACATCAGCTTGAAAAAGAAACTCTAATTAGGATTTAAAAGTAAATAGAAATGACAAATGTATCACTTTATTGCAATAAATTTATTTTTACACAGCAGATCATTTGCATCAACCAGCCACACTGGAATGAAGTGCCCTCTTAATTCACAAATCTTATTATACATTAATCAAATACAGTTAAGTATAAATGTGCATTAATAAAAAGTACATAAATAACAAGGACTAATTTAAGTAGCATAAATAGACAAGAAGAGTACAACTCTTCAACCATTTACAAGGCTAGTCTTCAAAACTTTGAATACAAGCCCTTTGGACCTGAACAGAGATCTGCAATAACAAAAAAAAAAATAAAATGTACTTATTATAGACAATATCTGACCATCTAGAAAAAGATGTGAAGCAATGGTTTAATTGGAAACAGGCCCCATAAGAAGCATTATAAATTCAACTTGCCGGGAAAAAAACACCACCATTACCTTATTGAATGATCCACCAACACTCACAGATCACTTTAACTGTAATTTCGGAATTTGTAAATAGGTCACCTGCTCAAGAAATGTAATAAAAGCTGCAGGACTGTGAGGCTTTCATAGTCCTATAAGAGAGTCTCTAATCATAGGCATGAACTGTACATTGGATGGATTAAAAAAAAAAGCTGTCTCCTCAAAACGTTTAGTGACATCAGGGATGGAAAGATGAGTGACCAAAGAAAGTGAGCCATAGTAAATAAAAAAGCAGGTTAGCCTCCTCAGTATAGATGTGGTCTTAATTGGGTAGTGTTGTCGAGTGTACTTTGCAATTCATTCCTTTTCTCTATACTTTACAAGTGTGACGACTGAAGAATCATTCAAATTACTATGCTGTCTTTTTTGAGGGCAAGGTGTGTGAAACATAAATATACAGGCTGTACAGAAATATATAAATATACAGGCCGTACAATACCAAAACTGAATGGAAGCTAAGGGAATATGGCTTGTTTTCAGTTCATCTATTCATGTTCTAATCTTTGTGCATCTAATATACATTTGCAGGGTGCTTAAACCTATTCCAGCTTCAATGAACATAAGGCAGATACCAACCAATGCTTACAAACACTTACCCTGCAGTAATTTAATTCATATCTCTAACTTATGGAGGAAAAGTAAAGAAATGTTTGTAACACAGTAATTTCACACAAAAAGTACCTGACCTCGACATCAAACCAAGCTTAAATCGCAATTAAGTCGCAATATTGCATTGTTAGTCCTTATTTTAGAACAGTAAAGAATATTGATTCCCTAAGTAATACAGAGTGCTCCCGTAAACATAAGCCTGGAAAACTCTTGAGGTGTTTCTGATTTTTGTATAAGTTACTTGTCAGAATATAAACAAAAATAGTAATATAGCAAAATATACATATTTTTAAGATGGTTTTAAAAACTTACAGAGTAAGCACACATGAACATTCATTAATTTGTGCTTATTATTTATACTGATGTTATTCTTATTTATAGCATTTTACAGCAAGATATCTGAAAAGAATGCCAGAAGAACAGAGCTGAACTAATGAACACTGAAATAAGCTACATGTATAAAGGAAAGTGAAGTGGAAACTATCATTTTGAAATGGGTATTGAGACCCAAGATCGAGAATTGGCCATTCAACATCTGAAGGAAGGATAGCAGTAATGCATAATTACACAACAAATGTGACAGATGAGAGGAGAACATTCAGTTTATCAAGCTTGTTTGTTTAGCTAAGAGCTAAACTGTGGCAATGTAAATGGAACTGAGGATAGCTTCTACCAATAGAGATGCCTGTTCTGATAAACTCATCCTTTGCCACCTCCCCCAAGGACAAACAGAAAATATAATCATTTTTCTTTTAGTTCCTTTGACTGTTAAAAAATAATGGTGGACCTTTCTGCTACACAAATTTCTAAACTTTCTTTTATCAAATACATATGACACTACATGGAAAAGAAAGTAAACTGAACTGAATTGGGGGTCACCATAGCATGACAGGACTGGAAATTTGGGCTGCATAGTTCCAGATCCTTAGTGCCACCATACATTCAGATATAATTATTGCAAACAACACTTCCACTGATTATTATACGTATGCAGGAAGCACTTGCAAATACCTCATCAGGCCAATGCAGTAGAAATGCTCATGTTCAATAACGTTAATTTGTTTTTATCTATATGACATTATAAACTGTGTTTGATAATTTTGCCAGTTTTAAATGGTGTGCATGAGTCATTATTACACCGGTCAATTACTCTTCCAGGTCTTGCTGTTTGCTTTCCTAATGAGTACAGCAAGGGCCTCTTGTACAACTTAAGATGCTGTTTCTCATCATGTTGAGGTGAAAAAGCAAAATGAAGCCACTAACTTAAGGAACTTCAGTGGTACTTTAGATTGAACATCATCAATCAGGTGGTATGTATAACTATAAGCACAGGGGAGTTTTATTTTGATTACTGATACTTGATTAAAGCTTAGAGTGTGTAATGAATAAAAAAAAAACAAAATATTCTCAACTGTTCTATCTACTGTATTTTACTACCTTGCTAGTCTATAAACAGTCTTGGCGGCCGCCAATCAACAGAAAAGTAAAGACAAATTATTATTTAAAACATGTCTTAAAAGACATTTTTTGACAGCAAAATTAACCCCAAAATAAATTACATAAAGATTATGATGAGTCTCTCAAGTCTAAGAATTATAACATAAATTTTACTGATGTGGGCATGCACCACACTCCTCTTTTAAAGACACCAAACTTTCAAACCTCACTGCTGCAGTGGACTTCCATGGCCTAGATTTACTTACATATCACAAAAAAACAAAAAACAAACACCTCTTCCCTCTTATTTCCAAACATACAGATGTGACATATTCTGAATTAATTTTGGAACTTGTCTCAAGTCGATAATAAAAAAAAAAATAAAAATGACTGCATGTAACACTAATTAGCCTTCTATTTCAAAACTTTGGAATTATACAGTTACATATCTGTTCAGTCGCTTCTCATGTCTTCATAGTTCTGATCTGATCTGTTAAAAAAGTAAATAATAATGGCAGTTTTACACAAACTGGTTAATGCATTTATGATCAGTAAATAGCTTGCACTACTTAACAACAGCACTAGGGCCGTAAGGATACAAAACAAGGTCTGTTGGGGCCACACACTGAACAGTGCTAGTACAGAACAATTATTATCAGTATTCTACAGTAGATACAGTTAACACTAAATTTAACACCATCCAAGCAGAAAGAAAAATGTCCAAAACTGCAATGAACTCATTCAGAAATGGGTTTTCTGTCAGTGGATTCTTTGGTCTTTGACAAAGCCATTTTTCTACCCATTCCACAGAGAATCACAATTTACAATTACAGAATCACTACAGTAATTAGTATTTGTCTCTGTATGTACTTTGTAGATTTTGAATAATTGTTGAATCAGTGGCATAACACAATTGGTGTGCTATGTCCTGCTGTAATCAGTAGCTAAATACAACACATGACACATATAACCATTCAATAAAGGTTTACAACTTGGAAGTACAAAATTTAGGACTTGTGTAGAAAATGTATGAAATGATGTAGCTAATAAACCACATGTGCAATAAAACTCTTGTTCACTGAAAGCAACATATGCCAATCAGCCCATACATACTCATTTTCAGCATTTGACCACTGCATTTACAGCTTTTATTTATTTCTTATCACTGGCTTCATACATATTTTAGCACCTCAGCCAAGACAGAGAGCTTTAGCACACTCAGCACTGACTGCTGCCCATAGTATTCCAATTACTATATGCCAGTATTCACCAGATATGATCCACCTAAAGCTTTCATTATATTTTTATATTACTATAGTGAGCATTATTGCAAGGCAGTTCATAAATTCAGAACAATTGTGCAAATGTTTACTTGTTGGCAGGTAAAACAATCAAGAGTACTGCATGGTAATATACATTTGATAATCCGAGGAAAAATATCTGTAATTTTTTTTTGGCAGTTTCCCATGATATATTAAATAAATATATATTTAGCATGGTAATGTTTGTGATGAGCCATCTGTTGGAATTAAAACAGAATGCTGGAAATGATAGCCACATTGTGGACATTGCTATAGCAAATACTTTATCCACATTTGAGATAAGTGTTTGGGTTAATTTGACAGCTGAGAAGGAATCTAACATAAAACATACAATATGATAACACTGCCACATTATATCAAGTACTCTGGCTGACTACAGGCTAAGACTGCATCTTCAGCTCCAACTAGCAGAAGCAGTTGATGGTTGGCTTACACTTAATTTAAAAGTCAAACAGATGAAATCATACAAACAGCAAGGGTGGAAAAACAAAACAAAACAATTTTTTTACACATAAGCAAGATATGTACAAATTTATAACAGCCGTTTGGTGTTTCAACAACACATATTGGTAAAAAAGCAAAATATGGGAAGGAAGAAAAGCAAGGAAGTTTTAAGTGATAGGCTAGACCACATCTTCCTAAGTACTTCTAAAAGAGTTAAACCAAATATAAGGTAGGATTACTAAAACAGCCATTTGACTTAGAATGTGTGAACTGCAGGCAGGTACTATGTTAATATTAATAACAATATTAATATTACTTTTAATAATAAAATCATACATTTTTATTTATATTGCACCTTTTCCATGCTCAAAGTGCTTCAGAAAAATTCAGAAAGAACAACAGGGAAACAGAGACAAGCAGCCACCAGATTTTGTAGATTTCTGTGCTATACTAATGTGTAGCTTGATAACCAATGCAATATAACATGCCAGTTCCTACAGTTGCACACAGACCTTGTCCCTAAATTAAGACACACAGAAGTTCACACACAAGAGTTTTGCACCTGGGTAAAGAAAATAACTGAATTCTCCTGCCGATTCTTTAAGTGATGGATAAAGTGAAATCTAAAACACCCAAACTAATGCTAACTGACCTATTATTCAAAAATCAAACACTGGTGCAATGAGATATAACATGTATCCCAAATATTAACAGCTCTTCCTCAACTGGATGGGGCAGTGGAGATGTCAGGGCAGTGGTCAGAATATTAATATTCACCATCGCTAAAGTCTAACTAAATAAATTAAAACCAGTCTTTCTTATTACATACAGTAATCCCTCCTCGATCGCGGGGGTTGCATTCCAGAACCCACCGCGATAGATGAAAATCCGCTAAGTAGAAACCATATGTTTGTATGGTTATTTTTATATATTTTAAGCCCTTATAAACTCTCCCACACTGTTAACATTATTAGAGCCCTCTAGACATGAAATAACACCCTTTAGTCAAAAGTTTAAACTGTGCTCCATGACATGACAGAGATCTTCTTTCTTCTTTCTCACAATTAAAAGAATGCAAATATATCTTCTCTTCAAAGGAGTGCCGGCATCAGGAGCAGAGAATTTCAGAGTGAGAGAGAGAGAGAGAGAGAGAGCGCTCGCAAAGAAAAGCAAACAATCAAAAAATCAATATGTGTGCTTTTAAGTATTACGAAGCACTGCAATAAAGCGGCATTTTTTAGAGGAGCGTCAGTATCTTCTAAGCAAACAGCCTCTGTGCAAACAGCCCCTCTGCTCACATCTCCTCCATCAGGCGCAGAGAACGTCAGAGAGAGAAAGAGAGAGCACGAGATTAAAGCAAACAATCAAAAAATCAATACGTGTGCTTTTAAATATGCTGAATGTCAGAGAGGGTGAGATAGAGGCAGAGACAAGCAAACAATCAAGTACCGCGCGGGATGCATATCTTATATCATTGAGGAGTTTTAGTTAATATGTAATACATGCTCTGATTGGGTAGCTTCTAAGCCATCCGCCAATAGCGTCCTTTGTATGAAATCAACTCGGCAAACAAACTGAGGAAGCTTGTACCATAAATTAAAAGACCCATTGTCCGCAGAAATCCGCGAACCAGCGAAAAATCCGTGATATATATTTAGATATGCTTACATTTAAAATCCGCGATAGAGTGAATCCGCGAAAGTCAAAGCGCGATATAGCGAGGGATTACTGTACATATAAAAGTATCCTATCTTAATGATGACACCCCCCATTTTTGTTTGTCAGTGACACTGATTTCATGTGTGTTGTTAAATTTTGCTGATCCATGGCAGAAAAATGAAACTAAATTGATAAGAGTTTTGAATATTAAATGGCATACAAATCTTTAAGATGGAAGCCAGTTTGGTTTTAAAAGCCACATCTGGGTCAATTTTGCTCTCTTGAAAGAATTTAGAACATGGTATATGTATCATGTCTTACAAATGAGGCCTAACAGAACAGCACTTATATAACAAAATAATCACAAGTCTTGTGCTCTATGGAGCTTTCAAGTGTACATACTAAGGCTTTAATACTATTTGATGGCAATTTAAAATTTCCAGATTTATAAAAATATGATGACTCCATTAATGTAAAAAATATAACTCGATATTAACTATAACATGTAATACCGAGTAAATCTGCTTTTGAAATTGGAAGATTGTAACATGAAACAAAATTTACCTAGAAAATACATGAAATCAAACAATGTATATTGTGAAGCTCCATTTTTCAGCATGATAGGAGGATTGTCAGATTAGAATAATTTAGCACATTTTCAGTATTTATCCATACACTTCAAGACTTGAGTCAATAAAAGAAGGCAAAAAGACACCTTTATAATACTTACTGAGCAATCTGTTCTAAAAATAAACAAACAAATGAAGGAAAGGAAGGAAAAAAATGTTTAGGTACAGAAAAACATGAAGTATGGCTTTGGTTTTGTGCAAAATAACACACCCAGTTTCTGAAACAGTGATAACTGTTATTACTTACAAAATAATACAACCCATCAATAATCCAAATTGCAGTAAGAATGTAAACATTCCTAGTTACTTCGCTTCTTTGCCTACCTTGCAGCCAGTCAACACCTTCTTGCAGTCCTTCCCCTTTAAGAGCATCACTGGCACTAAAGGAAGAAAAAAAGCAAATGTCAACACCTAGAGTTAAACAGTCACTTGTTAGGAAACAGGTATAGAACAGGGCTTTGTCTTGGTTTTCACCCCTTGTTAGGATACCAAAATAGCACTAATGGTAGTATAAGCTGAATATACTGTACACTGTCTCAAGAATATGGGCTGAGTTTGGGAGGATTAAATTAAGGGGAACACAGGAAGGAGTAGCAGGAAAAAAACAGTTAAGTCACATGTCCATCTGCTTGTTAAACAGTTCAGAACTTATGAACCCAGATGAAGAACAATAAACTCGATGTAATTGTGACCACCACCTTACCTACTTCCAAACCATTCTGACAGTCCATACAAATATGCTTAACCTTTACTCCTGATCCATACATTCATTCATCCTGTTCATCATTATTTAAGTTTACAACCATAATTGCACAGTGGGCTCACAGACCTACTTACTGAACCTTAACTCAGCAACTTCAGCAGTAAATGTGTTCAATTCTATTTATATATTTACAACAGAATACATGAATGGTACTGCTACTCATGCTGCCAAATTGCAGTTTATCTTTCTCACACAGAAAAGAAAACCCTTCCTTCAAATGGTGTACATGTGTCTTAGTTTAAATGACCTATGCTTGTAAAATAATTTCATTTAAAATATTTCATTATAATAAGGTAATATAATCAGAATGCTGAAAAGTTAAAGATGTAAATGCCTATTAACCTGTAAATGTTTCCATGCTGTTTTTAAAATACATAATTTTTTTAAAATATTATAAGGAGTTAGTTATCAAGTACATGTAAGAACACATCCTAATCTTTTTTCCATCTTGTCATAATCATATGGCAAAATGGGAAAAAGACAAACAGTAGTCCAGGGTGTGGAAAAGGGTAGTTTTCAATTAAATTTAATAACAAACACACAGACACACCAAACTCAACCTCAGACATGCAGTTTTTTTCTAGAATGATATTGATAAAAATGATAAGGATACTTTACATGTGTTTCTCAGTCTGCTGGGAACTACTTTAACCTTTGGCAAAATGATTTCTGGTAGCTACTGAGAGTATTATTATATACTCATAGAAAAACCGAGAATGTTCCACAAATTCCCATGTTTGTGCAGTACTATCAGAATGACAGGCCCTGGTAATCAGCTAGCTTAAGTATAGTGGTCATGTGCTTTATATTGCAATGGTGAATTGCCCAAAAGCTTTAATTTTTTTACAGGAATCAAATGATGATCTTCTATGCTGCTACTGCTTGACATATAATGTGTGAATCCTATTTGTATATTTTGTATTTGACTGAATTTTTGTCTTGGTAAATCAATGTCAATTTAGATTTAACATGCCATAATAGGTTTAGAGAAAGTTTTAATTGAAAAGTGCAATTTTGAAAATTAATTATTATTCTTGCTTCTTCTTGCTTTAAATAATCTGGAAAAGTTTCTCTGTTTGTGCCAGGCTTATCTGAAGAGCTTTGCACAACCAATACTAGGCATAAATATCTAGAGAGCACAAGGAAGATCTTACCAGATATGCCAGGGCTTATCTTTGATGTTTTCCAGACATAACTGTTGAGAAACCTTCACTGAAGATAATGCATCCCTCAAGTCCATTTTATTTGCAAAAAATAGAATAGGCATTCTTCTATGTTTTATATCTGTCAGTACAAAGAAACATATCTTAATTCCAGCACAATACCATATTGTGTAGCTCACCTCACATTTAATAATGCAGTTTTCATAAATAAACAAGCAGTTCTCACACCAATACCCCAGTATTCGTATTCATGCAACTGAAACAAGTAAGACAATTTCTTATCATGTTCATCTACTGTTATTAGTGGAGGTACATTTAAACCAATGATAACTATCTGCGTCACTATACTGGTCCTGAAGTGGTAAAGAACAGAGCACCAAGAGGTGAAAGTATTTTAAAGGTAACACAACTGACTTTGACTTGCTATGAGAAAAGACCAATCAATAACTCATGATCTTCAGCTTTCATTTCTCACAAGGACATCGAGAAGTTCACTGCTCAATTTGGACTAAATAATAAAGAAAAAGCACAAGGACTCAATTTCTGGAAAATACATTTTTCTGTTTTACTTTGCCTTCATTCTGTGCAAAAGCAAGCAGATTACTGAAAGTATAGCATAGATTTTTGTCCAACTGCTACTGCCATATAGTACCTGGCTAGATAATATTGGTGACCTCGGTTTGCATTAATTTGTTAACTAAGAACAAAATGCCAGCACTCTAACTGTTGTACTATAAATTATTTGTTCAGAAGTAATCTATTCTCTTTTTCTGCATAGTGAAAACCCTTTTAAGTTGGACCGTTTTTAATAGCTCTTATTTTAGTAAGAGGCAATAATGGTACAAATAAAACAGCATCATTTAATTTGTTACCATAAAGCTGCACATTTAGATTTCTGCGTGTCAAGAACAACAGAAGTACAAGCATTTTGAATTTAAACACGTTTAGGCATAGTGCTGAATTCTTAATTGTTATTGTGTATTGTTAACAGTTCATTATTTTTATTTATTAAGAATCTTATGTGAGTGGGTACTAATTATAAAATTCAGTGCATTTACATGCACACATATAACTGACATAAGGTAAATAGCCTGGTTAAGGCAGAAACCTGGTTTCTTTATAATCCGCGTTTGTACATACAAGTAATCTTCTGGAGTATGAATTTTTAAAAAGTGCCAAAAAAAGAGTTAAACATCATCACTGGCCACCGTGACTCTGAAAATAAGCAAGTTATATTTATATTTACACCTGTTATATTTTTATTATATTTTAAAAAATTGTTTATTTGACTCTATAAGTTTCTGTTACTGTACTACACACATTACACAGTGTCCATTACTGAAAAGAGACTTCCACAGCCCCAAAAATGCAATTCAAGCAAAAAGAGAACAAGTAATGAAGAAAATGCAATTGGAAGATCTTATAAATGTGTGCATTATATGTAAAAAACACAAAGAAGAGTATAAAGACACTAACAGATGATAGACAGCATGACTTAAACAATAAAGTAAATTAATGTATAAATTGTCTTGGGTGCATAAGAAGGGAACCTATGGGACTGTGCTGTCCCTCTAACGGAGTAGGCGGCATACAAGCACTCTGGAAATATGACATCTTGCTGACAGCAGAACACTCAACGGTGAGAAGGTTTACTTTGTAGTTGCATTTTGGAGCATAGACAACTTGCTATATTAAATAACACCTCACTGGCGAAAGACACTTATCATTCAGACAGTTCAATGTGACTTGTCATTTTTTTCACAATGTGTTTTTAATAATTATACAGTCAAATTATTTCCTTATTAGGCAGGATAAGGTGATGGTCTTTTAGGTAGTGATGAAAAATAAAACATAGGATTTGTCTGCTCTGTTATTTTACCTCACTGAAATCTGTCATAGCTTAAATAGATTTCATCTTTAGTCTAAGCAGCAGAGTTTGTTAACTTGGAATTAAAGTATTTCAGATAGGTATCCAGGAGAACATGATAATTGAGCTAAAGGGAAAAAAAAGTATAGCCCCAGGTTTCAGCACTACTGTTGCCTATACCATATCATAAGAGGCTCACATGTTGAACTATAGTGCAATATTATGGGCACAGACTGACATGACGCACAATGAGAGCCTGTTGAAGTAGGACTGAAATAAAGCAGTGTTATACCTTTATTTTGAAACAAGAAATTTGTTAGTGCACCATTATGCATCCTTAGTTCTTGTAATTAAACTGCCAACTCACCACAACAGACATGGCAGGAGACTGCAATAATATAACTTCATAGAAGGATTACCTAATAATTATAAGTGCAAAGTTTACCTAATAATTACTAAGTGTTATCAGCTACTTATTTGTTGCATTCGGTGCAGTAACGGTAATAATGGGTAACAATGAACCAAGTATCATTGTTAGGGCTTGGTTAAAGCCCACTTTATTTTAAACAAAACAAGAAGATATTTGAAATAATAAATATCTTAATAATGATATTTGGTAACACCATAACTAAAAAATTTACATTAAAAACTGTACTGTAATCAGGGTTAAGTGATTGAATGACTTGCTCTGCTGTACATGCCCTTACTCATAGCCATTATTCATGAGTGATTTTTTTTACATTTTTGTATTGTGAAAACAAATCTCTTTTTTACACTAGCTCTTCCTCCCTATGAAATACACAAGTTGTTTCTACTTGCTATACTGTACATGCAACTGCAAATGCCCCCACAGTCCACTTCTCAAATTATATTCGCATTGATTCAATTTCCAAACAAATACTTTTTAGCAGCCCTGTGTAATAATTTGTTGCTTAGTGTCATTTTTCACTGTGTGCAATATATAATGGGCTCTCTCCAAGTACTACGTTACACAGAATTTTTTTTTTAACTCGTAGGAATACCTTTTAAGAATTAAAAACTCAATCCATACAAATGCCTTTGTCAAGTCTTCCATAATAGGCTGCTTATGTTGGAACAATTTAGGGAAAACAGTTGTTACAGTAGATGTAAAGCTGCTTGAAACACACTTAAATATTTTTAAAAGGCAAGTAAACATACTTAAGAACAAGAGTATTTTACCAGGATGATTCAGCAGGGTATCCAATTCTTCTTTTGCAACTACCATCCTCAGTTTGTCACAACTGTCAATAACAAATATGATGGCCTGTCCTTCTCTGCACAGACAAAAAAAGGGATCATGAGACAGACAATCCGCTTGATATACTGGAAGCATATATAAAAGCATCTTACTCTAAATAAAGTATACAAACTTGCAAAGCTTACCATTGATAAATGCACCAAGATTATAACTTTGTATGACAGGAAAAAAACCCAAAAAAAAACCACAACAACACAAGACAAAGAATCCTCCCCAGCAGTCTTACTGTGCCCTTGGACACCTTTTAAATCCATACTGAGTGAAACAACTGCTTGTTGACGAAAGTGGGATTTCATGCATTGTTAGCAAGTGGTTCTTTAGGTATGCCTGTGAGAAACCAGCAAATTAAGAATGCAGTAGCTGCATAGATCGTTTATGTGAAAGCACAGTATGAAGAATAGGTTAAGCAAAGATAAGAATGTTGGCAATTCATTTGTGTTCTCTGCATGGCTGAAAAAACAGAATTCCAATGCTGATTTAATTGAGAGGCAGAAACATAAATTTGAATAAATCCTAAAAGAAAAGGATAGGTCCCAGAAAAAGCTGGTGGACACAGTCCATTTCTATGGTTTAGCTCACTACGTTAGATATCTATATCTAATATCTATATATATATATCTATATATATATATA
>JANRMT010062831.1:21734793-21755817 GCA_026402145.1 Polypterus bichir lapradei | reverse complement strand
TATATATATATATATATATAGATAGATAGATAGATAGATAGATAGATAGATAGATATGACAACAACACTCATATCAATGACAAAACAATTACATTAACAATCAAGTTACGTTAAATTTTTCCTTTTCTTTTTCATAACTTCTTTAACACAGTACTTCTCCGCTGCGAAGCGCGGGTATTCTGCTAGTAATAATATATAATGAAACAGTCCTTTGAGCATAAATCTAAAAATACTTAGGATAAGACAGAAAGCTAAACAAAAACATGCCTACACACAAACAACATACATGTTACTAAAGAGTAAATATTACATACAGTGATCTCAATTTGTGCCTCCTTGTAATCATTAACTTGTCCACACTGCCATTTGCTTTGTAAATATAACTTACTTGTAATAATGCTCCCACAGATTCCGATATCTTCCTTGACCAGACATATCAAATACTGTGAAGGACAGGCTAAGGAAAAAAAATTAGAGATTTTGTTTAATACAGAACTATATAGAAAAATTAAACTGTATGAAATGACAGTCTAATTTTGTGCACTAAATTAGGCAGTATGTTTTACTCAAACCAAGACACATTTTATTTGTCACATGCAATTATACATAGAGTGCAATATGTAGTGAAATGCGTAACTGCTAAACTCCAAGACAGTGCATTAAAAAAGACTGAAAAAGCCCAATAAACAATAATACACAACTTTAAAAATATCAAGAAAAATCAATGTTAAATTACAGCAGTAGTAGGTATTACCTGTATATGAAAATTATAAAAATATGTAAAAAGTAAATTATAAATAAATAACTTAATATAAGAGAATTAACAACAGAGCATCGTGTAGTTCTAATAATTGTGCTCGTTTATGAAGTGGATGGACTGTGGAAAGAAGCTCCTCCTCTGTCTCTCACAACTGGTGTTCAGGCAGCAGTAGCGTTTTCCTGATCGCAGCACAGACAAGAGACCGTTGTTGGGATAGCTGGTATCTCTGATCATTTTCTTTGCCGTGTTCCAACATTGCTTGGATAACATGTCCTGGAAGCTGGAGAGTGCACCCCCAGTGATGCATTCAGCCGAGCACACCACTCTCTGCGGAGCCTTGTGGTTCTGTTGCATGTGGTTTCCAAACCAGGGGGTAATAGTTCCTGTTAAGATACTTTCGATGGTGGATAAGTAGAAGTTCTTTAATAACCGGGAGGGCAGCCTAAAATTTCTGAGGCGTCCAACATGTTAAAAACATTTTTTTCTTTCTTCACCAAAACGTTGATGTGCTTAAACCAGATCAGGTCCTCTGTGATGTGGACACCGAGGTATCTAAAACTTTCCGCCCTCTACACCTGAGTGCCATTAATTCTGATGCGGTTGGTTGTGTCTCTGCTGCTTTGTCTCAAAGTCCAAAATCAACTAATTTGTCTTGCTTACAATAACAAGAAGACAGTTGTCCAGACATCAGTGTGACAGACTCTCCACTTCAATCAGGTAAACCTGCTCATTGTTGTTAGAGATCTGGCCCATCATAGCTGTGTTATGAGCACAGTTCACAATGATATACAGTATATAGAGACTCAAGAGTAATATCTGTAAAGAAGGAGAATAACATGGCAGGGCACTATAGTTGTTAAGAACTAAACTTTTTAAATAAATTATTGATCTTTTTTGAACATCAAATTACACTGCTTACTCTGAAACATTCAGGGTTTTTTCACTAAAACATGTCATACTAACTTAGGTTATTTTCTATGTTGGATTTGCTTCACTCTGGAATTACCTGGATGTCTTAAACTTCTCTATGCTGAATCCAATAGTGGGAACAATGTCCTGTGCTTGCGCCTGCAAGTCAAAAAAATAAATTGTAAAACCTAAATTCAGGTATATCTGACTTAATGTTGGACTTTGTATGTAATATAGTAACGAACAGTGTTAGACACTAAGGTGATAGTAAATATCACAAATCGCTTCCTTAAAAAATGGAAAGTTGGTGTCTTTGACAAAGGACTCAATCTGGCTTATTAAATACTACAAATTATGGTATATTATGTTTTGGTAAAGTATTAATACATCAGTAAATTTTTCAAATTCTGCTGTTTTTAGATTTGCTCATGCTAATTAAAACCATGAAAATGTAGTAAAGACTAGAGAAAGAAATTTAATAATATCAGCCCAAAAAGTACAACATCATACTGGACATTTGTTTAATTTTAAATTATCATTCACTGTGACAAAGAAAACCCTACAATATATTCAAGAGCCCGTTCTTTATACTTATGTTTTTCAAATTTTATCATGTATTTTGAAGGTGATTTAGTTGTATGTAAAGATAGGTTTTCCTCTATAATAACATTGCACACAACATCAAGATAACGGAAATAACAATTAGCAGAAATGAAAAAAATCTTAATAAAAATGCATTAATTCCTTTTGTAACTGCAAGCCTAAATGTGCTCATATAAAATACTGTATACCACCTTCAGCACCACAAATTCATCTACAGGAAATTAGTGGATAAACTGCATTAAATTTTATCTGGAAGGATAAATATGCATTTTCTGTGTATACAGTTCAGCAGTGTAGTAAAGACTTGCAGAAAAATCTTCAAAATGAAGACAAAAGAACATTTTAACTAAGCCATATATATATATATATATATATATATATATATATATATATATATACATATACACACACACACACACATACATATATACACACACACACACATATAAATATATGTATAAATAAACACACATACATATACAGTACACATATATAAATGTATAAAACCACTTCACGTGCAATGATCGGTCCTAGGAGCTACAGTAAGTGCAGATTACTGTACAGAAGTGGAGGAGAAATTAAATTTTATCACAGCACCTGTGGGACTTGCTGCTCCTTTAAAGTTAATTATTGGACTATAAAGGGACTTTTCTGAGACGCTAAATCTAAATAAGAGACTCTCATTGGCTGTGACTGAAAATTACATTTATGGATAAACATTTTCAAGTCATTAAAAAAGAACGACTTTTATGTAAGAGAGACAAAGCAGCAGCCCTGGCAAAAAAAACAAAACAAAAAAAAAAAACAAAAAAAAAAACAGAATGTAGACAAAACTCTCACCTGCAAACTGTCGGCAAAAAGTTATCTTGAAACTACAAGTGTACTAAACTAAAAATTGCTTGTGTGAATACTAAACAGCATGTGTACTGCAAACATGATGCTACACACAACAAGGCTGCATCACCTTTACTAGAAGGATGTTTGTGTTACAACACAACGATGTTCTGAACAGAGGAACATTGCAGGGGTTTAAAATGAATATACAGTATCCTTGAGCAGCTTAGTCAGAGACTAAATCACAATTCTTTTGAAAATCTGTGGTCAAGACATCAACACTGCTGTCAACCACTGATGAAGCCTTTCTCAAATAACTGGGTAAATATTGCTCCATTAACAGTAAAGTTAATAAAGATTTATTCAAAACAATTACAGCCAAATAGGGATCATAAGGGCTGCACACATTTTAAAAAATCATAACACTTCAGTGTTTTGTTTTTTAAATTTACCATTTTATTTCACTTAACAATGGGTTCTGTGGACAAATATGTGACTAGCTTATCTTCCCAAATTAATGCAACAAAATCCAAGACTGAACAGTGCATAGGTGAAAAACTGCACATTTCCTGGTTTTTGACTTCTGGAGGGAGAAAATAGTCTCAGTGGAGTATGCTTTTTTTCTGGCATGTTAGAGCAATATCTTTCTTTTTTAATACATATTACATACTTGTATAAAATCTTGCATTGCTTTTAAAGTCTCTTAAACGGTGCACTAAACGTTTCCTTGTGATATGTGAAAATGGATGCAGATAGTGAATCAATTTTTTAACTAGTGTAAAAAGATATACAATTCTCAGTCAGTCCATAGGCCAAGTGTTAGAATCAATCTTTTTTCATACAATGATTGACAACTGAATCTATATAAATATTTAAGAAATAACCAAACTGAAACAATATGGCTTTTCATGTTAACTATTTTACTTTATTAATAGCAGAAATATCCTATTTCTTCTGGATATACTTAAAAACCTAATATTTTTATTGTTCACAAGGATGTATATGGTTTGTTCTGGTTTCACCATATAGTAAAGCATAAATACATGTAACGAAATGTAAAGCAGAAAGTAAAAACACAGAGTAATTCATTTTACACTCCAAGTGATAAACACATAGTCTCTTTTATTTATAAGGTGACACAATTATATAACTTCTGTTGCCTAAACCTTCTTGCATTATATATTGCACCAAGTCAGTGCAACATATCGTATTAATCAAGCAAAGGCTGCAACAACACAGTTCATCACTGTACATCAACACACACTCACCAATACCAGACCAATTTTGAGCCCGCAATTAACGTTAAAGGAATACTTTTGACACAGGAGAAAATGAACATTCTGAGAAAGTCCTCAGAAAGATTACACAAGCTAGCACATATGCACATGCAAAGGACACCAATAAACACTGGTGTCTGATCAAGACTGAAAAACAACTTGCAAGTTATCACCATCTTTGTATGTGTGTGTATATAGATAGATAGACAAACAGATTGACAGTATATATTTAACATTTCAAAAATGTCTAAGAGGTACAGAAAGTATTTTATAGAATAATCTTGTTTTGAAGCATTTCCAGTGAAAGAAAAGGGAAAATTAATAAGCAAAACATACATACTCTGCAGTTCACATACCAGGAGAAGGTGGGAGCGGAGGATGCCATCATCTATATGCTACATCGATCCCTCTCCCACTTGGACAGAGGCAGTGTGGTGCTGTAAGAATTATGTTTCTGGACTTCTTTAGCACCTTCAACACCATCCAACCTCTGCTCCTTAGGGACAAGCTGACAGAGATGGGAATAGATTCATACCTGGTGGCATGGATTGTGGACTATCTTACAGACAGACATCAGTATGTGCATTTCGGGAACTGCAGGTCTGATATTGTGGTCAGCAACACAGGAGCGCCGCAGGGGACTGTACTTTCTCTGGTCCTGGTTCAGCCTATATACATCAGACTTCCAATACAACATGGAGTCCTGCCACGTGCAAAAGTTTGCTGACGACACTGCTATCGTTTGCTGCATCAGGAGTGGGCAGGAGGAGGAGTATAGGAACCTAATCAAGGACTTTGTTAAATGGTGCGACTCAAACCACTTACACCTGAACACCAGCAAAACCAAGTAGCTGGTGGTGGATTTTACGAAACCCAGGCCCCTCCTGGACCCCGTGATTATCAGAGGCGACTGTGTGCAGAGGGTACAGACCTATAAATACCTGGGAGTGCAGCTAGATGATAAATTGGACTGGACTGCCAATACTGATGCTCTGTGCAAGAGAGGACAGAGCTGACTATACTTCCTTAGAAGACTGGCATCCTTCAACTTCTGCAATAAGATGCTGCAGATGTTCTATTAGATGGTTGTGGTGAGTGCCCTCTCCTAAGCAGTGGTATGCTGGGGAGGCAGCATAAAGAAGAAGGACACTTCATGCCTGGACAAACTGGTGAGGAAGGCAGGCTCTATTGTAGGCATGGAGCTGGTCAGTTTAACATCTGTGGCAGAGCGATGGGCGCTGAGTAGGCTCCTGTCAATCATGGAGAATCCACTGCATCCACTGAACAGTATCATCTCCAGACAGAGGAGCAGCTTCAGCATCAGACTGCTGTCACTGTCCTGCTCCACTGACAGACTGAGGAAATCATTCCTCCCCCACACTATGTGACTCTTCAATTCCACCAGGGGAGGGTAAACGTTAACATTATACAAAGCTATTGTATGTTTTACCTGCATTTTTATCACTCTTTAATTTAATATTGTTTTTTATCAGTGTGCTGCTGGAGTATGTGAATTTCCTCTTGGGATTAATAAAGTATCTATCTATCTATTTTCATATAATAGATATTTATTTACTTTATGGCTGTTTCCACAGCTGAGGAGAAAAAGTCATAATTGGCAGGTATGCATACATTTGTTTTACAAATGAAGATACAAACCCCTATTACACATATTAATGTCCCTTTATGCCAGTAAGTGAAAGTAACATCTCTTCTTGAAAAATATGTCACAATTTATACCAGGGCAACCTTTAAAAAAAACAATCAAACAAACAAATAAAGCATCATCAGTCACACAGATAACAAAAGCAAGGGAAATGTCCTTCTTTTGCTCATGATGCCCAGTCAGGGCTGTATTTGTTAAGACTAGAAAAAATAGAAAAATTCATAGCTAAAAAAATACATATAGGTCTTAAGTGGTAAAAAAAAATTGAAAAGTAGTTTTACTAGATATTTTCTTAATGTAAGTAGTAAGTCTTAATGTAACTGACCAACTTAATAAACTATTTTTCCAGTTTTAACTTTACACCTCTATTTTGGCAGCAGAATTAAGGAAAACTATAACAGAAGGAAATCAGGAACAGGCAGTGGCTTTGGAAAATTACTGCATGGCCAGTAAGAGAGAAGCACAAATAATTTCTTATTACCTTCTTCTTGGTACAGCTTGTCTTACTATAGACTGCCAACAGAAATTTAAGCTAGCACTGTTTTTTAACATATAACTGATGAAAATCAAACAGACAGGGTGTGTATTTGCATTACTTTATAGAAATGAAAATGAAACAAGCAATTAACATAGGGAATTATTCTTATTTTTGCTGTTTCTTTTCTTACTGAGAATATGAAACAAATAGCAAGAGATTTAATAGTAAAAAATATATAATTTAAAGGATAAGGGTGACATTTTTCATTTTATTGTTATTTTTATAATATAGAGAAAAACATCCTTTTGTTCCAGTCACTTACTTTGTTAACCAAAGCTTTACTGAAACCAGTACTGCAGTCTGTAATTTTAACTTTCTAAAATAAACAAATAAATAAATAAATTTGCTGTTAGGCTAAAAAGCTTAAATTTGGCAGGATGGTACATATAGGGCAGTAGGTACCTGCTAAGAAAGACATTTTGATATATCAATACCTAGTAGTAAAAAAATCCCCCCACACTTGAGAAACTGAAATTTGGGAGTGCTGTAAAATAAATAAATAAATAAACAAAAAAACAACAAAATATTAGCAGAAACATGTCTTTTTATTTTTTGATATTTGTCATTAATAATGCTCTAGTGAGAGGGACATTCTAACACATCACGTCCCCCATTTCAAAACTGCACTGATAGCAGTCTTAAAGAGGAACAGGGTGTGCCGATATATGCAAATGAAGGCTGTTGGCAGAAGGAAAGTGAAAGGAACCAAGTGTTGTGAATCTCAAATGATGATTGATGATTAATTGTCATACAAATAATTGCAATTAATGATTTATCTTTTCTGTTCATTGTATGCCATTATTATATAGTAAGTCTAATAATAGTTTAATAATAAACATACACCTTATGAAGACGAAGAGCCATTTATTGACATTGAACATTGAAACATAAATAAAAATTACATTTCTATTTGTCTTTTAGACTTTGTAAAAAAAACTTGTATAGTGCAGATATGACATAAATAAGAACCAATAACCAAGGTACCATAATCAAAATAAACAATGTACTATGGCCAAAACAGGCCATATCCCTGTCGTCCACACCCACAGCCAATCACGCTCCTCAATGACTAGGTAGACTATGGGCAAGGAACACTAACATGTTTACCTTATCTGGGTTATGGCAAAATTTCACTGGCTCCTCAAGTAAAAATACCTGATTTCTTATTAAAAAAAAAATATGTTGTGGAAATATTGTCTTTTTTTCATAAAGATGTGGCTTGCTGCTGTAGAAGTAAAGCCTGTTTTATACTTTCCACTTGAAGCTTGTGCAAGGTCAGCAGTCAAAACGATATTTGTATACAGCCTGTTCGATCAGCACATTGATCTAGTCTGCAGGTGACAGTGCTTAGTTAAGATTACATACCTAAAAATGTCACAGCAGAGGAAGTGAGACTCTGCTGATGGAAGAGGAGGCGTGCCTGTTACTGCTGCCTTTAACAGGAAAAAAAAACGAAGATGGAGTGTCAGACCCATTTACCAAAAGTGGTAGATTAAGTGCGAATATAAAACTCTTGTGAGTGGGTAACCTACGTGATGAAGAGATGCACTATAAATATTTGTGTATATCTATCTTGCCCTTTGATGAAATGCTGCATCATATTCAGCCCTTTCTTTATCATTCTGACAGCCATGTAACCAAACTCTCCTCAAAACCCAGCTTGCGCTGCGACTGCTGTCATTTTGGCCATAGAACTGTTGCAATCAATAAGGATGCATCTAGTTATTTATTTATAACAACAGTTTTTTATAAAATATGCTTTAGCAGCCGACCTGGAAACTTGATCGCAAGTGGTGTGTCTGTGCCCCCCTCTGCTGCTCAAGAGCTGCATTTTTATAGCCAGCTTCTCCAGGTATTACCACACATGCAAACCCTGACAGCTCTTACCCACCCATGGGGCATGCCCCACTCAGGTCCCAACCTAGGTTAGCTACAGTATTTGTAAAACTTATGAAACTGATCATATTTGGCTGTGTTTCCAGTTAGTTTAATGAAGGTCGAACAGTTTAGGATTTAATAACAAAAGCTGGCCAGTGAAATGTTTAGTTTTTCATACAAAAGACGAAAGAGTAACACAAAAGAAAGAAACTTTTTGAAATGCATTACATTTTATAAGTAATTAAGTAGCACATTTAATTACTTTTTTTGTAATTAACAAGTAATGTAAATAGGTTATTTTTAAAAGTAACCTTCCCCAACACTGGATATCTTTAAACGAGCACCTGCCAAACTTTACCCAGTGGAAAACGACATGTAAGAAGTGACAGAAATATAATATTTCTGCATCACCCTGCTGTTTTTATACAGATTAATAGAAACGAGTCTAACAATTATCTTCTTATATAATATGCTACTGTGGCTGTCCGTTTGTTTGTCCAAGATTTTAAATCACCTGCAGCTCGCAAACCGTTTGTGTACCTAAAATTTGGTACATATATACTATGTGACGTCTACAATCCACTTTTGGGGTGAAGATTGTCCTCCAAGGTTATTCCTCTTTTTAATTTGTATTTTATTTTATTGTAGAATCAACTCTCGGCAGTGGCCAGCCGTGCAGCGCTTGCGTATGGGCGCCGTTCTCATTCCCTACCACTTTCGCTGTCACTTCCCCTACCTCTTCGTATCTTAAATCATTCTTGAGGCAGATAGAAGACTTAAGTGCCAGCTTAAGTGAAAAATTAAGGAAAACGTACTAAGTAATTGCAACATAAACACTGACTTAATCAATTTTAACACGAAAAATGCTGATGAAAGAAGAGAAGAAGCGGGCTGCTAGGGTGGAGAAAAGAAGAGCTGCTCAGGAAGCAGCAAGAGCATCGACCTCTGAGCAAACAAATGCTAAACGTACAGAGAAAGAGTATGAAAACTATGAATGCTCAAGTCAAGTGTATTCACTCCACAATATCATGCAGTGCGCCATTACTGGTGCAAAATAATCGCGATTACCTTAAATAATTACGATCAGACAATTATGTAATAATTGTAAAATGCATAGCTCTGCTATGTCTATTTTGTAGCCTGGAGGCCAAAACTGCACTCCATACACGTTTAAGCATAATGTTCTCTGACTTTTACTCTACACGTTGTGCAAAATACCCTAGCATTTGTTCATTCCTTAATGGTTTCTAAACCCTGTTTGGAGAGTGATAGTGAAGGGTCCTCTAAGACTACGTCTTTCTCATAAGTAGTACTTTCACGTTTCAGACTTCCCACTGTATATTCAAGTCTAACAGTTTTACTTCCAACGTGTAATACCTTACATTTACTTACATTAAACTTCTCCTCAAGCCTGTATTCTATTCAACTTCCTCTGTAATAATTCAACCAATACAAAATTATCTGCCAGTCCACCTAGCTTGCTGTCATCTGAAAACTTAGCCAGCTTACTGTTTATATTCCTAAACAGATCATTTATATACAATATATTAAAAATAGAGGTCATCCCAGCAATGACCCCTAAGGACAACACACTTAACATCATCCAATTTTACATAAGCATCACCCAATTCTAATTTACTTAAACAAATAAATGTTAAAAAGATGATAATGAATGAACTTTAATGTTTACTGCTTAGAAAGTAGAAAAATATTTTAAATTGTGTTTTACAATTGTTGTCACCTGTAAGCTCCCTGATGAAACACCATATTGTACAAAATTACTTACTATAGTTTAAATTGTTGGAGAAAACACCAGCATGCTACTTTTGTTAACACATAAACAACTTAAAACACTAAAAATATCCTTTAACTACGACAGCACAAACTTTTAAGCAATAATGCAGGTACATTTTGCAAATATTATTTAGCATTCTTCATTAACTGTCAATTAACTAAGAGGAACAACAGGATTTCCTACCTCAAAAAGTAAAAATTGTTTGGTAAATTAATCTATACCAGGTACTTAGTGGAGTTCTACCCTTGGGACAGCTCTAAATGAAACAGCAGCAGCAGCAGCAAATACAAATCAAGGTGATTTGGTAAATGTCTACTGGTAATTGCCCACTTAGCTAGAAAAATACCATTTACCCTCCTCAAATTTTTCACAAAAGGGATTAGTCTACCTTGCCCGGTCAAAAAACAAGATATTATTTTGATAATATATTTTAGACCTTGCATGCAAATAATAACACTTAAAGAAAATTCAATGTTCAACATACATTTGAAGGCTTCAGTTTGTTGATGATTGTTGTTTTGCCACTGTTGTCCAGACCAAGGCACAGAACATGTACTTCTTTCTTTTTAATTCCCAGCCATCCTGCCAGCTTGTCAAAAAGGCCCATGGCGTCTATGTAAGGAGTCTCACCTAATTATGACATCTCAGTATTAGAAGAGCTGGAAAAAGGCTTTATTATCTAGTATTCTATTACTTGGTGAAAGAAAAAAAAACAAACTGAGCAGTCTGACAAAATACGCACACAGTGATTTGGCTAATCAGATTAACAAGCAACATGTCAACACAAAAGCAGATTGGCTGGTCTCATGAGCCAAATGGATATCACGCCACGAATCTGTAACTAGGGATGGCAGCTCAGGGAAGATTTTAGGGATGCCCATCTTTTTTACAGAAGCCATTTATTATATTTACTGCATCTTAGCTTTTACACCACATACTTTATTTGTAAAAATTTATTTTTATAATGTCACTATAAAGCTGGCATTTTATCAAGCCCTGTTTTAAAAAATGAAATAAAAAAGCAAAAATGATCAGTATGACAAGGTATCTACATAAAGACAAGAAGCTACTGTACAAGTAGCAACTGAAGTGTCCAAGGACCATGTGCATACTTACCTGTAGCTTTGCATAAATATTTTTCTCATGTCCACATTATACTCAACAACAGAAAAGGTGGAATCATTTTTCAGGATTTTGTGTTTGTATTTCAATTTTGAAACTCAACTTACTGACAGTTACGGTCAAACTTTAGAAATGAATGACTACCAGCACTTTAGCATTATTTGTCCAATTACAAATTGACCCAAGAAAAAAACAAAACAAGCTAATCTAATCTCTTTTCAGGACATACTTTAACAAGAAGCACATACAGCAAAAGGCATTAAAAGAGAAACTAATCAAATGCACTTCCTCTGTAACTGAATGCACTAATGTTAAGAAATTTACCAAATGCAGCCAAGTCTTCCTTTAACTAAGAAAAATTGCTAAACTAATGACCATCTGACCCACACCCTTAAGCTGGTTTGGCTACAAGGCGTCTATTGTGAAACAATGCAGAATCTTAATACAAAAAATAAAGAAAATTGTATTTTTTACACAAAATGAAAGAAAAATATAGATAGCTGGATGTGTGCATCTACCAAACCATTGGTTATTTAGCTGGATGCGTGCATCTACCAAACCATTGGTTATTTCAATTGTTCATATTATTGTTTACATACTGTAACTAGATATTAAGTATGAATATTGTAGAGTTCTGTAGTGTTTCAGACAGCAGTTCATTTCACCATTAACTAAAAATGACATTTTAAAAAGTCAATTTACAATAATTCATATCTTATCTCAGTAACTCAGCAACACAACAAAACTCAGAGTTGTGCCAACATCGCTCCTTATATGAGCCTTACTTACTCCTGAGAAATCACCCACCACTCCATGTAAAACCTTTGTCCAAATTTAGAAAGAGAAATGGAAATTTTGCAAAGACAATTTCTCTTGTTAGACATAGCTAACATAACAAAACTTGAAGGGACAGGGAGTTTACATTTTTAAAAGTCAATTGTATATTTGACACTTAATGGCACATACACTCCATTCCTGTTAGCCAAGTTTTACAGATTTTAAAGTCGCATTAGAAAGATGACTTCATTGCAGCTGCAAAGCATCTACAATGATTCTATCAAAAATTATTTATTAGGTGAATCGACATTGTAATAAAAAAATAATCTTGAAATGGATGCTAGAAAATGGATGGATGGATACAGTCAGTATATTGTTAACTACCTACCTATACATGTGAATTATGTGTATAAACACTGTGGAAACAAAATTATAAATAAATAATATTACCTTCCACAAATTCATGGCTGTGAGGTTACACGACTTTTCTTGGTGTGCAATACAGGAAAAAAAAAAAATGCAATTTCCATAATGCCCAATGACTGAACAAGCAAGCTTGCAGTGTGACTGAAACTGAACCAAATATAAAATCCTTTCCATATAGTTTTTGTGGAGTGATTTGACTTAAAAATGCTTATATTTTCCCAGCCTTCCAGCCTGGCACTGTGGCTCAAACCAACTGGAAGGCAGGGAATAAAGTAATGAAATATGTCTGTGTGGTTATTTCCATAAATAATTTTTCCAGAAGAGTTGCATTTGTAAAATTACATTAGGGTATGTCATCTCAGTAAATCTGCTAAATTTTGATATGTTTTTCATATCTCCCTTACTACTATTTTTAACTATTTGCTGTCTGAAAATGGAAATTTCAACACAGGATTATATAAAGACTTTCCTGGAAAGGTCAGAAATTGCATTCATGTTTGATGTATAAAATAGTCATTGATAATTGATTATGTTATTAAAGATTTCAGACACTGATGAACTAGCTAGGCAATAAAGACTGAGTTCCTGTGTACACTAGTGTATCTTGCATTTACTCCTTTCTAAGGAAAATGCCAATGTATCGCTGATATCATTTAGGGCTTGTAGGAGCATTATGTGTACTACTTTCATCTAGAATTCATCAATTTACTTGTGATGTTTTTATATTGTTTACTAGCATGCTTTAGTAGATTAAGTGGTTAACTGAAGTCAAGTTTATTGTGATGTGTACACAGCGCAATAAATTTTTTACCTGCATGTCTCCTCAGAATAGTTAACAAAATTAAAAAATAAATACTGTAAAATAAAATTTGAATGTTTTGATGCCCGTCAATACGTAAAGTGCACCGAATACAACTAAGAAAAATCAAAGCCGTTAACTGGGCGGTGAGGAACCAAGGATGTAAATAACTGACCGGGCAAATTAGCATCATATGATCATTAAAAGGTAACCTTTTGGTTTACCAAAACGAAGTGCTGTTTTACAGTTGTATTGAAAATGACACGCTAAAATTCCATATGAAACAGAAAGAAATTCAGTAGAATCAAATTTTCGTTAAAAAGACTGTCCTAATTTCTCACCTCTAAACCCACCCAGTTAAAACTTTGCCTACAAAGTAAACCTCTTCTTGGCAAAACCCTAATGACAGACTGTACGTCCATGTGCTGCCCGAACTCATTTAGACGGCTCATCTACCTGAAACTCAATCCATAAACTTTAAGCTCGAATACGCTGCTTTTAAGCACAGAAAGCTTTCCCGTCAGACCGCCCCAATACAAGGCCTGCGGTACACCGCGTTTTTCTTTTCCTATCTGGCCGTGTTGTACTAATTAGCTGCCCACACACGTCCCACTGTCCACATGAAAAAAACTCAATTAAAATATTGTGTTTTAAACAACTACTATAATATCAATATGCCGCACTCACCCTCTACTTCTTTTCAATATCGCAAGCACACGTTTCCAGGGCAACTGGTGTGTACGCAGTCGACAACCAATGCAGAACGCGCAGCCACAGTGTTAGTCGCGAGGAAGTGACGTCATTAAGGCGCTCCTTTGACTGCACCAGTTCAGTCATACACATATACTGTATAGATAAACGGCGCATTCACTGTGTTGCCCAGTCGACACGATACGTCAGCGTGTCCGCCATATTGCGAGTGGCAAAAGTGCCATTTAAACTAATACAGGTAGACGTGGAAACCGGGTTTTCTGATGAAAAAACAGTAACGATTAAAACAGTACATACAACAGATTTTGGCGAATCGTTTAAATGCAATTATTAATATCCATTATATACTAATAATGGCAATTATTAAATAATAATAATAATAATAATAATCTTAAATAATTCCTCCCATATAAGTAACATTTCTCGGATTGCCTTCTTCCATCTCCAAAACATTTCTAGACTTCGTCCTGTTCTTGCACAACACAGTACTTAAGTATCGGTTAATGCCCTAGACACCTCACGTATAAATTACTGTAATGCTATTCTATCTGGCATCGCACAAAAACGTATCCATCACATACAACTTCTTCAAAATGCTGCTGCCAGGATAATAACCTGTTCTAAATCCACTGAACATATTAAAACTATTTTCTCTCAACTTCACTGGCTCCCTGTTAACTACAGAATACAATACAAAATACCGCTCTTAACATTTAAAGCTCTCCACAGACTTGCAACCTCACTGACCTCCTCCAGACTGACACTCCTTCTCACTCACTCAGATCCTCATCTGCAGCTGAACCTTTTGTGTTCCACACGTGATACTCAGTGCTCTAGGAGCTCGAGCGTTGTCTCACAGTGCTCCTCAACTCTGGAATTCTCTTCCTTCTCATATTCGTCAGCTCAGTTCAATAACACATTTTAAAACTGCCCTCAAAACTTATCTTTTCAAACTGGCATACCAACTGTGAATTTTGCACTGTTACTGCCAGTTATCTTTGTTTGTTTGCTAATTATTGATTTTTATCATTCTCTTGTTTTAATTTTACTAATGTTGTTTAATTTTATTGTAAGATGACCTTGAGTGCTAAGAAAGGCGCCTATTAAATAAAATGTATTATTATTATTATTATTACTAATTATTGAGACGAAAACTTGACCAATGTCTGAAAGTCAAAATAGTAAGACTGCAACTGGCAGTCTGGTCTGTCTTTTAACAGTGAAATGATACACTCAATGACCAAAATAAAAATTTTATTGTATACAAATTGGCTTAGTAATTTCTGAAAACATTTCACTCATTCCTCTCTCTCTCTCTCTCTCTCACACACACACACACATACACACAATGTGGTTACTTAAATACATACAGGATAGGATCTAAAATCCTTGAAACAGAACTGTCTTACATAGCTTTTTTTGTGTGTTGCCACTCTGTAATTTGAGAGTATTCAGTCTGGCAATATGGTGCAGCCTTAGTTTGTGGAAGACAGACACAACTAAAAACATTACCATAAAATGATGGTTGTCAATTTCTAACTGTGTTTCCTCAATGTGCTTCTTGAGAGAAAACACATCATCTGAACCAATGTCAGCCTGAACAAATTGATCGATCAAAGATACACTGACAGCTTGCCCTAATGTCAACTGTTGGATAACACGCTCAGCTACTTTGACCACATTGACTGTACCCTCAGAAGGAATCATCAAACCTCCTTTGTTTTTTAATGTGAGCAAGTGGTAGCTTTGATTATATGATGTCGGTAGAGCATCTGTTACCAAACTAGCATGGCACGCATCACAGGACAGCTTTCTCAAAATCCCGTCTAAGGGCTACCTCCCACTGCTTCCTGAGGTGGATTTCTTTGGGAAACCTTCAAAGTTTGAGAAATGTTAACAGCTAACAACAATCTACATAGTTAGTGACTAAATACGTTTAGCCAAAACATTGTTTGGAGACTCACTTGAGCACATAAATGCATAGCTTTGCTAGCTTAGCCTGCTTTAGCTAAAGTTAAGTTTATAAAATGGGATTTTCTGATGGCCAAATATAACCAAAACAATTGTTCAGCCTTACCTATGAAATGTAATCCCCCAGGATCTGGTTTGGAGCGTACAACAGTTTTTACAATCCCAAGCAGCACATGCGTGAGGCATCTTTATCCATTACTTCACACCACAGCAGTGCCACTCGGAATATGGCAGTGACGTTGACGTACGATGCTGCTGGTCATTAGGCATCTAGTAATTCTACGGCTATGAGTTCAGTGGCCACCGATGTTCGCGCTGTGGTGGTTTGCAGTATACTTTTGTGATTTCGTCTTTTAATAGGTGCTAGTTAAAGCTAGTTACTATTTTGATTTTGGCTTCTCGTAATGAACACAGTTGTTAACGTATTGTTACTGTAGCCGCCAAAGTGTAAGGCAAGGACAAGCACAGGTAAAACGCGTGCCGAAAAAAATCTCTCAGTCCAAAAGTTCGTTTTAAAATTATTTAGTGAAAGTTAAAAGCAAATAATCCACACAAGAATAAAAGAAAAATAGTTACACACGTAGAATAAAAGGCAAAAAAAAGGAAAAATGTATCTTCTCTAAACTTAGCTTTTCTTGAGAAACTTTAGTTATTTCTGTACTTAAAAGTTCTTTACAACTTCTTATATACTTAAAGATTCTTAGCTTCTTCTTCTGTACGCTTTAAACATACTGCACAGCACATAAATTAAGTGCTGTTTTCTTACATATTTACTTCCAACACTCAAAAGGCCCATAGGCCGGTTGGCACAGTTTAAAACCTTATGACTTCCACACCTTACACATGGCAAGGCTGGTCACTAACTGAAGAATAATGTTTACTCAAAGCTGTTAGAAATGGCAAGAATATACCAATACAATTCTACTCACGGGGGTTATAGGAACCTCCCATAGATTATGCATTGTCATCTAGTAAAATATTCATGAATCTTATAGAACTAGGAAAATGGCTCTTACAGTTACTGAACCAGATTATTTCTTACTTAAGGGAAACAATCTAAAGACAAGAAGCGCCTTGTTATACCACTTTTATAGAGTAAGAATTTAAAAATGTACAGTTTAAACAGTATGAAAAAATAACACATGGAGCAATGGAGCAAAACAGTTGACGGCATGTGGTGGGAGTGCAAAACAAATTAGCCCTATATAGTCTCATCCTGCTGGTGAACCGAAACAGCCACAAACCTATCTTTGGGTTCGATTAAGAGCAGGCATTACTGGCTTCAAAATAAAAAAAATGCGTCATCCCCGGTGTTTTGTGGGCCGTTCTAGACTCCGTGAAATAGCAACGGACACTCGAGTTTCAAGTCTCACAGCACTAATCCCTTAAACACTTCTAGGAAGACTCCGCTTCTGTAATCGACTTCACAGTTAAATCAAAGCTTTTAATTGAGAGTAGATGTGTAGCTCAACAGCATTTATGGGTTTGTTTAGCTCTGGATTCTGCCTGTTTAGAAAATGCGGACATTAATGTTTAAAACAGGACGGCATGTGACGGGAGTGCAAAACAAAATAGCCTTATATAATCTCATTTTGTTGGTGAACCGAAACAGCCACAAATCTATCTTTGAGTTTGATTTAAACCAGGCATTACTGGCTTTAAAATAAAATGAAACGCATCATCCCCAGTGTTTTGTGGGCCGTTCTAGACTCCGTGAAAGAGCAACGGACACTCATGTTTCAAGTCTCACACCACTTATCCCTTAAACACATCTAGGGAGGCTCCGCTTCTGTAATCGACTTCACAGTTAAACCTAAGCCTTTAGTTCAGAGTAGACATGTAGTTCAACAGCAGGAATGGGTTCATTTAGCTCTGGGTTCTGGATGTTTAGAGAAAACGCGGACATTAATGCTTAAAACAGGACGGCATGTGACGGGATGCAAAACAAAATAGCTCTATATAGTCAGATCTTGCTGGTGAACCGAAACAGCCACAAACCTATCTTTGGGTTTGATGTAAAGCAGGCATGACTGGCTTCAAAATAAAACAAAACACGTCATCCCCGGTGTTTTGTGGGCCGTTCTAGACTCCGTGAAAGAGCAACCGACACTCGCGTTTCAAGTCTCACAGCACTTATCCCTTAAACACTTCTAGGAAGGCTCCGCTTCTGTAATCGACTTCACAGTTAAACCTAAGCCTTTAATTGAGAGTAAACGTGTAGCTCAACAGCAGGAATGGGTTCGATTAGCTCTGGGTTCTGGCTGTTTAGAGTCAACATGGACATTAATGCATAAAACAGGACGGCATGTGGCGGGAGTGCAAAACAAAATAGCCCTATATTGTCTCATCCTGCTGGTGAACCGAAACAGTCAAACAACTTTCTTTAGTTTCCTTTAATGGAGTTATGAATGATTCGAATGAGTGCCGAATTGTGCTGTACTTTTGATAATCTGGGGAAGTGTTTCTCATGGAAAAAGGGAATAATAAATGTGTGTTGCACCTGCACTTGTGTCTTTTCCTGTCTGTGTCGGTTTGGATGGCTGGTTCGCCCCCTGGTTGTCCACAGTGAGCAGACAAAACATTGGTTAATTTGAGAACGGGGACGTGTTCTGGGATAGATTGCTTTTCTCCAAACATAAAAGCCTATATCCAAACAGATTCAGTCCCCAGGTACTCTTTGACACTACCACAAAGGTTTTTTTTTGACTATGTATCTTTAGTCCTAATGTTTACTATAATTCCATGTTAGAATGTCCTAACTCTGTAGTGGGTTCACCTATAGATATGCACTTCTTAGATATATAATAACAGAACATTGTCTAACTTAAAAAACCTGGACGCAGCAGTATAAATGCAAATGAGTAAATTACTATTTCACTCATAGATTTGCACTGTATTAGCACTATAATCACGGGCCATTATTTAATAAAAATATCCGCACATGGCAGGATAAATGTGATTAACTTAATTCCACTCCAAGCTGCTGTAACACTCTAATTCATATTTATAGACTTACATATTGATACCGTATGCAAGGATGGTACTCTTCTACTAGTTCTATATCTTATAAGATTGTATAGATTTGTTTTGTCTTTTTTACTTGTTACTTATTCATTAATATTCTTGCTTCATCTTATCTGTATTTCTTTTCTTGTAATTTTCTCTTTGACATCTTGTAAAGCACTTTGAGATCCATTCTTTGTATGAAAATGTGCTACAGAAATAAATGTGTTTGTTCTTGTTGTAAGCACTGACTGCTGCAAACACCTTGTACTCAAACTATGCTATATTTTTCTAATTTGTGTGTTCATTCAGAAGTCGAATAAACCATTCTGGAGCTTTGATAGTTTACGGCTCATATCTACAATCTCATCCTGCCTGACTAGTTCACATTCAAAAGAGAAGTACAAGAAACAGTCTGAAAAATGTCATCACTCTTTGTGCTATTGAGAATCATATGGATGGCACCTACCTGTTAATGACCATGAGCGGCTGACTTGTCCATCTTATGTTTGTGTCACTTAGGACAAAACTGATAAAAACCTCATAAAATCATAAAAGGTTACTCACCAGTGTGCTTTTCTCTTCTGTGTCTGCTCCAACTCACAGTCTGCCAATTCATTCCAAATTTGTCACCAAATGAGACTTCTTTTCATTTTGATCCTGTAGGGAGGGAGCAAGCAGTACAAAGTGAAATGAAAGGCTCTTGTCCACCAGACATGTATACCATTATAAAAATCAGAGCTTGGTAGAAATAAGCATTATCTTGTGTGAGTAACTGCTGAGCAAAATGTAACATCCTCTTCAAAACTTTCAAATGTTTAACAAATGTCAATTCTATAAAAACCAAGTCACAGGAGCAGAAAGCAACATCTGAAGATTGAGTGCCTGCAACTTTAAGCGTGAAGCTGATGGGTGTATGGTGTGTTATTGGAAAATGTGAAAAGGTTTATATGACTGTCATAAAATAGCAAAACATGCAACAGACAGTGGCTGTCTTTTCAGAAACTAATCAAAAGAGAAACCAGGAGATGTGGCGCAGAAGTCCATAGCAGACTGATGACATAGTACATTATGGCTTCAACTAAACATTGATTAAAATAAGACTTTTAATACGCTGAATGAAAGCTCAAACATCTGAAAATCATCAAGACCAGTGCCTGACCAGACTTATCAGCTTTTAGGGGTGTTTCAATTTTACTAGAAGACCCTCAGAACATTTTGGATTTTAAATATCTTACTACTAATAAAAAATAACTGATAAAGTAGAAGTCTAATAATTAATTATTGAGGTGTGCAAGTGAACCTGTTTAGCACGCTACTCTTTATTATGATACAATACAATCCTCATATCATCAGGACATGCCCTACCTCAGAAATGACCGGGAGCTTTGTTTCCATTAATTTTTTTGGCTTTTGCTTTAAAAGCTCAACAATGAACGCAAGTACAGCAGCACACCAGCGCTGATCCTAGGGGGTCTTAACGTTGACATTTTCTATTACTTTAGTGTTTGAGGTTTACTGACTTAGAATCAGGACTTTTTATAACTGCTGGCTTTAAAATTATGGAACTCACCATCTTAACTTATTTTTATTATTAGATCTTTACCTATTGTCTCTTGCTGACTTAAAAAATCAACAGGCACAAATGGCATAATCATAAACGTGGTATATTATTAATTCTTGTCATTTTCAATATAACAGTATAGTAGTTAATAGTTTATAATTTGCAACAAACATATCAGATATCACTTACCAGAAACGTAGCAACGAATGCAATAACTTATGTCATTTATTTTCAATGGATAATTCAGATTTGAGTGCTTCACCATTTTGTAATGGACACGTACAATTAATTTAAACCAGAATTCAGCAAAATTGGATATGCCAAAATAAATAAATAAATAAATAATAATAATAATAATAATAATAATAATAATAATAATAATAATAATAAT
>JANRMT010062831.1:21716064-21727701 GCA_026402145.1 Polypterus bichir lapradei | reverse complement strand
GTTACAGCCTTTACCTCGACAAGCACAGACATGCCCAGGGCATGTCCTGACAAGATCAGACATGCCCAAGGTCGTCCCTGGACCAGTCCAGTCACATTCCTATCCGTACCCTTTTAGCCTGAAGGGACTGCCTCGGCCCCCGGTGAGGCAGCACCTGACGGCAGGCCTTCCCGCACTTCCCAGTCCTCTCTCCGGAGAACGTGTGCTCCCTTCTGAAATTGCTTTATAAAAAAGCGAAGCATCTTCTTCGGTTCTATCTATGCTTTTAATATGAACACAAAATTAAAATATCTATCTCATCTTGGCTTTATGACTTGCAGCTCCAGGCTTTTTTTCCCATCTCACAGACAGATTCTTCTTTCAGCTTGCCGCAGCAATAGGCACATTGAGAGAGAAAGAAATCAAACACACCGAGACCTGCTATGTCTGCCCCCTCCTTGAAACCCGCCCCTGCACCTGATTGGTTAAACAAACTGTCAAGGGCCATTTGATGCCCCCTCCTTGCAGCCCCAGTCAGCTTTCAGCCAACAGCTCAGCATGCTTGTATAGCTCACAAAACAGCAGAGCTAATTACTTTTTCTGCTTAAACTAATGATCAAATATTCAGATAAGTCTTAATGAAACACTAAAGCATTAGTGAACAAAAATACATGTCCAGTAGCCAAGTAAAATGACCAGATGCTTTAACATGAAAATAAAGCATCTTTACAAAATAATGCATCTAAAAGCAGCTTTGTATCGCTGGCCGTTTCGAGCATCCATCCCCCATAGCTTCTCACTTCAGCTTTGCAACTCATAGGATGATCCCCTTGCCGCTGAGGAATTCTTTGAGGTCCTTTGAAGCACCCGGAGGTTATTTTTCATCTCTTTTAAGGGAGTTTAGGATCACCCTTTTCAGAGAGCCATCTCCACTCCAATTATTTTAGACCGATTTCTAAACTATCAACTTGCTGTCTGCAAGTTCCCTTCCTCCGGCCCCAGCCTGTTCGTGAGCGCCCAGAACGTCTGTCCGTGGAATGCACTTCACTTTTCAAGGTGATGCATGAGATAAGTAGTTTGATATAAGCCTTGTAAAAATCACACAGACGTATGCCGCAGTTCCCTTTTAAATCATGTTTGAGACGTATAAAATATCTAGCCTGGGCTGATTGGTGGCTGATACCAAAAATGTTCACATATATACAGAGCTTCCGTGGAATGTACTTCACTTTTCAAGGTGATGCATGAGATAAGTAGTTTGATATAAGCCTTGTAAAAATCACACAGACGTATGCCGCAGTTCCCTTTTAAATCATGTTTGAGATGTATAAAATATCTAGCCTGGGCTGATTGGTGGCTGATACCAAAAATGTTCACATATATACAGAGCTTAACTTTAGGGTTTATTTTCCAGGGGCTGTCTAAAATCAGACAAAAGACAGTTACTAAAAAAGAGCAAAACCCTAATTTCCTTAATTACATTGTCCACCTGGCTGAGTAATGAACCACGTCCTGTACGTCTCGAGAGGCCAACCCATGCCTGTCATCCCTTACACTATACAGTATAACATGTTTGGTTACTCATTTTGTAAGTATAATATAATGAAGTTGTTTTTTAAAGTAACCCCACACCGCTCAAGAGAGACAGATTCCATGTGTGTTTTTGGATTTGCTGTGGCCAGTGATTTTTTTAAAAATTTTTGCTTAGCTCATTTCTATCACCTAGGAGCCTTTTGACAAAGGAAAACTCTGTAAATACACTTGTGCATTTAAATGGAGATTTATAAGAAAGCGCAGGAGGCTATAGTGAGGTGTGCTGGTTTAACTAGAGGCAGGGGATGTAAGAAGCGCTTTTCTGCACATACGAAGTTCATCGAACTAAAATCATGTTTTTAAAGTCCCTAAAGAAACTGGAGACATCTGATATCTTCTTTCATATATCTTTTCTTGCCAGCCCAAGTCATTCAGATTCTGCTTACGACACAAATGTACGATTATTTTTTCTCAAATGGCCAAATCTTTGGCCTGCTAATCATGAAAAAACAAATACATAAATAAATCAGATTTTATTCTCATGACACTTTATTTGCATATTTTATTATACCTACTTAACTTTTATCGACATTTATCTATCTCTATATTTATTTTTCTGTATCAGAATGTAGTTTAAGTTAATTTGTTTTGGGTTCAATAGATGTATTTTTCATATTTTCGATTCTTGTTTTCTTTTTTTCACATCTTCGAGTCCCCTTTTTGTTACTTCGCGCCCCCTAGTGGGGTCAGCCCACAGTTTGAGAACCACTGTTGTAGGGTTTTATTTGTAAAACACTCTGTGGCATTTCAAGCTAAATTAGATTCCCTTGTTTATTCAGCCGTCCATCGGTGTTCCATTCTTGTTATAAATTGTATTTAGTCTCTCTTTATTTACTAAACATTTTATATGATGATTAGAAAACAGTTATCTTGTTCAGGCTTTAATTTAAAACACCATTTTCGTCAACAGGTTATAAACACTTTGGTACTCACGGGGCTTTGAATAATACAAAGTTTTAGAAATTCTGTTAATGCTTGGTAATAGCCTTCCATTTTACAGCAGTTATGAGCCCCTGAAAATAAGAACGGTTAAAATAGGTTATAGGAGCCTGTACACTACAGGGCTGATGATTAGGCTTTGGACACGTTAGGCCAATCAGGATGGAAAATGTTTTTAGTGAATAGTTACATCATATCTATTATATGCGTCAGCACAAGGATTATAATTTTACTAATACAGTGAGGGTTATTCTTTCTTTTTGTTAGTCCAGGTGACATAGGACAGCTGTCATTGAAAACTGCTTTTCCCCTCTGTTTGTGAAAAAGCATCCTTTGTTTTAGTAGCATTTAGGGTCAAGGGGATGTAAGTTTGAACTGTGATTTCAAGTGTTTGCAAACGTCTTGAATACGAGTCAAAGGACCAGGGTTTGTGAAGGGTTCATAGTCAGGGGCAGAGTTAAGCTAGACATTATTATTCCAAAATGAAACATTAACTCACCCTTATCACAAAGATAAGGCAGTAAAAACTAAAATTTACAAGTACTAAGTCACACAGGAGATTAAAAAACATGTTAAGACCGGATCAACAAGGGATCACCCCAAGCTCACCGCACACTACAACAGAACCTACGTGTTCTGCGGTATATTATCAGCTAAACTGTCATCTATGTAGGCAGTTTCACGGGATTGCAAAGAGTTGGGGAAAACATTATTTAACATCTGCTAGTATGAGGCTAATTAATATTAGCCGGTTATTGTTAGAATCTTATGTGGCACTAAAAGTGAGGCTTGTGGTCCTCCTGATTCAGGAAGAACATTAAATATTGGAGTTTAGAATATGAACTAGACTGGTAGTCTTGATGGTAAGGACATTAGTGCCAAAATTAAATAAATAAAGTTAATTATGAAGTAAATAACCAAATGAAAAAGAAAAGTGGAGTGATTACAATTTGAAAAACTGCCGTGATGTATAAAAAACATTTGAACTAAATAATAAGCTTTTTTGACATGCACAGTCTGGAATAGTCTGAATGTGTCTTAAAGAGTTCATTTTTAAATAAAACTTAAAAAGGCAAATTAAAAATATTAAACCTGAATAAAACACAGAAGTATCATTTAATGATATCAATTAGGGTTAAGTATTATCAAGCATTGGGATCTATTTATAAGGTTTATTTAATTTAGTTATAAACAAAATGATTGTTGGTATTTTGCTTTGAAATGAACAATAGTTTGATAGAGCTTCAAGAATAAGAATGCAAGACAAACTTCTACACTCTATAACAAAATGTTGCTGTTCCAATAGGAGTATCTCGGATCTCTGTTTTATTTTAACCGTTTGACAAGAAGCCCCTGGTCAGGGAAATATACCACCTATATTGAAAATGAACAGTGCCAACATGCTAACTAAATAGATATAATCTATGATATTTTAGAATATGGACCTAGGCGCTACCCCCATGATTCTGACCAACTAAAGGGTCTGCACTTAATTGTCCAACTTCCTGTGGGTGCTATGGATCTTGCAATGGAGACTGCAAAAGATTCTATAATCTTTACTCTGTAATGGTCCATATGTCGGAGATCTAGCGTCTGGGTCCGCAGTGTTAACCAGTCATAGGACATGATGTTCAAAATTCACCTAGGGTTTTTCAAAAGAGATAGGACGAGTGTGGTGTGTGTTCTGTATTCTCTTTTCTGTATTAACTATTCACAGTGACCATACCCCCAAGATTATAGGTTTTTTATGCCGAAGTACCTTTCACAGACCCGAATAAGAGACATCCATCAAACTGCCCTTGGCAGTTTCCTTAACCAATCAGGCAATAACCCTAATTGATATCATTAAATGATACTTCTGTGTTTTATTCAGGTTTAATATTTTTAATTTGCCTTTTTAAGTTTTATTTAAAAATGAACTCTTTAAGACACATTCAGACTACTCCAGACTGTGCATGTCAAAAAGGCTTATTATTTAGTTCAAATGTTTTTTATACATCACAGCAGTTTTTCAAATTGTAATCACTGACGCATATAATAGATATGATGTAACTATTCACTAAAAACATTTTCCATCCTGATTGGCCTAACGTGTCCAAAGCCTAATCATCAGCCCTGTAGTGTACAGGCTCCTATAACCTACTTTAACCGTTCTTATTTTCAGGGGCTCATAACTGCTGTAAAATGGAAGGCTATTACCAAGCATTAACAGAATTTCTAAAACTTTGTATCATTCAAAGCCCCGTGAGTACCAAAGTGTTTATAACCTGTTGATGAAAATGGTGTTTTAAATTAAAGCCTGAACAAGATAACTGTTTTCTAATCATCATATAAAATGTTTAGTAAATAAAGAGAGACTAAATACAATTTATAACAAGAATGGAACACCGATGGACGGCTGAATAAACAAGGGAATCTAATTTAGCTTGAAATGCCACAGAGTGTTTTACAAATAAAACCCTACAACAGTGGTTCTCAAACTGTGGGCTGACCCCGCTAGGGGGCGCGAAGTAACAAAAAGGGGACTCGAAGATGTGAAAAAAAGAAAACAAGAATCGAAAATATGAAAAATACATCTACTGAACCCAAAACAAATTAACTTAAACTACATTCTGATACAGAAAAATAAATATAGAGATAGATAAATGTCGATAAAAGTTAAGTAGGTATAATAAAATATGCAAATAAAGTGTCATGAGAATAAAATCTGATTTATTTATGTATTTATTTTTTCATGATTAGCAGGCCAAAGATTTGGCCATTTGAGAAAAAATAATCATACATTTGTGTCGTAAGCAGAATCTGAATGACTTGGGCTGGCAAGAAAAGATATATGAAAGAAGATATCAGATGTCTCCAGTTCCTTTAGGGACTTTATACTGGCTATTATCATTTAAAATGAGTACAGAAATTAAGTTATATGCTATGTTTGGGGTGAATGTGATCAGAAAGGCCCTGATGATTCCAAAGATCAGTCAAGAAAACTGTTGGAAAAATGGGCAGAACTCTTTTGGAAACAAGGATTTTTCTTATGATGTTTTAAAATTGGACCTTTACAAAGATGCTTTTAGATGCTTTATTTTCTAAAGATGCATTATTTTCATGTTAAAGCAACCGGTCATTTTACTTGGCTACTGAAAATGTATTTTTGTTCACTAACGCTTTAATGTTTCATTAAGAATTACCCGAATATTTGATCATTAGTTTAAGCAGAAAGAGTAATTAGCTCTGCTATTTTGTGAGCTATACAAGTGTGCTGAGCTGTTGGCTCCCATTTATGAGGTCACTAGCATGAGCTAAAGCTGCTGATTTTAAAAACATGATTTTAGTTCGATGAACTTCGTATGTGCAGAAAAGTGCTTCTTACATCCCCTGCCTCTAGTTAAACCAGCACACCTCACTATAGCCTCCTGTGCTTTCTTATAAATCTCTGTTTAAATGCACAAGTGTATTTACAGAGTTTTCCTTTGTCATAAAGGCTCCTAGGTGATAGAAATGAGCTAAGCAAAAAATTAAAAATCACTGACCGCAGTAAATCCTAAAACACACGTGGAATCTGTCTCTCTTGTGCAGTGTGGGGTTACTTTTAAAAATAACTTCATTATATTACTCACATGTCTAAAATCATCCAGATTTTGGGTTACTATTCTGTATTAAAATAATTACATTTAGCGAAATGAATGAAAACACCGTTACAGTAAGCTCCTGGAGTCTGTCTCCAACCGGTTGTCCAAATGAGAGTTTATAAAGCAAAAATGTTACGTTATCTCAGCCTTTTAAAAACAGGCGGCTCCGTACAGAGAGAGGCCGTTTCGAAAGAGTAGGCATTTCACAAGCGGGTCCCTTCTGCAAGTAGTTCAGAATACTTTTATGTCAGAGTTAATGCACCACCGGCCTGCGCTTTAAAGCCACTCCTGAATATTCTCAGAGGAGAGACCCCTGTTTGAATTTTCAGACACCGAGACAAAAACTACTTGATTGGATTACCTGTTTCGGTATGAAAAACTACAATTGTTTGCTTCAGTCCTATGAATTTGTACATTAATCGACGTACACGTAGATATAAAAAAAAATGCTGCATCTTATATTACACGCACGCACGAGCGCGCTCACGCACACACTTGAGAATCAACTTGGAAATATTAAGGATTCAGCCATCCGTTTTTTAAAAACATACTCGTTTGGCGCCTATAATAATAGTCTGCATGAAGAATAATTATATTTCATTTAATCCTATACAAAGATAAAAGAAATAATTTTTCTAAGAAGTTCATATAGACACTGGGTAGCTATGTGCTTTGAAAACAGTTGAAAAAATGACCGACGTATTTGTGGCTTGCCAAAGGATGTTTTAAAGGCCTCTAGTTAAACCAGCACACTTCACTATAGCCCCCTGTGCTTTCTTATAAATCTCCGTTTAAATGCACAAGTGTATTTACAGAGTTTTCCTTTGTCAAAAGGCTCCTAGGTGATAGAAATGAGCTAAGCAAAAAATTTAAAAAAAAAAATCACTGACCACAGCAAATCCAAAAACACACGTGGAATCTGTCTCTCTTGAGCAGTGTGGTGTTACTTATAATGAAAAATAAGTTCATTATATTATACTTACAAAATGAGTAACCAAACATGTTATACTGTATAGTGTAAGGGATGACAGGCATGGGCTGGCCTCTCAACACGTACAGGACGTGGTTCATTACTCAGCCAGGAGGACAATGTAATTAAGGAAATTAGGGTTTTGCTCTTTTTTAGTAACTGTCTTTTGTCTGATTTTAGACAGCCCCCGGAAAATAAACCCTAAAGTTAAGCCACCAATCAGCCTAGGCTAGATATTTTATACGTCTCAAACATGATTTAAAAGGGAACTGCGGCATATGTCTGTGTGATTTTTACAAGGCTTATATCAAACTACTTATCTCATGTATCACCTTGAAAAGTGAAGTACATTCCACGGACACACAGCTGAAGTGAGAAGCTATGGGGGATGGATGCTCGAAACGGCCAGTGATACAAAGCTGCTTTTAGATGCTTTATTTTGTAAAGCTGCTTTATTTTCATGTTAAAGCATCTGGTCATTTTACTTGGCTACTGGACATGTATTTTTGTTCACTAATGCTTTAGTGTTTCATTAAGAATTATCTGAATATTTGATCATTAGTTTAAGCAGAAAGAGTAATTAGCTCTGCTATTTTGTGAGCTATACAAGCATGCTGAGCTGTTGGCTGAAAGCTGACTGGGGCTGCAAGGAGGGGGCAGACATCCATCAAACGGCCCTTGACAGTTTGTTTAACCAATCAGGTGCAGGGGCGGGTTTCAAGGAGGGGGCAGACATAGCAGGTCTCGGTGTGTTTGATTTCTTTCTCTCTCAATGTGCCTATTGCTGTGGCAAGCTGACAAAAGAATCTGTCTGTGAGGGAAAAAAGCCTGGAGCTGCAAGTCATAAAGCCAAGATAGATATTTTAATTTTGTGTTCATATTAAAATCATAGATAGAACCGAAGAAGATGCTTCGCTTTTTTATAAAGCACTTTCAGAAGGGAGCACACGTCCTCCGGAGAGAGGACTGGGAAGTGTGGGAAGGCCTGCTGTCAGGTGCTGCCTCACCGGGGGCCGAGGCAGTCCCTTCAGGCTGACAGGGTACGGATAGGAACGTGACCGGACTGGTCCAGGGACGACCTTGGGCATGTCTGTGCTTGTCGGGGTAAAGGCTGTAACATGCCCGGGCTTGTTTTTTGGGAGAGAGGGGCTGGGAAGTGGGTGGGGGGGCGGTGGTGAGTTAGAGGAGGGGGTAGACATCCATCAAACTGCCCTTTACAGTTTCCTGGGTCAAGCAGGTGGGTGTGGGGTGGGAGCGGGTTCGAGGAAGGGGCAGACATCCATCAAACGGCCCTTGACAGTTTCCTGAACCAATCAGGTGCCGGGGGCGGTTCAAGGAGGGGTCAGACATCCATCAAAATCCCCTTGAAAGTTTCCTGAACCAATCAGGTGCCGGGGGCGGGTTTAAGGAGGGTTCAGACATCCATCAAAATCCCCTTGACAGTTTCCTGAACCAATCAGGTGCCGGGGGTGGGTTCAAGGCAAGGACTGGGTGCCCTTCACCCATCCACCGCCAGGGGGCGATGCCAAAGGGGCAGGGCTAGGTCATGTGAGGGGTCGGGACTTTCCGGAGTGACGTCATCAGGGGGCGACGGGACGGGACTTCCGGTATGATGTCATAGGGGCGTGGCTTAAAGGTCATTTATCATTTTGACAGAAGGTCCCAGGCTTATACTACTATGGTGCATACACACAAAAATGTTGCATACAAATGTTTCCACGTTCAAATTACGATGTATAAAACCTAAACTTGGCGTAAAGCCACATACATTTCTACTTCCTTTTCTTGTTTATACCACCGTTTAAACCAACAAATAGTACGTTTTTTCTTGCTTCCACTTGGTATTTGCTGAAATTCTTCTATTTTCCCCCCGTGCTTTTGTCTTTGTCTTTTCTCAGAATGCTAGGCTTAAGGGCTATTTATATTGATTTGCATATTCAAAGAGGTGTTATTCTGGGAGGAGTTGGGGCAGTACAGCAGGCGTGTGCACGTGCGTTACTTTTCACGCTGACCGGGATTTATTTAGCAGAAGAACGTGGAAGTTGCCGTTCGCACAGATTTATGCATCTGGATTTTTTTGTGCATAAGCACATTTCCGCTATTGTCCGTATGCCATCTTATAGTGTGAATTCTAGGCACGACAGTCCTGGGGCCTCATGTATAACGCTGTGCGTAGAATTCACACTATTTATTGCAGCAGTACTGTCTCTTTCAAATGTACTAACCCCTAATTCCTGTCCTTACTTTTCTTTCTCCAAATACCCAATCGCCACACAATCAGCTCTGTAATAGACATTAAGCCATCTGTAAGCTTAGAACGCCGATTCTTCAGAACTTTTAAGGAACATTGAAATATCTTCGTAGTACAGGTTTAATTATTCTATCTATCTGTCCTGCCAGTGTCGCACCAACCCCAGCAAGAATACAGCGCGAGGCAGGAACAGTCCGTGATCGTGTGCATATGCACCATTTATACATGAGGCCCTTGGTCTGACCTCTGCTCTCATGAGGTTCAGCAGCTTGGATCAAGGAGGAGCGACATAACAGCCAGTTTAGCGGCAAGGCACTTCACACAATTCCCCTGAACAGATTTCACAGGAATAATGAGGATAACACAAAGCTGTAAGGCTCTGGCGTGGATGGAGGTTACAAGTTCTGGTTTAAAAGGTGCACCACTTGCAGAGAAATGGATGGCCAGTACACACAACCCATAAGACACACCGGGTTTTAGTCTTCTTAGAATTATTTTTATCTCAGAAAAAAAAAAAGTCAACAGCTTTGAAGTTTACAATAAACAACATTTATTTCTACCGCCCATTTTCATACAAATAATGCATTCAAATTACTCTATAAGATGTTAAAAGAATTAAAGAAAAACAAATTAAAATTAGATAAGCATAACAATGCATTAATAGAAAAGAACAAATTAATATTGCACACTTACGTAGACATTTAACAGAAAATTAGTCCTTAAATTTAGAATTGTTTAAAATTGTAAATGATGGCCCGAAGACAAGTTCAAATAGCCAGGGTGGACAGAAAAAAAAGTTCAGAATAAGAATAAAAAGTTAAGGTGGAAGGAAGAAAAATAAAATGTGCAGGAATTAAAGTTGGTGCAAATGACCACCTAGCTCTAACTAGCCATTCTACCTAACAGAAATCTTCTCAAGTTGTTCCTTATTTGTTTTTAGGCTTCATCTTCAACAATTCAATGCAGGGGGGCTCGTGGCAGGCTGGGGTATCTGCTTTCATTCAGTCATTAATGGTGGCTGCACGGGACTTTGATCAGGTGATACTGGCACAAACACCACCACAGAAGAACTGGAAAAGAAAACAGAAAAGATAAATAAAGGCTGCAGATTCATTTTAAGAGTATTAACTCTATGCATATCTATTGTACTTTATTAAGGGTAGATCTAAAATGTAGCTGCAACACCCTAAATTAGAGAATTTTAGAAGGTTTATATATATATATATATATTGTGATATTTGGCCGGCTTATCATCCCAGCCAATACCCCCAGGCCGCCAGATGAAGCCCTCCCTGCAGTATGGAGGTGCCCTGAAGACCAGCAGGAAATCATGGACGATGTAGTTTTTATCCTCAGCCCTGCTGGATACCTCATGGGCCGCAAGAGGGTGCTGCAGGGAGGACCGAAGACTCATTTGCGCCCTATGACCCGGAAGTTCGTCATAGGAAGAGCGACGGACTTCCGGGTTGAAGAAAAGAACTTTTACCTGACCCGATCAGGGGATCAGGATATATAAAAGGACTGTGGGAGCTCCCAGACGGCGAGCTGAGCTGGGTGGAAGGGTGGCAACGCGTCTGGGAGCTGGAGGATTGTATTATTGTGATTTATTGTGTTTGTATGAGTATAGTGGAGGAGAGGGTGCTTTGTGCACTGTGGAGATTAAATAAAGTCGATTATTGGACTTTTACCTGGTGTTTGGAGTCGTGGACAGGGGTTCGAGGGAGCGAGAGCGCCCCCTATCTACCACTGTATATATATATATATATATATATTGTAAAATAAAGAGAAGACACAGCGTAAAGGGTTGGGGTTTCCGGCCCCGTATACTGTAAAGAATCATTTTTCCAACACAGGTCAAAATACAAACATAAATTGTTCATATGCGCGACGCCCTTCAGAGGCATTGGCGGCCATTTTATAGGGGAGGAGCCGGAAGTGGAGGAATGCTGGGAAGGAAGCGTGAGGGAGGATGGGATTGCTGACGTCAGGAAAGATGGCAGAGGAAGGGCGGAAGTGGACGTACTGCGGGCAGGCTATGATGGCGGAGCGTCTTTTTTCCTGAAAGACAAAGGAGAAAGGTTAGTACCCCGCCACTTCCTGCCGGCGAACGTCTTTCGAAGCGGTTTCAGGTCCGTCCGCGGCCTCCTACTCGCGCATGCGTGACAATATATATATATACTAGCAGAATACCCGCGCTTCGCAGCGGAGAAGTAATGTGTTAAAGAAGCAATGAAAAAGAAAAGGAAACATTTTGAAAATAACGTAACATGATTGTCAAT
>JANRMT010062831.1:21694131-21712911 GCA_026402145.1 Polypterus bichir lapradei | reverse complement strand
TGAGTGAGTGAGTGAGTGAGTGAGTGAGTGAGTGAGTGAGTGAGTGAGTGAGTGAGGGCTTTGCCGTTTATTAGTATAGATAAAATAATGATCTAGTGTTATCCTGGCATTTCTCGATTTGTAAAGTGTTCCAGATTGTTGATGTAAAACAGAAAAAGATGGCCTCACCACTTTTTATGCTTGACTCTTGGAATAACTAGCAGACAACTATTGGAAGATCTAAGGGTACAAGTGAGAATGCAGGGGGCAGGCATGCCAAAGTATAAGGAGGATCAAAGAGTTTTTAAGGCTTTATATATCATTAGTTGTACTTTAAAGTCAGTTCTAAAAGACATGGATAACCAATGAAATGATGCTAACACTGGTAAGATGTGCTCAGATTTTTCTTCTTCTCTGGCTAAGATTTTTGTTGCTGCATTCTGAATTTACTGCACTGTCAATTTCTGTCTATTAGGTAGACCAGTTAGGAGTGTATTACTGTAATCTAGCTGATCAAGAACAAAAACTTGAATTATATTAAGTATCTTACAAAGTTCTAAGAGGCCTAACTTTTGCAATGTTCCTTGAATAGAAAAATGCAGTCCTGTTAATCTTGTTAATAAGCGATTTAAAGTTTAGGTCAAAGTCCATGATTACACCTAAATATTTCCCTTGCACCTTGACTTTTCATTCTATGGGATCAAGCATATTTCTAACACCCTCATTATTAACATTTTTAAAAGCTAAGATTTCTGTTTGTACATTTAGTTTAAGGAAATAAATACTCATCCATTCAGAAACACCAGACCGACATTAAGTGAGTGAGCATCAGGGTTATGTGCTACAGAGAAGTAAACCTGTGGGTCATCTGTATAGCTGTGGCAACTCACCTTATGTTTTCAGATAATTTGCACTAAAGGGAGCATTAAGATTAGAGGCCCATCATTTGACTAAGACAGCGTTTCTCAACTTTTAAGTATTTGCGATTTGAGTTTTCATAACAGTTTTTAATCGCACCCCCCTAGGGTTTTTTTGAAAGGAGCCCACTAATACCAATTTGTTCTTTTTTTAATTAATGATATATCATAGATGCATATTTTATTATACCTACTTAACTTTTTTCGACATTTATCTAACTCTACATTTATTTTTCTAGTATCGGAATGTAGTTTAAATTAATTTGTTTTGGTTTCAATAGATGTATTTTTCATATTTTCAATTCTTGTTTTCTTTTTTTCACATCTTTGCGCCCCCCTTTTTTGTTACTTCGTGCCCCCCTATGGAGGCCCACCCCTCAGTTTGAGAACCACTGGACCAAGATGATTTAGGAGAATACTGTGGTCAATGGTGACAAATGCTGTGCTCAAGTAGAACAAGAACAGATACATGATCTCTATCCTCAATAACCTGCAGGTCATTTATGATTTTAACCATTGCAGTTTATCTACTATGAATTGTTCCAAAAATCTGACTGACACTTGTTTTATGTATCAAACTTATTATATTTGTTCAAATAGTCTCTTAATTGTAAAGCCTATCATAATTAGTTCTTATGGATAACCGGTTCAAGGAGAGAGCAAAGAAAGATGCATTATAGACCTCTGAAATGTTAATAGTAAATACAAGAGACTATGTCACTTCTTGAAAACTAAGCCAAGATTCTCGAAGGACACAAAACAAAAGCGGGCATCTTTAGTTTAAATGGGTTGAGAAAACACTCACTACAGCACATTTTTGTATCTCGACAAACAGAACGAACAAAACTAATTTGGAGGCACTACTTCACTTAACATTGATCCACAGTCACTACTCGGCCACATTTTACTCAATGTAAGACAGTTGGTTTTCCTGAAACTTAAGATTGTTAATGTAATAAGTCTAAGTGGTTAACACTACAATATTTAGTAAAGCCGCATTTAAGGGCTCAAGAAGAGCACAGCATGTATAGGAGTGTTAATTGCTCAAAGTCATTCACGCTTATCCTACTTTGAGCAGACCTTTTAGACAGACTGTGGTGTGTTACTCTAGCGCTGACAGAGGGAGCATCCATAGGTCAAATCCTAACAGAGGTTTATACTCTAGCTATGTAGATTGTTTAAATCAGTTGTCAGGGATGCCAGGGGCCATGACCCGGCCGGGACGTCATGAGGGACCGGATGTGGGTCTGTGCCCACCCTGGATCACGTGGGGGTTGCCTTCCGGGTTGCTTTGGAGTCCACGGGTACAGGGCATGGAAGCTCCACCCTGTAGGGGCCCGTGGTCACCGCCAGGAGGCACCCCAATGCCTTGGGGACCTGTTACCCCAGCACTTCCGCCACACCAGGAAGTGCTGGGGGGAAGATTTATGACGGCGCCTGGAGAGCAGCCGGGAGGACAGCCGGCACTTCCGCCACGCTGGGGCGTGGCCAGAGGAGGAATGCCGGGAACACCTGGTGCTCATCCGGGAACCCTATAAAAGGGGCCGTCTCCATTCATTCGAGGCTGGAGTCGGGAGGAGGAAGGACGAAGCACAGAGGAGGTGTGGAGGCGGCCCGAAGAGAGGCATTTGTGGCCAGGACTGAGTATTTGGGGATTGTGCACTGAATTGGGTCTGTGTGACCATTGTAAATAGTGTAAATAAACGTGTGGTGGTTTGAAAACAACATGTCCGCCTGTCTGTGTCCGGGTCGGCTCCACACAGTATCATTGTCATCATCACTCTTAATGCAGAACAAATGACTAGTTAGAACATTAGTATAGTCTGGACAAGAACACAACATTCAGCCACCAAAGCTCGCCAGTCCTATACACTTAATCCTTCCAAAAAGTTAAAGCACTGAAGCAATGTACTGACGGTTTAGAAGTCATGGGCTGGCATTAGTCCACTAGACAATGACAAGAATATCAACTAGATGGTGGACATGAATCCCTCACCATATACAGTTTTTAATGCGTATATTGGTTACATGTGAATTAATACAAAAGGTCTGTAGATGTAGTCCATCTCTTCAGAAGAAACACTGTTGCTCCAGGAACAAAGTGAAATTGTCAGTGTAGGAAAGGCTAAACTCAGTAAAGAAAATCTTCAACCAGGCATTGAAGGAAAACCAGCAATTAAAAGCCTCAAATGAAAATCAACAATTTATGATGCTTAGATAATACATTTTATAGAAATAAGGTATTATCTAACCATCATAAATGGTCCAGATGCGCCAATCCCAGGTACCCTCATGAGTGATGTGAAGCAGTGATCTGAAGTCCTCTTTCTGCACCCCTGACCTGAAACTGTGAATGTTTGTTCCCACATGGAAAACCACGGCACCAACATTTTTTTTTTTTAAAAAGAGGTTTCTGTCCTCATGTAGCATTAATCCCAGGAACATGTGCTCCAGGAAAGCAGGATACAAGTGTTCTTGGAAGAACTGCACAATCCAGGTTCCATATATGGAGTACCCCAAAATAATAACACTTTGGCAGGCAGCTGGCTCACATTTGAAATCTTCCACACTGTTTTTGTGCTGATGTTGCAATTCTTCTCTGGCACTTGAGGTGGAAGTCCCCTTTTTGTTTGGTGCTCACACACTCCATCCCGAGTTGGCACACAGGTATAACAGATGCTTGCTTCAAGAGCTGCTAGGGTATGGACAAAGCCGGCAGTCAATTGCTGGAAGGAGAAGCCAGCTCAGGATGCCCCATTACATCACAATTCCTATAGCCAGTGTGAAGCTTTAGTGTATGTTCCTCCAAAATCTTTACTTCTTCATCAAGGTTTATATCTCACAACTGCTGTTCTCCATTAAATCTGTGGGATCTTATAGGGGAGGGAAAAAAACATGATAAGCCAACACACATGTAAAAGAAACATTTAAATCCCAAAACATCAACAGAGTATGAAATGTATGTCAAAACTACAATGATGTACTGATGCAGATTAGACTTAGTATTGGTGCTTTGTGTGATGTTTTGAAATAGTCTCCAATGCACAGACACCGATGGAGCAGATGTCAAAAGATATTTTTGTAATATTTGGTCTCTTGCTTGCACATGAGGGTAGAAAATCAGAGGCTGATCCACTTGATCAACACACTCCTATTATAACTTCCTCACTTCCTCAGACACCAACATGGACAGTTGCCGCATATGAACAGTGATTAGGAGACAGAGGTCTTTCTTGGCCACAGCCCCACCACCGATTGTCATGCACCATACCATAGCTTTACGCATTCACAGGACTGGACTCCGGCATCTCACTGCAGTTTGGTGGTATACTACCAAATGCTCAGTTTTCCTTTGAAGTGAAACCTCAAGCTGATTAAAAGAGGTAGAGAGAGAGCTCATTATACATTAACCTTACTCAAATAACTCAACCTCACCAGCAACAGCACAGACAAGTTATCAAGGTTGTCTTGACTGAAATGAAAATTGTTCCAATGTTGGCAACAAGATTTTACCCACTAGATGGCAGAAAAACAGTCCAGAGAGAGTTATTCAGGACTACCATGGTAAAGCAGATCATTACACGTCTCCCCATGCATGATTTTGTCTTAACCATATTTACACAGAATTACAAGTGTGAGCCACACTGCATTACCACCAATGAGGTTGATAGATGACATCACACACATGAAACCCAAGTTGAAAGACACCACAGACAACAAAAACAGACCTATTAGCTGTCTGCCTATAAAATACAAAATACATGCATAAGAAAGTAAATCAAAAACACACAAAGATAATGATAAACAAAATGGACCACAAAAACACATTTGACAGCATCCAACATGTGGCTAACACAATTACTGTAAAAGCCAATCTTAGAAATAAGAATGTTCAGATTCAAACCAGTGTTTGTGCAATTTAAACTGAATTTAAATGCACATATACATTATGTTAGTGATAGAATTGCCTATCCCATACGCAAACACATAATAGAATAACATTCTTTTATTATGGAAATATAGAAGAATTAGTCAGGAAGAACCTCACCCTTCTGCTAGAACCAAGGACTGTGAGCTTAGCAGATTACAACTCCAGCAAAAGCAGGTAGATTTGTGACCATACGGACAGATGTCTGGTCCTACTGCATGTCCTGCAAGTGTAGGATAGGAGCTTAAAGAAATCCAACATTACCACGGGAATTAAACAGAACTGTATACAAGATCTTTGTAATATTAATTGTTCTCTTTAGTGTGAACAGTTGACTTTGAATGTGCAATAACTTGTACACATATCACACTTATTGCCTGGATCGCTCTGTGTTGTAAGTTGAAGCTTCAGAATTCTAGAAACCTTGGACAAACGAGGCTACAATTAGACTTTATTATGGGGTCTCTCTTGTACAAACACTAACAAGATGCTTCAAATCACCACTCCATAAGATGTACCAAGTACATGACACACATACAGACTCAATGCAGATAAGACAAAGTGTCATCCAGTAAGAGTCCCTTATAACTCTGTGGTTCTGTCACCAGACCTAGTTAAGTGTAACCTTACACAAAAGCATCAAATACTAAAAACACACCAACATGCAGACTGCACAATTACATCCATCAACACACACAGCATACCAGTCCTCGCATACTCTTTCAGAGTCCTACATTGGTCACAAACAGACATACAACAGCACCAAAAGGAAAATACCAACAGCAGCCCACCAAAGCAGCCATAGAACTGAGGCAGGAGGGGGGTCTCAGATATCACTAATTTACACAAAACAAATTCATAATTTAAGAGACTTTTTAAGAGACTTTTCTATTATCGTGATGCAAATCGGTGGGGACACCGCCCCGGTTACTTCATTTTTGGATTTTAAAATTATTACATTGGCCTACCCCAACCGCAAATACTAACCTTAAAGTTAGTGGGGGTGGAGTATAGTTAACTATAATGTCCCCTTTGGGTGCCTAGTCTTAAAAACAATATGATTTGCGTCACAATAATAGAAAAGTACTGAGACTTTTTTTCCCTACAAAACAGCAGACATAAAGACTACACACAGCACAAGTTTCAGCAGACACACCACATTCAACATCATAGGACAGGCAGAACTACATCACTTGCCAGACATCCTCAAATATCCAGCCTGATGTGGATATGCTATGGCATCCAATGGCTGGCTAATATGCAGCAGGATGCTTGGAGAGAAAAGAGTTTATGCTGGTCATACAAGATCATGTGATAAAGATGAGAAACTACAGGAAATTTCTTCTTAAGGGTGCTCACAAACCCAAAGGAATCAAATACAATATACCTTTAAAATAAATACTGTAATTAAGAGGAGCTGGGTTGTCTAATAGCAACAGGGTCCTCTTAAATACAAAAAAAAAATACTTACTGAACATAAAATACCTCCAATATTTCTCATTAATAAACCCTGACAATTACAACCAAATCAACACTTCCATAATGGAACAAAAAAACATCAGCTGTGATGTTAATGCAAACTGAACAGCCTTTCCCATAGACACCCAAGAAGTCCTCAAAGCCACATTAAGGAGGTTTGAGGGCTCCTGGGCTACATGCATTTTTGGGGAGCCACCTACCCAAAGCACTGAGTGCTCTACACATCAAGGTCTCAGAATCACACCAAGTCAATGATGATGACTACATACGCTTAGCATTACATTTAATGGCAGAAAGCTAATAATAAATAAAGTACTTGCTCTCCAAAATGAGACGATCTGTGCTCCATTAAAGTGGAGATCTTCATTAGCTACTGCTGCACAGATGACCATTACAAAGCAAGGTTTGAAGAACCCATTACAGACCCAACAGTAAATCCCTACAAAAACGCGGGAATGGCAAACACTGTATAGGAACACAAGGCTTGCTTTACTCAATGGGATAAACTCCAGCATTACCCCCAACCCAAAGACAATTACTGCCTGTTCTAAACCTGTATCACAAGGAGTGCTATGGGGGAAATAAGCAACAAGCTGTGTTAATAAAGTGAAACACACACCACATCACTCAACTTAGATACTAGGGAGAATACTGAACAGTGACATTAAATTACACCCAAAGAGAAATGAAATGTGAAGTCAGTGAGCCAGCAGAAGACCAACTAAGTCAAGGTCTGAAACTCCAACCAGTTGCTTAATTAGGAGCCGATTTTTGTTGTTAACTAAACCCATTCTTTAATTTCATGGCTTGTTGCTGCTCTCATTGTGCAATGGCATACATTTCAGAAATTGTTGATTTTCTGTTTTCTAAAAACATCGTTACAGTGTTTTGGGGACCATGAGCAGATCAGTATTCCTGAGACCCTCATCTTTCTTTATTTCCAGATATTGTATGAATCCCTGTGTCTGCGTGGGTTTCCTCCCACAGTCCAAAGACATGCAGGTTAGGTGCATTGGCGATTCTAAATTGTCCCTAGTGTGGTGTGTGTGTGTGTGTGTGTGCGCGCCCTACGGTGGGCTGGCTCCCTGCCTGGGGATTGTTTCCTGCCTGGCGCCCTATGTTGGCTGGGATTGGTTCCAGCAGACCCCTGTGACCCTGTAGTTAGGATATAGCGGGTTGGATAATGGATGGATGGATTATTGTTTGGCTAATAATTAAGGGAAAAACAAACAATTAAGGGGACTAAGTCTTCAAGAGCAAGTCAAATAAAATTCAAAAGAAGTTAAATTAGGAGCAAAAACAGGTCACTAATTAAGAAAATGGTTAGAATGAAAACCTGCAGCCAGGACCAGAGTTGGGGACCCCTGCATCTTTCGGGCTTTTAACACTATGGCCAGACTATAGGGTCCTTCTATGATCACCATTATTGTTACAATTGTTAGGAAATTAAGGCGCTTTCTAAATAAACAGGATTCTGAGAAATTAATTCATGCATTTATTTCTAGTAGGATTGACTACTGCAATGCGGTGTTCACTGGATGTTCAAACTGTTCTTTATACAGCCTCCAGTTAATCCAAAATGCTGCTGCAAGAATTATCACAAGAACAAGAAAATATGAACATATAACTCCAGTTCTTAAATCCTTACACTGGCTCCCGGTTAAGTTTAGAGCAGATTTCAAAATCCTCTTTTTAACATATAAAGCATTAAATGGCCAAGGTCCGGCTTACTTGTCTAAACTTATCATGACTTACAAGCCAGAGCGCACATTAAGATCTCAAGATGCCGGTCTGCTTATGATTCCAAGGATTAATAAAATAACAGTGGGAGCTTTTAGTTACAGGGCCCCTAAACTGTGGAATGGTCTGCCTGCTACAATAAGAGATGCCCCTTCGGTCTCGGCTTTTAAATCCCGGCTGAAGACTCCCTACTTCAGTTTAGCATATCCTGACTAGAGCTGCTGATTTACTGTACATACTGCATCTATGTTGTCAGTCATTAGCACTAAAACATAAGTAACTATTCTGTTTCTCTTCTCGGCACTCAAATGTGGCACTTGGTGCCATGGCCCACCTGCCAAGTTGTTGTGCCTGCTTATGGTAAAGTCATCCTTGATGGAGGATTGCTGGAATCATGGGAAAGAGAGGTCCTTTCATTGGATTGGCTGGCCCAGCACTGTTTCAGCTATGGAATGGCCAAATGGGGGAGGCAGCTTGATGGATAAGGTCTCCAGGACTATAAACAAATCCAAATCACATTATGTGATGTCATCCATTGTTAAATTCTGCTACGTACTTCTAAAATTTTTATTTTTATACTGTATTGAGGATTTGTTCTGTTCTGTGTATTGTATTGTATCAACCCCCTTCTTTTTGACACCCACTGCATGCCCAAACTACCTGGAAAGGGGTTTCTCTTTGAACTGCCTTTCCCAAGGTTTCTTCCATTTTTTCCCTACTGGGGTTTTTTGGGAGTTGTTCCTTGTCTTCTTAGAGAGTCAAGGCTTGGGGGCTGTCAAGAGGCAGGGCCTGTTAAAGCCCATTGCGGCACTCCTTGTGTGATTTTGGGCTATACAAAAATAAATTGTATTGTATTGTATTGTATAATTAGTATTCTTTTTTTTTTTTCCAATACATTTGAACTTAAAGGAATCTACAAATAACTCTTTATCATAAGGAAACATGAAAAAAATTGAAATTTACCAACTTGGCACAATGACGTATTTGTTTGTGTTTTTGGGGTGGGATGTTGGCCATTGCTATAACAATCTATCCCAGAATACTACCTAGAAATACTCAACACATGTAACAAACCATCAGGAGCAAAAGAGTAAGAAGAATGTGTGCCTATGCTGACTGAATGCTGAACTTTCAGGAAATAACTCTGTGAAAAATTTTGCCACGAAACCCACCAGGTTTCCACCCAAAGCAGTGCACTGGGGCCCCTACCTACACAACTACTCAGCAAGTCACAACAAACAGACAGAGTAGTATGCTGCCCCTATGCTTGTGCCCCCTAAGGCAACTGCCCAGCATTTCTATGCATTAAGATGACCCTGGTTTGCTGCAAAAACTGCTTCTGGGGGCTCCCTACTGACCTGGGGCCTCATGTATAAACAGTGTGTACGCACAAAAATGTTGCGTAAGAACGTTTCCACGTTCAAATTGCGATGTATAAAACCTAAACTTGGCATAAAGCCATGCACATTTCCACGGTAGCTCATACCCTGTCATACACAACTTCTGCGCTCGGTTTTGCAGACTGGCAGCACCCAGCGTCCAAGCAGTGCTACTGTTCCTGTGTGGTTTTCCTTTCTTTTTTATATCCACGTGGCTTTATAAATACACTGAAATTAAGTGCATATTGTTTATTAGTTTAATGCATCTGATTGTAATTAATCTGTGACAATATAATGGTCCACAGAATGGTCAAACTATTCCAAATACCATAGCTGCTTTAGCATTGTTACTCTCACTGCACCTTTTTCTTCTTCTTTCAGCTGCTCCCATTAGGGGTTGCCACATCGGATCATCTTTTTCCATATTACTCTCACTGGACCACTCGGAGTATTTATATTACTGTATCTGAGTGTGAATCACAGCTGTACAACAGCTGATCGGAAAGAGAATTATCAGTATAAAGCATCAAGCACATGCTGCCTCAGCCATGCTGTTTATTGAACTGTTGTCATACGGTGAACGCTTCAGAGCCTTTCCTCGCGGTTCAGAAACAGTTTCATCCCAAGGACTCTAAAAGCACTCAATCAGTACATCAAGTGTAGAACTGTTTGTACTTATAAACACAATTACTTCACTTTAAACCTGCGATACAGTTATATAATATTGCACAACCTGAGCCACTTTATAAAGCGCGTATTTACATATGATGACGATATCATTTTTAAGATGAAATGCAGCAAAATATGTTTATTATATTATACAGATAAAACTTTAACTTCATTTAAATAATCTATATTGTTAATAATTAAACATGTGAGGACATGTGCCTCGCGCTGTATATTTGCTGGGGCTGGTGGAACACTGGATGGATAGATGGAAAGAGTAATTAAACACTGTGGACTATGGCCGGCCAGTCATCCCGGCCAATACCCCCAGACCGCCCTGCTGGGTACCACAGGGGCTGCTAGAAGGCGCTGCAGGGAGGAACAACGAAGGTTTCACCTACAACCTGGAAGTGCGTCCTAGTCACCTGGACAGAGGAAATGACATGATTCCGGGTTGCAGAAAAGAAGACATTTGATCTGACCCGGAAGTGCTAAGAAGTCACATGGACAGGGATTCAGAAGCACTTCCGGGTCACAGAGTATAAAAGACTGTGGGAGATCCCAGACGATGAGCTGAGCTGGGTGGCAGGGTGGCAACATGTCTGGGAGTGGAGGATTATTAATTGTATTGTGGATTTATATGAGTATTATGGAGAGGAGGGTGCTTTGTACACGGTATAATTGTAATAAAGTCAATATTTGGACTTTTACCTGGTGTCTGGCGACTGTTCTGAGGGTTCAAGGGGACGACAGCACCCCCTATCTGTCACAACACATACTACGAAGATATTTCAATGGTCCTTAAAAGTTTTGAAGAATCGGCATTCTAAGCTTACAGATGGCTTAACGTCTATTACAGAGCTGATTGTATGGCTATTGGGTATTTGGAGAAAGAAAAGTAAGGACAGGAATTGGAGGTTAGTATGTTTGAAAGAGACAGTACTGCTACAATAAAGTATTTCATCAAAGGTTGTGCATGGCGCACCAAACATCTTGCGTGAGACATGAACAATCACTGCGCCACCGTGTTCCCATGTTTAATAACATGCTTTAACTCCTATCATCATGAAAATGATATCACATATACATCTCAGTATTTTAATTATTCAGAGAGCTGTAATATCACAAATGTAATGGATTCTGTGTCCTGTCAGAGGAAGAGAAAGCCCAGAAGCATGTAGTGATTCACACACATTAGAGCACATAGAAGATCAAATACAAAACAAAGCATTTAACGTGCTACTTTAGTTACGATGGGATTTGAGAAACTAATAAACAATTTTAAGATGAAGTTTATGATGTTCTACTTTAATGACAAAATAAACTACGTGATTAAAGTGGAAATTTTGAGATTAAAGTTATTTTGTGCTTTTTTCCCCACTGTGTGCCTTTTGTTTTTCTCTGTATCCTAACAAACTTTCATATGCCACTCAAGACGGTGGGCTACGACTCAACTTTTCACGGCGACTTTGATATCTGACAACTTCTTTTTTATTTCGGGCACTGTGCGACTTTATGAACTTGAGCTTTCGAGTTTCTCCGACACGCTATGTCACTCGATCAACTTCCTTTTGTTGTTTATACCATTGTTTAAACCAACAAATAGTGTGGTTTTCCTTGCCTCCACTTGGTATTCGCTGAAATTCTATTTTACCTTGTGCTTTTGCCATTGCCTTTTCACAGAAAACTGAGCTTAAAGGCTATTTATATTGATTTGCATATTCAAAGAGGCATAATTCTGGGAGGAGTTGGGGTGGGGCAGCAAGCGCGTGCACGTGCGTTAATTTTCACGCTAACTGGGATTTATGTAGCGGAAGAACGTGCAAGTTGGCGAACGCACAGATTTATGCATCTGGATTTTTTTGTGCGTAAGCACATTTCGGCTTTTGTGCTTACGTCATGTTATAGTGCGAATTCTACGCACGGCGTTATGCATGGGGCCCCAGGTCCCCATGCTACTACGCTATTAAGCCCATGTTAAACAACAAGCATAAAGCCACCCCACATTTTAGTCAACCCACTCCACCCCAAATAAAACCAAACATGCCTTGTTTAGTGAAAGTGTGGACTCCCTCCATGGATTCTTGCTGTCTGTCCTTACAAGTTCTCCTTCATTACTGACACGCCAGCTACGAATTCCTCGCTTTACAATGCCAGTAACAATTATACATAAATCCATCCTGTCAGCATATCCAACAATTTTGAATCCATAAGGGAGCGATTTCAAGCCTGTCCGTTCTCTGTGCTCCATAGTTCCATGAAGTCCGCTCCCAAAAGAAAAGCTGAGGCTGTCGTTGGTCGGACTTTTGACGCCAAAGTTCGCCTTTCACTTCACTAGCCTCCCTCTTTTGTGTCCGCTTTAAAAGCTCAACTCATCATTATTTGTATAGCTAAAATAATAGATTAAGAGAAGGAGAAGCAAAGCTGGGTAACGCTGCCATCCTAAAACACAGAAAAGACACAACCACATTCAGAGTTCTCATTTATGCCATTAATTAGACATCAAAGAGAGCAGATAACGGAGCCTGCTGGTCAATTTGGCCACGTCACGTCACATCACTCTTTGTCTCGTGGATGTTTTACCACCGCATGATTAGCAGTTCTGATTCTCGTGGATAATTAAGAGCGCATCAAGTCAAACAAACTAGTTTATTGTAAGTCTGAACTTCTGGGGATTCCGTAGTAATTGTGGGTATTGGGGAGCTATTAGGATTCAGTAAAGATAATAATAAGGTGGTGTAAGGTGTACTCTGAAATGATCTTAGTAAAAGGACCTGTTAAAGTTTATCACTTTGAACCTCTATCTGTCTTCTTCCTTTTTATTGGAACAATATTATTGCCTATAGATATAACACAAAACGCAACTATAAACATGAAGTGCGGCACTTTAAAACTAAAAGTTAGTGTTAGGGCCTGGAGAGATTGCAAACATGGTGCTCGTCCAGAATGTCTAATTAAGAAATTGGGCTGACCTGAAATCCCATCGGCTTTGGAGTCAAACATCTTCAGCGGCGTCTGCCTGCACTTTTCAAACCCCGACCCGACAATGTGCTGGCAAGTGTGCAAAAACAACACAATTTTGCAGTGAATAAAATCATTGGAACAGGAATAAAACAATGGGAACATATGAATACAGTGTCTGCATAAATATAACACATAACGTTTTCCTCAACATCAAGAACACTGTAACTGTTATGTTACAGAACGCAGAAAGACCTTCTTTCTTTAGAGGTGACTCAGTAGACCTGCAGATAACAAGGTTTTGACAACATTCACAAGGAAAACACTGAGAAACCTGACATTTTTTAGACTGCTCTGTGACTCCACTGGTTTGTGCCAGCACGTTGCTTTGGTCCTCTTTGCCATGCACTGAGGCCCTGTTATGCAGATGGTGTGCCACCTTTTCACCTTTGTACTTTTAAAGTTATTGCAGTTTTGAGACATTCTATGAAATGCCAATTTAGTATTCCAGAATGCTGATTTAGCAACTAATAATATAAAGCTATATAAGCAACACCTTTTATAGGACTTTCTATGTGTGAAAGTAATGGAAGCAGAATAATTATCACTACTCATGTTTTTAGTTCAGCAAGTCCCTATTGGGTTGGCAGTGCTGTTGATCAGTATTGCTTAGCACTCACACTCCTCAGTGCCAGAGTTGATGGGTAAAATGAGGTCTGGGTGGAGTTTCCATGTTCTCCTCGTTCCTTCGATAATCCAAAGACATGAATGTTAGGTGACATGTAGAGGTGAAACTGGTTGCATGTGTCACCAAGTGTCTCTCTGTTTGTGTGTGTCCTGTGATAAAGTTGGCACCTTTTCCAGGGGGTCCACTGCCCAGCACCCTATGATGCCAGAGATTACTAAATTACTGTGACCCTGAGAAATGGGAATAAGCACTTTGGAAATGTGTGTGCATGTGTACACATCACTGTTTTCAACAAATCAAGCTCAGCAGAAGTTATATCTTTTCACTATCTTTTGTAGAAAATTGGAAAACAGTATGAATGAAAAAAAAGACATCCGTTAGCAAGTATGAAGGAGAAAGAATACACTACATACAGACAAGTTTGTAAACTTAAATTTTCCACCTCAACACCATATTAAGTGAAATTTGTTAATTTAAACTTGGAGAGTTGACAATAAGAGTCTTTTTTGCTTTTGCTATTCTTTGCTCTACTGAAACAAGGCTTACCATTCTTACTGTAGACTGCACTCCACTCAAAATCTTTAAGTTTTCGGAGAGGACAGCTGTTATACTACATTTTTCTTTAATATTAATGTCACTGTCTCTATGGATTTATTCACATGTGCATGTTAAATTTGGCACACAGGGGCTCAGCAGTTAGAATTGCTAGCCAAGCATTGGATTAGATAGCCAAAGACAACTGGAGGATTGTATAGTCAGCTTAAAAACAGGATAGTGTATTTCTGTCCTCTGTCAGCACAATCTTCTTTCCTTATTGGGAGAATGAGAACTGGCATGTAAGCACTATGATATTTCTGTATTTTTTGGAGGAGGAGTTCAGCCCTTGTTTGGAGACAGAGGGGACCAGCAAGTTGAAGAAGAACAGTATAAAAGGCTTGGACAACAGCCAGACCCTTTGAGGCTGCGTTGAAAAAATTTCGAAAAACCTCCCAGCGTGGGGATGAGAAAATGGCAGCCTGTGTTGATCCAGATTCCCACCTGGATAAAGTCTGTCCATATGCCTCCCGTCTGTAACCGCGTTAACCGTCAGTAAATGTAAGCTAAAAAGATATTTTTTCTCATGTGATTCTTGTACCGCCATAATCATGATGGGAGGGATATCGCCTTTCCTGGTATATTACTATATTGTTTAGTTACTTAATATGCCGCAATTTTAAAAGAACACATTTCCAAGAGAGCTAATGCCTCTTCAGGAAACAACAACCCACACATGCATCAAGGGCTGCAGACGTTTTTGGACCACTCTTCCAGATAGCTGGGTGACAAGCTTCCCGTAGCAGGCTTTGGAACTTTTTTCTGGATTGATTCCCAGAAGACAATTATGTGCCAAAGTCACAAAAATGTGAAATCAAATAAATACAAATAACTGTTGTCTTTAATCGTTAAATTACAGATAAAATGTTTTTACTTAAAGAGCTTTTCGTTATGATTTCCCAAACAATTACATTTCATGTAACTCGACATGCCATTATGAACAAGTCTTTTGATAAGAAAAAGTAGTTCTATCAGAATAACACAGACTATGCTGAACCAAACAAACAGCACAAAAGGAAGAAGTTTTGGCACCCCTTAAAAGAGCAAAAACATTGACATGAAAATCATATTCTTTTTGTACCTTTGTAGAAATTCAAGGGTTAATGAGGCTTTTTCTTGGTATGCAAAGTTAAAATTGTAGAAACTTAAAAAGACGTCTGCAGTTGCACTCACATTGATGTGGCAGAACTTCGCCCCTCACACATCACTTGGCTCTCAAGGCTCAGCATCCACTGTTGTGCAGTCATGAGTGTGTCACCTGAAACAGATAATACACATACTGTATATTTTTCTATTTTACATCAGGCTTAATAATTAGAGGACATTCTACCATACCAATATTGAATGACTGAAACATTGTAAAACATTCTTCAACTTTTCCTCAAAGAGAGTTTAATCTTTTTCAATTTCAGACAATATTAGGTTTCTTCCTATACCAGAAAGTCAGTCTTTGTGTGAGTAGTGTGTGTGAGATATTGCAGTAGATTTGTCCTCAGTGCTTCTTCTTGTCTGCTGTTGAGGGACCACCAAGGACATTCAATTAATGGGTTTGGCTCTTACATACACATTCACAGTAAATCAGTCAGCCCTCATATGCGCAGATTCCACATCTGCGTATTCAACAAACCACGGATCAAAAAAAAAGGCCACAAATTCCAAGAAGCAAAAGGGCTTGGACACATGCCCAGACTGCCTGTAGGTGATCAGTACACTGATCCTAAAATTTCAACCTGAGAAACTGTTATTATTGACTGAGACACACACAGAAACAACAGCAGGCACTGCCTGGCATGCCTCTAAACAAAAGCCATTCAAGCCCCAACTGTAAAGTACTGTGAGGTCCTTCACATCACATTGTGTGCACCCTTTGTTTATTGTGAAAAAAATCATCAATACAACCACTGGAAAGCTAAGAGGGAGCATAAAGTGCCACCTCACAATGAGAAAATACAAGTCTTAGGTATTTTGCAAAGTAATAATAATAACAATAATATATATTTTATATAGCCAAAAATCACATAAGGAATGCCACAATGGCCTTTCACAGGCCCTGCTTTTTGACAGCACTCCAGCCTTGACTCCCTATGAAGACAAGAACAATTCCCAAAACACCATTGTAGGGAAAAAAAATGGAGAAAATACAATACAGTACAAAGAACTGAACACAACTAATCCTCTTCACAGATCTAGATGTCCTATTTATCATTGCCACTTCAGAAATACAATAGTACAATAGTAATAGTGCAAGTACAAAGCAAAATGCAAGAGCAGATTATATCATATGCCTGTATGAGGATTGTTGAGAGTCCTGTAGACCTCGGCCAACAAGCTACCTCCCCCTTACTGGCCATTCCTTAGCTGTCAGCACCGGGCCGGTCAATTTGACGAAAGGACCCTTCTACCCAATAATACTTGTGCTCCTTTATCAGAGGTGACTTTTCCATAGGTTGGCAAACAACCTGGCAGTAGGGCTAGTGGCACCAATTGCCACATTTGAGTACAGAGAAGAGAAATAGAATAGGTGAGGGTTAGTAACAAATTATAAATCTATTACTTATATTTTAGTGCTAATGACTAACAACAGAGACGCATAGTTAATCAGCAGCTCTAGTCAGGGTATGCTAAACTGAAGTAGTGAGCCTTCAGCAGGGATTTGAAAACTGAAACTGAAGGGCATCTCTTATAGTAACAGGCATACTATTCCACAGTTTAGGGGCCCTGTAACTAAAAGCTCAATCTCTCACTGTTACTTTTTTAATCATTGGAATCAAAAGCAGACAGGTATCTTAAGATCTAAATGAGTGCTCCGGTTTGTAAGTACTGATGTGCTCAGATAAGTAAACTAGACCTTGGCCATTTAAGGCTTTCCATATTTAAAGTAAGATTTTTGAAATCTACCCTACACTTAACTGAGAGTAGGCGTAAGGATTTAAGAACTGGAGTAATGTGTTTGTATTTTCTTGTTCTTGTAATAATTATTGTTGCAGCATTTTGAATTAACTAAAAGCTGTAGTATTAAGGTGTTGTACCATGTTAGCCATTATGGATATGGTAAGAGGATAAGCAAAATTACAACTTTTATTTGCTAAACAGAAAGATTACAATATGAAAGCTTTTGAAGCAACTCAGGCCCTTCTTCAGGCAAGATGTAATCAGGCAATAATTGCATCTTGCCTGAAAGCTGTATAAAGAACAATTTTAACATCCAGTGAACACTGCATTGCAGTAGTCAATCCTACTAGAAATAAATTAATGAATTAATTTCTCAGTATCCTGAATATGTAGAAAAAATCCTAAGTTTCCCTATTAACCCTAATTTTTAAAGATGGAAGAAACATGTCTTGGACAGTTTTGTAATCTGAGCTTTAAATGACATTTTGAAATCAAGGATAATGCCTAGATTGTGGGCTGATTCAGTATAACTAATGGTGATTCCAACCAAGTTAAATAATGACAAAATATTGTTGCAATCAGCATTATTTCCTTCAATAATAAATATCTCTGTTTTATCTGTGTTTAAAGACAAGTAGTTCACATCCATCCACTCTTTTTATTCACTAACACATCTAATTAAAGACAACATCGGGGAAAAGTTATTTGGTCTAAAAGAAAGGCATAACTGGGTGTCATCTGCATATAATTGAAAATTAACATTATGTTTTCTAATGACAGGTCCCAGTGGAGGCATGAAAAGTGAAAGCAGTAAAGATCCCAGTACTGAGCTTTTCGGAGCACCATATTGAACTTCTATGTATAATGATGGACTACTGTCAATGCATTTCTGTATGTACTGGAATCGATTTGATAAATAAGAACTAAACCAGGCAAGGACATTAACTATAAGCCCAATTTCATTTTCCAGCCTGTGCAGTAAAATAGAATGGTCAGTTGTGCAAAATGCTTCGCTTAAGTCTAACAACATAATTACAGAGGAATTTTCTACATCAGATGATATCAGAATGTCGTTTACAACATACTTTAGTGCCATTTCTGTAGTATGACTAGTACAGAACCCAGACTGGAATTTCTCAAATAAATTGTGATGCATAAGTGTGGGACTAAAGCTGACTCTCAACTACTTTTCAAGTATATTAGAGAGATAGGGTAAATTTGATCAGGGTCTCTAATAATCTATAATAATAAAAGGCAAAGCCCTCACTCACTCACTGACTGACTGACTGACTGACTGACTGACTCATCACTAATTCTCCAACTTCCCATGTAGGTAGAAAGCTGAAATTTGGCAGGCTCATTCCTTACAGCTTACTTACAAAAGTTAAGCAGGTTTCATTTCGAAATTCTACACGTAACGGTCATAACGGACGATAACGGTCGACAACGTCCGCCATGTTGAACTTTCTCATTTATGGCCCCATCTTCACGAAATTTGGTAGGCGGCTTCCCTGCACTAACCGAAACCGATGTATGTACTTATTTCGATGGTATGAC
>JANRMT010062831.1:21651192-21684131 GCA_026402145.1 Polypterus bichir lapradei | reverse complement strand
TATATATATATATATATATGACAGCAACACTCATCACTCACAACAGTGACAAAACAATTACATTGACAATCATGTTACGTTATTTTCAAAATGTTTCCTTTTCTTTTTCATTGCTTCTTTAACACATTACTTCTCCGCTGCGAAGCGCGGGTATTCTGCTAGTCTAAAATAAAAATCAGCCTCTTATATTTGCTGTGGCCACTGACGAGTTAATGGTATAAATGATTTCTATATCAAAATCAGTCTTTCAAACATGATCCCGTGATGGCATAGCAAAAAAATAGGCAAATTCATCAGCCAAGACTGAGTTAGCCCCGCGATCGAGACTGATGACCGAAGAGGCACCCCGAGTCGAGGAGGAACAAAAAGACTCTCTCTTTTATTTGACATGTGGACAGAGAGATGAGTTGTTAAAAGTGCTGAAACTCCAAAACAAAAAGGGCTCAAAGAGTAGCTCTTTAGGATAAACATCTTCAGACCCACCAGCCAAGATAAAACCAGCAATGGGTTCAAATCCCCTTCCTACCATCATCAGAAGTAAATATGAACTGCAAAAGACGGGAAAACAGAAACCAAAAGTTACTTTTAATAGTCAGTCATAATAAGAAAACTCAGCATTATGCATTTGTAAAGTGAGGTAAATAAAACTAAAAAATTATAATACATTTTAATTATATAGCGCGTTTCCCATGTTCAAAGAGCATTTACAGGAATTCAGAAAAAGCAACAGTAAATGCACAATATTAGATACAAAATTATATCCACATAAAACACTGTTGTGTTTGACATGGAAACGCCCCCTGCTGAACTAACTCTTAGAAGGGGAACAACTGAAGCCGAAGTCATAGACGAGCTTCCCACATCAGTGTACTGTAATGTTACGTTTTCCGGGCCAGTGGCACGCACATACAAGACAGTGTCACGGGCCAGTGCCTCGCCTTGCATTAACAGCTTACTGAGGTCCTTCACTCTGTTGGCACTCCGTAGCACGCCGGGCTGAGGTCCAGTATAGACCCCTAATGGCGCAGAACACTCATTACAACAGATAGGAGCCATTACGTAGGTACAGTTGCCATTGTAACAATTTTTTTTCTTCTGAATTTAAACAGCATCACACCACAATATGTGTTTTTGTTTGCAATGTTTGAATAATAAGCAATGCCAAGTGCTGCGTGTTAGTTCTGTATGGCAGGTAATTCAATTGTAATTTTTACCATAAAGCTTTCTTTTTTTTCCCCTAAGGGGGCACTTTTGCAATAATTTCTCCCTCTTTAAAAGTGTTTTTTGAGCACTTAGTGTGCAGTACTGTACTGTTACATTTGGCTCTCACAAAATAATAGCATATACAATGTTCATATCGCAGTTTGATAAGTTCTTAATATTCTGGTGTCAAGTCTTTTTAATAGGCCAAACAATGCTTTTACGTGACCAAACAGAAATGCGAGGTAATAATGAGGTCACTTCAATTAAAACCCCATCAGAAGCGCAGTTAATTTGCAGTTCTTGCCATTCCTCTTTTGCTACTTCTATAAACTTCAGAAGGTAGGAAGACATTATCATTCCAACTGAAATGAACCTATATTTTCCAGTGATGTAACAAATGCTATCTTTTTCACTTCAAAACCAAACAAAGGTGTCAGGGTTCCAATTCATCAGCCTCACAGATAATTGCCTGTGATGTGGAAGACTGCAGAGATTTAATTGCTCTAGCAATGCCAAATGGGCAACCTGGTGTCGATTGCAAGCACTTGGCACGAGTTCCCTTTGCAGATGCTTATATTGAGGCCATATAGTATGTGTTGTTGGAAGGGCTCGTTTCTAAGACCAGAAGAAATGAGTGTATTGTAACTTCTTATATAATACACTACCGTGTCTGTCCGTTTGTCTGTCCAGGATTTTGAATCACCTTTAGCTCACAAACAGTTTGAACTATTGACCAGAAATGTGGTACACATATACTATGTGACATCTACTATCCGCTTTCGGGGTGATGATTGACATCCAAGGTTATTCCTGTTTTTATTTATATTTTATTGTAGAATCAATTCTTGACAGCGGCCAGCAGGGAGGCAGGTGTCGTTCTCATTCCCTACCACCTTCGCCGTCACTTCCCCTACCTCTTCATATCTTAAATTATTCTTGAGGCAGATCGAAGACGTAAGTGCCAGCTTAAGAGAAAACTTAAGGAAAACATGCTAAGTAATTTCAACACAAACACTGACTTAATCAGTTTTAACGTGAAAAGATGCTGACGAAAGAAGAGAAGAACCGGGCCGCTAGGGTGGAGAAAAGAAGAGCTGCTCAGGAATCAGCAAGCGCATCAACCTCTGAGCAAACAAATGCTAAACGTACAGGGAAAAGGAATGAAAACCAGGAATGCTCGTCAAGTGTATTCACTGCACGTTATCATGCAGTGTGCCATTAGTGGTGGTCAATAATACATTATTAAATGTGTAATTTGACTCCTGCTTTTTCTTTTATTGTGTCGAATTGCCTGAGGTTATAGATGTACAAGTGAAGTGAGAAGTGCTAAAGTACAATAAAAAGTGCTAAAGTCTGTGGAATTTGAGGTCCTCTAGTAAAGTCTACACAATAAACATTTAGGGAATGCGTCAAATTAACATCATTGTGGACCAAAACTCTGTGAATGTTTACCAGACAGCACTGGGATCTCAATCCTTCCTAACCCATCATCAGGTGTATTTGGAGGACTCAAAGGTGGGCTTACAGCGGAGGGGATAATGGATCATACCAGGCTATACCATACTACTAGTGTGTACATTTATCTTGCTTAACTGGAAGACTCCCAACCCATAACTGGTCTGTCCAAAAAGTCATTAAAACATTGCAGCACTTCATTTAAAAAATCTTAGAATAAGCATACATATTGTGTATGGGAAAGTATAGGGGGGATTTCCTCTCCCTATCTTGTGTGGAAGTTGAATTTTTGTTCAAGTTTTGTTATATTTTGTTTCATCTCTGTCCTCTTTTATAATTATAACTTTCTGTTTGTTCTTCTGAATTCATTTTGAATATATTTGGTGTACATATTGTACCTGTTTTATTGTACACTGTTACTTTTTAAAATAAATTAACAAAAGATATTTAAAAATATATTATTTGTACACCTTAATTCCTTCTCAATAACATGCGTCTTCTTATTAGTCCTTAGCTAAATGGTTATTTTCTTGCTGTCCTGAAGTCTCTTACCGCTTTCGCCCTTCCGCGCCCCAAAAATGCTGCAAAATTTGAACCCAATTCCCTTTTCATGATACAGGCGTAAAAAAATAAATAACAGCAAAAACTTTTTATATGAGCATTGGTCTGGGAAAGGAAACAGTACGGAGGCGTGCTGTAACCCTCTTCAGTTTTTTGCTTTTGTCTTGTGTCCGGTTTAATTGCAAACGTTACGTATTGTGGTGTAATGCTGTTTACATTCAGAAGAGCAAGAAAAAAGGTCACATGTTAACCACGGCAACTGCACTGGCGTATTAATGCACACTGGGTATTGTAATGAGCGGCCTGTGCCATTAGGGGGTCTCTACTGCACCTCAGCCCGGAGTGCTATGGAGTGTGACAAGGCACCTCGGTGACCGGTAATGCAAGGCGAGGCATTGCCTCGCAGAACCGACACACCGACGTGTGAGCGTCCGCATGCGCGCTACTACCACAAGACACTAGCCGGGAAAACCTAACAGTAAGGCACAAAATCTGTACACAAAAAGCTGCGGCAAAATCAGTTAAATCACATTTAATACGCTCTGGTACAGGACAACAAATACACTACAGCATGAAGGGGGGGGGGCTATAAAATTGTTATGTCAATAGCGGTTGATCATGAACGTGCGGCATTATAAACATTGTTTCCCATCCATGAGACCCATTCATATAAAAGTCACTAAAACATATCAACATTCTAAACAGTCCCGTTATTTAAGGCTCCTAACGCGGCGAAGCAACTTGAACAGAAACAAGTCCAGGGCATCTCGAAGGAGGCAGAACTCATGGGGTCTTGACTCGAACACACCGTGTGATCCGAGGGCAGTCCGCATGTTCTCCCGTAACTTGCTGGTGTGCTTCACAATTCTAAAGACGAACGGTGTGCTCAATTAAGGAGTCCCAGTACATGGTGACTGGCCTTCCCTTCGGTGTGGGGCCCCAAACGGGAGATATCGCATGTCGATTGGATTACTACCTTTTAACAATAAATGAACTATAGTTTTCCAGTCAGTAAGTGACCTCGGCCTCTGCCCTCGTATACCAAATTTGTAGCTGTGGGTAGAAACCCACCTTAAGTGTCTCATACAGCAGAGCAGGGTTACTGGAATATGGAAAGATCACTTCAAAAACACAACTTGAGATCTAACAGCTCGACCTGTCCACTGACAAATACCTGTCTTCTGGACAGCGTCATCACTATTATAACTCAGAATTTAAGACTTCGGCTTCGTTACCAAAATAAAGCCTTCCATACTATCACAATGGGTATGCAGATACCTCACTTCAAAACTAAACGGCATGCCTGTCATGCACATCACACACGTCCAAGTGACTGAAACAATGCGTGCAAGTCAGAAGACTCGACATTTGTCCACTTGTCCCAGTTTTACATTTTTATGCTCAGTTGCAGCTTCTGACATTTCAGCATACTTTGTCAGAATAGCATACCGGTCTTGCTGAACTCGCAAGAAACAACTTCAGAAAACTAAAATAAAACTTCATTTTCAAACAGTACAACTACTTTTTTATGAGTGAACTGCTCTCACTGTAGCTATATAACAAATGGACAGTAAAAATGGTACTAATAATGCTCAATTACTTACCTTTAGTCCAGAAGGTATCCTATCAGAAACATCTCGTCTGCGCTCCTCACCCCATCTCGAAGGCTGAGCCCAGATACCCTGAAACTAATTTCCGCCGCTCGTATCAGCGATCTAGTGCTTCGGTCAACACGCACAGTTTATGGCCATAGGTGACGACTCAGCACCCTCTCAGAAATAAACTAAACTGTTTTTGAATTGTACAAATTGCTCATATTGGGATAATATTTGGAGTTTTGTTTTCAGAATTGTGATATATGTAGAAATGAAATTAGCATGCCCTCGGTCCTCTATAACCAATTGATATTACATACTAAATGGAACCCCAAGTTAATAAAAAGCAATACATTATAATGAAATCCCATAATAATACATATATCTTCTTGTTAAACGTTGGGTATATTCCTGAAAATAACTAACAGAACATGGTCTCTTCTGTGATGCTGTACAGAATAAACAGGATCTACTGCCCCCTGAATCTGGCAATCATTTATCTGATTTAGCTATAAATTATGATTGTGTAGTGAGCAAAAGTTTTATTTATTTGTTGAATTCAGTACGATTTTGTCAGATTGTCAAAGGTCTAATTCATAATCATAACCACATTAGATTTAATTAATTGAAATTCAAAATTTAAATATTACTCCATTAAATGAAGTTATTTCTGATCACTTCTTAACTAAGTTTGATTTGGTTTTGCCATTACAAATACATCCACAGATTAAAACAAAGACAGTGCAACATCTAAATTGTAATTCTGCTTCAAGATACTTTGAGTAAATCAAGTGTAATTGTTGAAAACAATTTAGATCAGCTAACATCAAATTATAATGTGACCTTGAGAGATGCTCTGGATGCAATGGCTCCCCCTTTGAACATATGTGATCAAAGCAGACAGAAACTCACCCTGGTTTAATGAGAGCACTTGAGCTCTTAAATCAGAGTGTCAAAAACTGGAACATAAATGAAAAAAAAAGCTGCAGGTCACTCAAATTGCATGGACGGAGAGTGTTAAAAAATATAAAAATGCTCTCTTTAAAGCTCTACTCAGACTACTATTCTAAAATAATACATAACAATAATAATAATCCTTGTGTACTGTTTAGAACAGTGGCTAATTTAACAAATGTGAATGCAGAACTACAGTTCAAAATATCAACAGACATTAGCAATACAGACTTTATAAACTTGTTTAATGAGAAAATTTAAAATATAAGATCCCAGATCTCAGCATCACAGTGCAAATCTCATACTAGCTTGGCTGACCTTGCCTAGCTTTGCATTCAACACTTTAGAAATTTTAATCGTGTAACAGAACAGGAAGCCTTAACTTTCATTTTTAAAATGAAACCTATTACGGGGGTCCTCGGGTTACGACACAGTTCCGTTCCTACAACAGTAATGTAACCCGAATTTTGGTGTAAGTCGAAACACACCTTAGCCTAAGTCACTTGCCTATCCTAACACATTTGGAAAATCATAATCTAGAACATAAAAACACAACTAAGCCGCAGAAAAAGGAAAAGGACATAATATACTGTACTGTAGTAAAAAATTGAGTGTAAAAAATAATCCTTACCTTTAATCATTCTCATGTCTCCATTTTTTAAAGTTTTTATGGGAGTGAGCGTTGTAAACTCGAAACGTTGTATGTCGAGACGTTGTAACCCGAGGACCCCCTGTACTTGTTCTCTAGATCTGGTGTTAACAAAACTAGTAAAATTCACAATGGATGTTTGTCCAGCACCATTTCTTAGCATTATCAATAGTTAATTATTGCATGGTACAGTACCTGATGCACTCAGAGTGTCAGTTATCAAACCATTACTTAAAAAGTCAGACCTCGACCCACATATACTTAACTAGCAAAATACCTGCGCTTCGCAGCGGAGAAGTAGTGTGTTAATGAAGTAATGAAAAAGAAAAGGAAACATTTTGAAAATAACGTAACATGATTGTCAATGTAATTGTTTTGTCACTGTTGTGAGTGATGAGTGTTGCTGTCATATATATATATATATATATATATATTTACACACACACATATAAACATATATATATACATATCTATACATATACACATATATATACACACACACATATATACATACATATATATCTACATATATACACACACATATATACACACAAATAAATATATATATATACATACACACACACATATATAAACATATATATACATATACATACATATCTACAGATATACACACACAGCTATTTCGTATCAGTGCAAGACGCTGCTTGTTAAAACGGATAACTCCCGCTCTTACGTGCAAGTCTGCGTGGATATTATGAACTATCGTATTTGATCAAGTTCTATTTAAATTTTAAATAGAAGGAATTTTTATTTAGTCGACAGAAATATCTTTGGTAGGAATGGTAAAAACAGACAGGAATATTATTCCTGAATAAATCAACTCAAACCTTAAACAACTTATAATATTTTGCTCTCCATAAAAATATATCCTGTCTAAATTATACAAGTTAGAAATAAAGTAAACGTTAAAAGAACAAACATTCAAATTTCTTTACTCTTATGTAATTTTATATAAAAAATAAACTTAGATTTTAAATATCCCAAAAGATTTTGCTCTCCATAAAAATATATCCTGTCAAAATTATACAAATTCAAATATGAACATGCTGCATAACAAAACCTGGAAATATAAATAAAATGTGTTCCTTTCAGCAATAACAAATCAAATCATTCAGTTGTCTTTGCTCATATGTCATTTTAGAGCTGGACGCCTGGCATCTTTTTTTGGCAACAAGTTCGTTTATGTTTGGTGTGAGGTTCTGTGTTGTGGAGATTCTCAGGATGGACTGCAGGTGCTCATGAGTGAGGCGACTCCTGTGTGCTGTTTTGTTAGTCTTCATCACTGAGAAGAGCTTCTCACACAGATATGTGCTACCAAACATGCACAAGGTTCGAGCCGCATGTAGACGGACTTTTTTTGTTCTTCAAAGTCACCAAAGCGCCGTGCAAACTCAGTGCGCTCAGTTTATCAGCAAAGTGCGTATTTGGGAACACCGTAGTGACGACTTGGTTCAACATTACTTGGCAACAGGGAAAGTGGGGCAAGTTGCACTGGTGCATTTGTGTCTCCCATAAAAGCAGCTTCACTTGAAATCACTTTGTGATTGTGCACGGGTAAAAACGTCCGCTGAAGTGTCAGATTCTTATTTAATTCTTCTGCTTTCTGTATCTTCTGCATTGCATTCAGGTCTTTCAGGTTACCCTGATGTTTTGTCTCATAGTGCCGTCTTAGATTAAATTCTGTAATTACAGCCACATTAGCTCCACAAATGAGACACACGGGTTTACCGGCAATGTCAGTAAACATATACTCAGCCTCCCATCGGTTTTTAAAGGCTCTATTTTCAGAATCAACTTTTCTCTTCGGCATCGTGTGGGCTAGCTTCGCAATAATTTACAGTATCATAAGCTAGACTTGATTAACGTGTTAAGTGTTCGGCAAGGCAGCTGAAGCGCTGCATTATGGGATCTGTAGTTTATTGTGTTACCAGCGCTTCATATACCCGGGCCATTAATAACAATAATACAGTATATAAAATGATCTCGCGGGCCGGATATAATTACACGCCGGGCCGGATGTGGCCCGTGGGCCTTGAGTTTGACTCATATGGACTAAATAGAACTTGAAAAGAAATATTTTTTGGAATGTGATCGCGCAAGTCAGTACATCGAGCCCGCGTGCTATTGTGGTTTTGCTTGTGTGCTTCAGTAAGTTACCGTCCCCTCGCTCTTACTTTTTTACCGTTCATCTAATGAATACACTGAGTATGGCTTTACCAAAACAATCATTGATCGCGAATAAAGTATCCATTATTCATGAAGCTTCAATAGGTGAATAGGTGATCTGTCTTTCTGCGTTAACCGCATGCGTTTTCATACGTCTCAAACTAATGTGATGCGAGGTTAAAATAAATCGAGAAGCGCGCGTACATACTTAGTGCATCCCCTCTCGGGAATCGAACCTCGGACGTGGGCGCTACAGTCGAATGCTTTAGTATCGCGCCACGGCGTGTGGTTTATCTATTTGAGCGTAGCAGTGTAATTCAGTTTTTGTTCAGCACTCTTTGCAACTGTTACTTTTTGTCTGCGCACTGCGTCAGTTCACGTGAGCTGCTGAATATGGTTTTATATGTCACTCGCTCGCTTCTAATTGTTTCGCTGCCTTCTTAATTATATAATGCATGTTTTCTAAAGCGCGTTTTGTAGCTCTTCCTGGCTTTCTACGTAATGCGTGATTACGTGAGAGGCGTGATGATGTCATACGAACTCCGCCCCTCCAGCTGAACTCCATTACAGTAAATGGAGAAAAACAGCTTCCAGTTATGACCATTACGCGTAGAATTTCGAAATGAAACCTGCCCAACTTTTGTAAGGAAGCTGTAAGGAATAAGCCTGCCGAATTTCAGCCTTCTACCTACACGGGAAGTTGGAGAATTAGTGATGAGTCAGTCAGTGAGTGAGTGAGGGCTTTGCCGTTTATTAGTATAGATGCTGCTATGATTTGGGGGCAGACTCGAACCCGCACTCTTCAACCTTGCGTGAGTGGTCTAACCAGTTGAGTTACCGAGTCTAATGGGTTGGTATGCTGACCAGACGCATTTAATGTTAGCGACAGGTCTGCAGACCTGTTAAATAAATGGCTTGGCCCATTATCACAGCAGGAGACGACGGAGCTTGAACCCTGCATCTTCCGCGTTTTAACTGAATCGGCTCGTTTATCTCGGTGAGCTAATCCTCCGTCTGGAAGTAATCCGAAGTCTCTTATATCATTGGTAGAATGGAGGGCGCTGCAAATAAATGGACAGTTTACATATAAGGTGAGGTATATGGGGTAGCGGCTGGGCTTGAGCTCAGGGCCTTCTTCGGTCTGTTTGAACCGCGTGGCTAGTTCAGGTCGCTCTCTTTTCACGATGTTGCACTGCCTTTAGCGGTGTACACTATAAACTATTTTTATTGCCAACCCCTTCTAATAAAGAGAATATTTGCTATATTAATACCGCTTTATGCGGGTTGGGATTCAAACTCGTGCACGGGTGGGTTATAGCAGTGGTCTACCCGGTTGAGCTATACGGCAACCAACTCACACGCTGACGGTCATTCGTGCTTTAGGTCAGTTTTAGAGGTCCTTTACTACATACACATGCACTGGCCGGTATTGTAGCGAGAGGGTTGAATTAGCCCGTTTATTGGGGGAGCTAATTCTCTGCTGCAAAGTCTTTATGTAAACCGAATAGCAACAGGGGTCAGTAAAATAATAACGAATAATTATCCATTGTGGTATTATGCTTACAGAATCACACTTTGATATTCCATCCATCCCTGTGGTTGCATGAGCGCAAATCCCCCCACTAATACGGTGGGACCCCCAGCGAGTGAATTCAACTGCCTGTGCTGCAACTCAGGAGCATATTGTGTCTCGCCTTATGTGAAGAGTTCATAAGCTCGCCGACGTTAATGATGAAGTCAACAAGAATGAGTTGATTGAAGAACAGTATAGCCTGGCGCTTTTGTTTTTAATCCATTGTTCATCTTTGTATTTCTTAGATTTATGTTTATTTAGTGTTTTATGTAGATGTTGCATTGTATCCCATTTTATATATTTCCTGTTGTTTATTTTGTAAAGCACTCTGAGCATGGGAAAGGCACTATAAATACAATGTATTATTATTATTATTACATCTGTGTAATTGTTAGCATTTGATTGCTTTTAGAAATGCAAAATAGTCAGTTTTCTTTATTATTATTGTCATTATTATTAAAAGTAAACAATTGGTGTCTGTTCTTTCTTCCAATAAAGGACGCAAAGCAGTTTTTCTTTTGATGAGGGTAAGAGGTGAAATTTGAGCCCACCGCTTCCTGGATGGTGGTCTGGTGCAGAGCTGCTCCTTGGACCCCCGTTACACTGGAACTGCAACATTTTTAAGAACCAATCTGTCTGTTGATGCTGCAAATAAAAGAGAGAACAATGCTTACCACCATTGTTCTGGACCCCCTCCGAGGTCCAGCTCATTGTCAGGGGTCGTTCTGTCAAAGCCTTAACTCCTACGCCAGCATACCCGAGCTAAACCTGCTTAAAGACTCCACACGGCTGACAGTAGGCTGAATTCGGATCTCCTTTTAGATGATGCTGTCTGGGCCAGCAGGCCGGCAGGGGGTGTCACTTCACGCGGAACCCCCAGGACCATCTTCTTTTAACAGGCCCATTTAAGGTTCCAACAAAAACGTTGCCACTCCATGTTATTGTTGATCTATTTTTTTATGAGATCTTGGATGGGCAATTTCTTTTCTATTTAATGACGAATGTGAGTGTATCACATGCTGTAAAGTGGGTACATCCTAATGGGGTACTTTTAACAGGTTTAAAATTTTTTTCCTTTTAGGTCCCCCATCCTACCCTGTGATGGAATTGGCACCAGCTCCTCTGGCCAGGATAAAGCAAGTGTAGACGATGGACGAATGGATGGTCCCTGTTCGTCTCTTAGGTTCCCACCTTCTCTCTGTGTCTTTTATCGCAGTACTTTGAACTGGCAAATATGTTATGGCTGGAGACACCAGCAAGGATGTAGCCTGCCAGACGTTTTTTTTTTAGCTATCCTTTGGAAACGGTAGATTATTTTGTTTTAGATTATTTTAACTTTCATATCGATAATCAGTGTGACCAAAAAGTTAAAAAAAATTCATGAACCTTCTGGACTCTTTTGATTTGAGACAGCTCGTTAATCAGCCTACACATAAAGCAGGTAATACGTTCAACTTTTAGTCCTTTGGTAATTACTAAGTCTACAGTATGTAAAGCAGGTCATTGATATTGGTCTATCAGACCATTTTCTTTTACTATTTAATATAGAAATAATGATAGAAAACATTCATGAGATTCATGTTAAAAAACGATTCTTTGATTCATCAGCAGCCTTAAAATTTACATTCTAAGCAATCAGTACATTTATAGTGCTAACTATAATAGCGAGGATAATGTAAATAGGTGGAAAAATCTAATACTATACTGACATAGTTGCACCTGAAAAGACAGTTAAAAAATCTTCTAGCATTGTTATACCATGGAAGACCCAAAGAGTGTCTGATTTAAAGAGAACATGCCAGAGAGCTGAGCGTAAATGGAAGAAAACTAAACTAACTATCCACTATGAAATATTGAAGGTTAAAATAACAGAATACAATAACACAGTCCATCTTGAGAGGTACTGCTATTTCTCTAAGATTATAAATAACAATGCTAGTAATCCCAGAGTCTTATTCTCTATGAATGATCGTCTGCTAAACCCAGGTAACACAAAGGAATGCCTTTAAAATACCTCCAGTGAAATCTGTGAGGGTATTGCTGTATTCTTCAATCAAAAAATTAATGATATTAGAAATAATATAGTATATCTCTCAAACACTGTGGATCCTCCTGAGCGCCAGTACTCTGTTATAAACAAACTAAATTCTTTCACCAGGATAGATTTACCTGATTTTCATAAAATAATTTCTCAACTGAGACCCTCCACCTGCGTCCTTGACCCAATACCAACATTTTTTTTCAAAGTATCAGGCGTGCTAATTGATAATATTCTTGACATTGTAAACTCGTCATTAGATACGGTGTCTTCCCAGACGGTCTTAAGACTGCTGTAGTTAAACCCCTACTCAAGAAAAATAATCTTGACCCCTCTGTTTTTGAAAATTTTAGACCTATCTCTAACCTGCCCTTCTTAAGTAAAATTCTAGAGAAAGCAGTCATTATGCAGTTAAATAACCATCTCAATAAACATGCTATTCTTGATAAATTTCAGTCAGGTTTTAGAACAAATCACAGCACAGAAACTGTATATATATATATATATATCTATATATATCTATATATAGCAAAATACCTGCGCTTGGCAGCGGAGAAGTAAAAAGAAAAGGAAACATTTTAATAATAACGTAACATGATTGACAATGTAATTGTTTTGTCATTGTCATGAGTGTTGCTGGCATATACACTCACCTAAAGGATTATTAGGAACACCATACTAATACGGTGTTTGACCCCCTTTTGCCTTCAGAACTGCCTTAATTCTATGTGGCATTGATTCAACAAGGTGCTGAAAGCATTCTTTAGAAATGTTGGCCCATATTGATAGGATAGCATCTTGCAGTTGATGGAGATTTGTGGGATGCACATCCAGGGCACGAAGCTCCCTTTCCACCACATCCCAAAGATGCTCTATTGGGTTGAGATCTGGTGACTGTGGGGGCCATTTTAGTACAGTGAACTCATTGTCATGTTCAAGAAACCAATTTGAAATGATTCGAGCTTTGTGACATGGTGCATTATCCTGCTGGAAGTAGCCATCAGAGGATGGGTACATGGTGGTCATGAAGGGATGGACATGGTCAGAAACAATGCTCAGGTAGCCTGTGGCATTTAAACGATGCCCAATTGGCACTAAGGGGCCTAAAGTGTGTCAAGAAAACATCTCCCACACCATTACACCACCACCACCAGCCTGCACAGTGGTAACAAGGCATGATGGATCCATGTTCTCATTCTGTTTACGCCAAATTCTGACTCTACCATTTGAATGTCTCAACAGAAATCGAGACCCATCAGACCAGGCAACATTTTTCCAGTCTTCAACTGTCCAATTTTGGTGAGCTCGTGCAAATTGTTGCCTCTTTTTCCTATTTGTAGTGGAGATGAGTGGTACCCGGTGGGGTCTTCTGCTGTTGTAGCCCATCCGCCTCAAGGTTGTGCATGTTGTGGCTTCACAAATGCTTTGCTGCATACCTCGGTTGTAACGAGTGGTTATTTCAGTCAAAGTTGCTCTTCTATCAGCTTGAATCAGCTTGAATTGAGTCGGCCCATTCTCCTCTGACCTCTGCATCAACAAGGCATTTTCGCCCATAGGACTGCCGCATACTGGATGTTTTTCCCTTTTCACACCATTCTTTGTAAACCCTAGAAATGGTTGTGCGTGAAAATCCCAGTAACTGATCAGACTGTGAAATACTCTGACCGGCCCGTCTGGCACCAACAACCATGCCACGCTCAAAATTGCTTAAATCACCTTTCTTTACCATTCTGACATTCAGTTTGGAGTTCAGGAGATTGTCTTGACCAGGACCACACCCCTAAATGCATTGAAGCAACTGCCATGTGATTGGTTGATTAGATAATTGCATTAATGAGAAATTGAACAGGTGTTCCTAATAATCCTTTAGGTGAGTATATATATATATATATATATATATATATATATATATACACACATACATGTGTACATATATACACACACACATATACTTTGGGGTGCCAAACAGGCAAATACATTGATTTTGTGAATATATAAAGTCAGTGTCAGAATATATAAAGTCAAAACTTGAATATATAAAGTCATTCCCGAATATATAAAGTCAAAACTTGAATATATAAAGTCACTGTCGGAATATATAAAGTCAAAACTTGAATATATAAAGTCAGCGTCGGTATACATAAAGTCAAAACTTTTTTCTGAATATATAAAGTCAAAACTTGAATATATAAAGTTAGCGCTGGAATATATAAAGTCAAAACTTGAATGTATAAAGTCATCGCTGGAATATGTAAAGTCAAAACTTGAATATATAAAGTCAGCGTCAGAATATATAAAGTCAGCGCTGGAATATATTAAGTCAAAACTTGAATATATAAAGTCATTTCCGAATATATAAAGTCAAAACTTGAATATACTGTATAAAGTCAGCGTCGGTATATATAAAGTCAAACTTGTTTCTGAATATATAAAGTCAAAAGTTGAATATATAAAGTCATCGCTGGAATATATAAAGTCAAAACCTAAATATATAAAGTCAGCGTCGGAATTTATAAAGTCATTCCTGATTATATAAAGTGAACATCGGAGTGTATAAACTCACTCCTGAATATATAAAGTGAAAGTCAAAATATATTGATTGAAACGACTCTGAACTGAACTAAAGTAACAAAAACGTATTCAGAAAAATAAATTAAAAAAACACTGTTCGGTTAATGTTTTGAAAATGATGCATGTGCCCTGCCCAGGATTGGTTCCTGCCTTGCACCCAGTGTTGGCTGGGATTGGCTCCAGCAAACCCCCGTGACCCTGTGGTCGGATTCAACGGGTTGGGAAATGGATGAATCTTCCAGCGCTGACTTTGTATATTCCGACGCTGACTTTATATATTGAAGTTTTGACTTAATATATTCCAGCGCTTACTTTATATATTCAGAAATATTCCAACGCCGTCTTTATATGCTAAGGTTTTGACTTTATTCCGACAGTGACTTTATATAATCAAGGTTTGACTTTATATATTCGGGAATGACTTTATATATAAAAGTTTTGACTTTATATAGTTAAATTTAGTAATCATTGCATAACTATTTCTTTACTATAGAAATTTAAAGACTAAATTCAACTTCCATTCCTAACAAAGATATTTCTGGCGACTAAATAGAACCTACTTATATCCAAATTCGAGCTATTGAGCTGTCGCCTGCCTGCCTGAATAAGTCACCCTCGCTTCGCTCTTACTTTTTTACCGTTCATTTAATCATGGGTAGTGGCGGAAAAATTATAAAATGGAAGGAGGATTACACTGAGTATGGCTTTACCAAAACAATTATTGATGGCGAATCGATTATTCATAAAGCTTCAATTGGTGATCTGTTTTTCTGTGTTAACCTCATATTTTTTCATACTTCTTCTCAAACCAAGGTGGTGCGAGGGTAAAATGAATCGGGAAGCGCTGATCAATGTAATTGGTGTACCAGGAAATCATGCATTGACAGAAGTTCCCCTTTGCTTGTATTGCAAAGTGTGATTAAATGCGTGATTTTTTAACACGTTATGGAGCACATGCATTGAAGCTTCTCAGCTGTGCTTGTGCTAAGAAAAGGAAACATTTTAAAAATAACCTAACACAATTGTCAATGTAACCTTTTGTAAGTAGTGCCTGGAGGATTCAGTGTGGAGAAACTGTAGAGACAGCGTGTGTATTAACTTGTGGATTTTTCTGTGAGTATTTGGTGGCTGCGTCACAAAGTTGCTTCCGTAACACTGCGTTTGCGTTAGCTGCGGAGCTCAGCTCAGAGCAAAATGAGGTTAATGGGAGGGGAGATGATGACATGACTCCCCCACCCGCCTTAACTGTCAATCCCCCACAAACGCAGTCTCTCGGAATTTGCATAAGCACACCCCTTCAGTGCAATTTTAACTTAGTTACAAAGTGATCAAAACTCTCGTTTATATCCTGCGTCCTCTCATTAAACTTGTATCCCGCATTACCCGTGGGCATGACAAACGCCAGCGGCAGCCTGTCTATGAACTTAATTTAAACTTTAGGTTTACACCGTGCTTTGTTGCCGAAGTAGCAGCACTCATGAATATGGTTGTATATGTCACTCGCTCGCTTCTTATTGTTTCGCTGCCTTCTCAATTATATAATGCATGTTTTCTTCAGCGCTTTTTGGAGCTCTTCCTGGTTTTCTACGCACTGCGTTGACAGTCAGTTCACGTGATTATGTGGGAGACGTGATGATGTCACACGAAACTCCGCCCCCCACGGCTTTCGAGCTCAACTCCATTACAGTAAATGGAGAAAAATAGCTTCCAGTTATGACCATTACGCGTAGAATTTTGAAATGAAACCTGCCCAACTTTTGTAAGTAAGCTATAAGGAATGAGCCTGCCAAATTTCAGCCTTCTACCCACACTGGAACTTGGAGAATTAGTGATGAGTCAGTCAGTGAGTGAGTGAGTCAGTGAGGGCTTTGCCTTTTATTAGTATAGAAAACACCTTTCATAGATGACAATATCGTATACTACTTAATGAAAGTCTAGTCGTTCTTTCTTCTTTTTCTTTTATATAGCGTCTCCAATATTTCACTTGTTTATATAGCTCCTTTCACACTGGGTACTATTATATAGCGCTTAATGACTGTTCCAACATTCTTCATTAGTTTCTTCATTTCAGTATATTACGTGTTAGTGTGGACACAAATGTATGGCACTTGTATCACATGCAATTATTCTTAGTTAGAAAGAGACATTTTTTTTACCAAAAGCGCATCTTCTAAAAATAATTTTTATGTACTGAACTTTCTATGGCTACCGGAAGAGGGCAACAAGACGTCAACTTTACCTTATGTTATTTATCATCTCTTTTTCATATTGGACACTATTAAATACCTCTTAATGACTTAATATTTCTTTCCTTTATCTTTTATACTGGATGCTATTATATAGCAATAAATGACCTTTCTATCATTCTTTTTTTTACTTTTGTTCTTTTTCATATTGTGCCTTTCAAAGTGGACATTAATGTATAGCAGTTGCAGCACACAATGATATGCAGAGTATTTGAGAGATCTTTTTTACCATAGGTACATCTTTTTACAGTATTTATGAACTGCATCTTTGTATTTCAACCACAAGAGAGCGACAATATGTGAACTTTGCCTTCTTTTGTTTGTCATCATCATTCCCCATTACTCTCATTTCTTTCTTACTTTCTGAATTTTTTTCTTTCATATGGCATCTTTCATACAGGACAGGCTGTGTTGTTGATGAGGCACTTCCCGGTTCAGATGTGCCACTTAAGAGCATTGAATTTTCACTGCCCACCTCATTTCCTTCTTCGCTCCCACTTTCGCTGTCAGTTGTAGTAGATAATGTGTCGCAAGGTCCTGGCTGATCCATTCCTTCGCCTGTCTCCTCAAGCTCGTCTCCAAACCTTTTATTAGAATGTCCAATATGCCGCAGGGTTGTCACCTATATAATATTTCAAAAGGTGAGAAAACCATGGAGGCCTGGAGGACTTCAAATAATAAAAGGGGAAACAACTGGTCCCAGTTGGTTTATTGTAGTGTATTGTATAATTTAATGAGTATTGTGGTACCAAACATCCCCGCATTTGAAACAGCATGGGGGTTTGTGTGCTTGTATTTTGGCTTCCACACAGTCTCAATGCTGTGGCCGGCGGGCTCTTCATTCAGACGTCCTGTCCTGGTTTGGTATTGAGACCATTCTGCCTTCTCAGATAGCAGCCAAGTGATGTTCTGTGGTAAAGATGGAAGCCTCTATATTTTTAACAGACTGCTGCTGGACCGACTGGGCAAGGTAATTGGGAAGGGCATTTATGTGGAGATCAAAAGAGATTTGCTCAAGAACTTGTCGCAAGTCATTTACAACTGGCCGTAGCCAGTGTCCTGCCTTGCTTCACAAATCAAAGTCCTGTGAGCGTGTTGGCTTCTCTGGGTCAAATCGCCATTCATGACAAATCCTTGCCTGCTGGTCTGGGGAAATGTGATACCTTTTGAGGACCTCTGTCTTCAGAGCATCATAATTGGCATCTATCTCTCTGAGAGGTCATAGTAAGTCTCCCGTGCTTCCCCCTTTTGGAATGGCACTATTATGTTAGCCCATTCTGCACACTCTCAGTGACTCCTGTAGGCTGTACATTCAAATATTAAAAAATAAGATTCAATATTGTCGTTACTCTGGAGGGACAGAGCCCACACCTTGTTAAACAGTGACATGTGCTTGTGCTCGCACCTCGGACTCTGCATGCTGCATTCATTATTCTCCCACACCTGGAGTTTCAGGGTCAGGAACTTTGAGGCCATATTAACCAGAATTGTGTTGAGTTCCTGCTCCTGGCTCATCTTCGGAGCAAATCCTGGTGAATATGCAAACCGTGGAAATAAAGAGCAGAAGAAACAGAATGAAGATTGGGGTATCCAGCCTGTATATTTGGCAACAAGTAGGTTGAGTGAAAAAAACGGTCTTTACAGACTGGAGTATAAAACAGAACAGAGTAATAGTATTGAAAATGGCAGTTATAGGAGAACTGCTGGAACCGCAACCGGAAGTAATGCCAGTGAAGGTGGAACTGGAAGTGATGTCTTTAGACTCAGGAAGGATTTCCTTGAGCTGATCTGCAGAGGAAAGAGAGGAAGGATCATTGCACACTGCCACACCCTGACATGTACTTACAACCATTTGAGCCCTTTAGATGCCTCCCATGCGATTAAAAAAATGAACTAATTAATTGCATAAATGTATGTAATTAATCACGAGTAACTGCATTGAACAGTACAACATGTAATTACAAAATGAATACATAAATTAAATACGCACCGAATAACAAAAGTAGAATCAACACAAAGAAATTAAAAATAAAATAATGGCATGATGTAAACTGAAATTTCTTATTCTTCTTTCGGCTGCTCCCATTAGGGGTTGCCACAGTGGATCATCTTCCATATCTTTCTGTCCTCCGCATCTTGCTCTGTTACACACATCACCTGCATGTCCTCTCTCACCACATCCATAAAACTTCTCTTAGGCCTTCCTTTTTTCCTCTTGCCTGGCAGCTCTATCTTTAGCATCCTTTTCCCAGTATATCCAGCATTTCTCCTCAGCACATGTCCAAATCAACGCAATCTTGCCTTTGAGGCACCCTGTGATATGCATTCTCCAGGTCCACAAAGACACAATGAAACTCCTTCTGGCCTCCTCTATACTTCTTCATCAACACCTTCAGAACAAACATTGCATCTGTGATCCTCTTTCCTGGCACGAAATCATACTGCTGCTCACTTATCATCACCTGCCTTCTCAACGTGGCTTCCATTACTCTTTCCCATAACATCATGCTGTGGCTCATCAATTTTATACCCCATGTATTTAAAACAGCCCTGCACATCCCCTTTGTTCTTAAAAAAAACTATCATCTCATCTTCTTCATTCTTCTCCTTGACACCATACCTGCCCATCACCTCTACATCCCCTCTGTTCCCTTCACCAACATGTCCATTGAACTCTGCTCCAATCACCACTCTCTATCCCTTGAGTACACTGTCCATCACTTCATCCAACTCACTCCAAAAATCTTCTTTCTCATCCATTGCACACCCAACTTGTAGGGCACATGCATTAACAACATTCGTCATCACACCTCCAATATCCATCTTCATAATCATCACTCTGTCTGACACTCTTTACATCTCCAAAACACTCTTGACATACGGTTCCTTCAGAATACAGTAATCCCTCCTCGAACGTGGGGGTTGCGTTCCAGAACCCCCCGCGATAGATGAAAATCCGCGAAGTAGAAACCATATGTTTGTATGTTTATTTTTATATATTTTAAGCCCTTATAAACTCTCCCACACTGTTAACATTATTAGAGCCCTCTAGACATGAAATAACACCCTTTAGTCAAAAGTTTAAACTGTGCTCCATGACAAGACAGAGATGGCAGTTCTTTCTCACAATTAAAAGAATGCAAACATATCTTCTTTTCCAAAGAGTGTGCGCATCAGGAGCAGAGAATTTCAGAGAGAGAGAGAGAGAGCGCTCGCTAAGAAAAACAAACAATCAAAAAATCAATACGTGCTTCTGTGCTTTTAAGTATGCGGCACCGCGATAAAGCGGCATTTTTTACAGGAGCGTCTTCTAAGCAAACAGCCTCTGTGCAAACAGCCCCTCTGCTCACACCCCGTCCGTCAGGCGCAGAGAACGTCAGAGAGAGAGAGAGAGAGCGAGATTAAAGCAAACAATCAGAAAATCAATACGTACTTTTGGGTTTTTAAGTATGCCGAAGAGGAGCGTCCCTATCCTCTGTGCAAACAGCCCCTCTGCTCACACCCCCTCCGTCAGGCAGAGAGAGTGAGAGAGACATAGAAAAGCAAACAATCAAGCACTGCGCGGGAAGTATATCTTATATCATTGAGGAGTTTTAGTTAATATGTAATACATGCTCTGATTGGGTAGCTTCTAAGCCATCCGCCAATAGCGTCCCTTGTATGAAATCAACTGGGCAAACAAACTGAGGAAGCATGTACCATAAATTAAAAGACCCATTGTCCGCAGAAATCCGCGAACCAGCGAAAAATCCGTGATATATATTTAGATATGCTTACATTTAAAATCCGCGATAGAGTGAATCCGCGAAAGTCGAAGCGCGATATAGCGAGGGATTACTGTAACTCGTAACCCATTTCTCCTTCTATCCACACCATGATAGAACAATTTGAATCCACCTCCGATCCACCTGGCCTTAATCCCCTTCCATTTAGTATCTTGCACGTACAATATATCAACCTTCCTTCTCTTCATCACATCAACTGACTCTCTCCCCTTACCAGTCATACTGCTAACATTCAAAGTTCCAATCCTCAGTTCCACTCCCTTTACTTTCCTCTGCTGCTCTGGCCTCCAGAAATATCTCCCCATTCTTCTTCAGCAAACAGTAGCCCAATATCAGCCAGCACCCTGTTGGCTAACAGTAGTGGTGGTGGCCATAGTTAACCCGGGCCTCGAACAATCAAGTATAGAAATCTGTATTGTTGGCCGCATATTTTACACCGGATGACCTTCCTGATGTAATCAATCGGGGGGCCCCCGCCCCATTTTTCCGGGCTTGGGACCAGCATGAAGAAACAAACTGGTTTGTGCATCCCCTGTGGCTGGGTTATAGCAGAGGCAATAATAACTTTAATTCATGAACACAGTTGAAGATGTGACACAAAGAACTAAAGAAACAATAAAAAAAAATGGATGACTTCACACAAAACAGCATGATTAAAAATGACAACATAATACAGAATTGTGTTTAAATGGCACACTCTTATAGACATGATGTTTAATTACAAATATATAAAAATTGACCCAAATATATCAATCTAATCATTATCTGAATATGTTTATTCATTGTCCATTTCAGCATGAAGGTGTATGTGAGGCTCCAATGTAAGTATGGCTGTAATATTAACATGTCTAGCATCAATATGCTTCTGATATCATTTGCACAGCTGAAAAAGAAGCATTAATTTCAGAGAAGATATGCTGATCAACACCAGAAAAGGGTTCATTTAGCTCTGGGTTTAATGCCTTTAGAGGAAACAAAACATTACCTATTAAACAAGGCAGCATGTGACAACACCCCAAAGCCACATAACCCTCCTGCTGGTGTACTTTAACAGCCAGACACATTTCTTTAGGTTCCCTTCAATGGAGGAATGACTGGCTTCAAAATACAATCAGACTTGTCACCCGTGGTGTTTCGTAGTAGTGACTTTTGATATCCGCAAAAAAAAAAAAAAAACAAAAACCAATTGAGACATGGGTTTTAAGTCTCACAATACCTAACTCTTAAGATGTCTGGCAAAGATCTACTTCCGTTATCACCTTAACAGTTAAATTTAAGCATGTAATTGACAGCAGACACATTGGTTAACACCAGAAAAGGGTTAATTTAGCAATGGGTTTAATCCATTTAGATGAAACACGATCATTAACTGTTAAAGATAACAAAACATGACGAAACTGAAAAGCCACACAGCCCTAAATCGCCCCCTCCTGCTGGTAAAATGAAACAGCCAGATAAGTTTCTTTAGGTCCCCTTCAAAGGAGGCAAAACTGGCTTCAAAATTAAACCAAAGCTGTGTGGAAGAAAACCCCCTGAGGAAGACAGGACAAGTTCAATCAATTAGATTTTAATTCAGTCACAGATGATTATCTGGATTCTACATTGCAAGGTAGAAGAGCAAAGTTGCATTTTTGTATATTGGCTTTTTTAAATTTCTTCTTCCTCCCTGTTCCCATTATTTATAACAAAAAACATAATATCATTTATTTAAGCATTTTATTTTATTACGCTATTGAGCCATCTGTTCTTATTTTTTTCACTTGGACCCTAAAGAAGGAAAGGTCTTCTTTCCTGTGTGAAATAGACGCATTTCTAAAGAAACTAGAAATTTTACTGGGTCAGCTTGCTCCACCACCTTATGACAGACGCATGTATGAATAACCTGCTGTTACAGCGAAACAGCTTTGTCAGCTATTAACCCTAAGTAGCTTGTAAGCAGTTAATTTTTCTTTCACAGCTGTCATTCCTGGTGTTTCGTATTCACTGTCAGTGTTGCTAAGAAAGGAAGGAAAAGGCGCGCTTCAACTCTCACAATACCTATCTCTAAATTGTACCACTGCCCCGGGAGAACAACTCACCCCGGGTTACCACACAATCAGAAAACTGCTGGAGCAAAGCAGTTCAATGTTGAAAATCTATCAGACAACGTGACTAACGCTCGTCCTTTTATTTGACCCCTCACCACAAGTCCCTGCTCAGCATTAAACTACAAGCCATATCACAAAGTGAAGAAGAGGCAAAAGATTAACACATATACAGTGCATCCAGAGAGTATTCACAGCACTTCACTTTTTCCACATTTTGTTATGTTACAGCCTTATTCCAAAATGGATTAAATTCATTTTTTTCCTCAGAATTCTACTCACAACACCCCATAATGACAACATGAAAAAAGTTTACTTGAGGTTTTTGCAAATTTATTAAAAATAAAAAAACTGAGAAATCACAAAGTATCACAGACTTTGCTCAATACTTTGTCGATGCACCTTTGGCAGCAATTACAGCCTCAAGTCTTTTTGAATATGATGCCACAAGCTTGGCACACCTATCCTTGGCCAGTTTCGTCCATTCCTCTTTGCAGCACCTCTCAAACTCCATCAGGTTGAATGGGAAGCGTCGGTGCACAGCCATTTTAAGATCTCTCCAGAGATGTTCAATCGGATTCAAGTCTGGGCTCTGGCTGGGCCACTCAAGGACATTCACAGAGTTGTCCTGAAGCCAATCCTTTGATATCTTGGCTGTGTGCTTAGGGTCGTTGTCCTGCTGAAAGATGAACCGTCGCCCCAGTCTGAGGTCAAGAACGCTCTGGAGCAGGTTTTCATCCAGGATGTCTCTGTACATTGCTGCAGTCATCTTTCCCTTTATCCTGACTAGTCTCCCAGTTCCTGCTGCTGAAAAACATCCCCACAGCATGATGCTGCCACCACCATGCTTCACTGTACGGATGGTATTGGACTGGTGATGAGCAGTGCCTGGTTTCCTCTAAACGTGACGCCTGGCATTCACACCAAAGAGTTCAATCTTTGTCTCATCAGACCAGAGAATTTTGTTTCTCATGGTCTGAGAGTCCTTCAGGTGCCTTTTGGCAAACTCCAGGTGGGCTTCCATGTACCTTTTACTAAGGAGTGGCTTCCGTCTGGCCACTCTACCATGCAGGCCTGATTGGTGTATTGCTGCAGAGATTGTTGTCCTTCTCGAACGTTCTCCTCTTTCCACAGAGGACCTCTGGAGCTCTGACAGAGTGACCATCGGGTTCTTGGTTACCTCTCTGACTAAGGCCCTTCTCCCCCGATCGCTCAGTTTAAATGGCCGGCCAGCTCTAGGAAGAGTCCTGGTGGTTTTGAACTTCTTCCATTTACAGATGATGGAGGCCACTGTGCTCATTGGGACCTTCAAAGCAGCAGATATTTTTCTGTAACCTTCCCCAGATTTGTGCCTCGAGACAATACTGTCTCGGAGGTCTACAGACAATTCCTTTGACTTCATACTTGGTGTGTGCTCTGACATTAACTGTCAACTGTGGGACCTTATATAGACAGGTGTGTGCCTTTCCAAATCATGTCCAATCAACTGAATTTACCACAGGTGGACTCCAATTAAGCTGCAGAAACATCTCAAAGATGATCAGGGGAAACAGGATGCACCTGAGCTCAATTTTGAGCTTCATGGCAAAGGCTGAGAATACTTATGTACATGTGCTTTCTCAATTTTTTAATTTTTAATAAATTTGCAAAAACCTCAAGTAAACGTTTTTCACGTTGTCATTATGGGGTGTTGTGTGTAGAATTCTGAGGAAAAAAATGAATTTAATCCATTTTGGAATAAGGCTGTAATATAACAAAATGTGGAAAAAGTGATACGCTGTGAATACTTTACGGATGCACTGTATATTTTACATATAAAAAACAAACAAGTAAATAGCAATTGAAACCACCCCTCCCGGTTTAGGTTTACAATCTTTACTGTTTAGGGCAAAGAGAAATCCTACCGAAATACGTCAGCCGTTGAGCCGATAACAAAAAAGTTCAATCTTACCGGTCCAAGGAATCGTCAGCGAAACCAAAGAAAAAGGAGTCGATCTTCAGAGACACGTCTCTCTTGTGTCACTGAGTGAACACAAAAAAAAAACTTTTTCCAGCAGATATTTTACTTGGCGCTACCTCATCTCTTCTCTTTGCTCCACCACAAGATGTCTCTCTCTCTCTACCTTTTTTCAGGTTTTTAAGTCTTCAGCACCAACCGCCCTGACTGTGTTATTACCTCCCCCTTAAAGATGTATTTAAAGTGTCCACTTTTCCTACAATGCACCTTAAGGAACAGCAAACTGCCCACGAAATAATAGCACATGTGGCATCTGCTACATATTAATGTTAAAATACCTTGTGTAATCGGAATCAAAGTTAAAAATAAACACTTAACTAAGAGGTGAAATGTTGGTCAGCAACAGAAATTGGTCCATGTAGCTCTGGGTTTAAGCTCTTTAGAGTAAACGTTGCAAAATGCAGGACAGCATGTGAGGAGAGTGCAAAGCCAAATAGCCCAAATTGGTCACCTCCTCCTGGTGGAACGAAACTGTCAGACATGTACTTTTAGGTTCCCTTGAATGCAGGCATCACTGGGATCGAAATAAAACCAAACTCATAATCCCCTGTGTTTCGTAGACACTTCCAACGTTCGTAAAATAGCAATTGAGACTCAGTTGTCAGGAATAATAGCATTTATCCCTTAAAAAGTCTAAAAATGCACAGCTTCCGTAATGGACTTGACAGTTAAAACCAAGCACTTAATCGAGAGGAGACATGTGGGTCAGCACCAGGAAAGGGTTAATTTACCTCTGGGTTCGAGATCTTTAGAGTAAATGCGGGCAGTAACTCTTAAACAGGACACTATGTGACGACAGTGCAAAGCCAAACAGCACTAAATGTTCATCTCCTACTGGTGCAATGAAACATCCAGACAAGTATCTTTAGATTCCCTTGAATGCAGACATGACTGGCTTCAATATAAAACTAAATTTGTCATCTCAGGTTTTTCGTGGGCACATCCAACCATTGTAAAATAGCCATTGAGACGCGCATTTCAAGTATCACAGCATTTAACTCTTAAAAACGTGTAGGATTGCATAGCTTCCATAATAGATTTCACAGTTCGTTTAGCTCTGGGATCTGGATGTTGAGCGTAAACGCAGACATTAATGCTTAAAACAGAACGGCATGTAACGGGAGTGCAAAACAAAATAGCACTTTGTTGCTGGTTAACCAAAACAGCCACAAACCTAATTTGGGTTCGATTTAAAGCAGGTATGACTGGCTTCGAAATAAAACCAAAGGCATCATCCCCGGAATTTTGTGGGCCGTTCTAGACTCCGTGAAAGAGCAACGGACACTCGCGTTTCAGGTGTCACAGCACTTAATCCTAAAACACTTCTATGAAGGCTCCACTTCTGTAATCGACTACACAGATAAACCTAAGCCATTAATTGAGAGTACACATGTATCTCAACAGCAGGAATGGGTTCGTATAGCTCTAGGTTCTAGATGTTTAGAGAAAATGTGGACATTAATTCTTAAAACAGGACAGTATGTGACAGGAGTGCAAAAAAAAAAATAGCCCTATACAGTCTCATTCTGCTGGTGAACTGAAACAACCCCAAACCTATCTTTGGGTTCGATATAAAGCAGGCATGACTCGCTTCAAAATAAAACCAAACGCGTCATGCCCAGTGTTTGATAGGCCTTTCTAGACTCCGTGAAAGACCAATGGACACTTGCATTTGAAGTCGCACAGCACTTATCCCTTAAACACTTCGAGGATGGCTTCGCTTCTGTAATTGTCTTCACAGTTAACTCTAAGCCTTTAATTGAGAGTAGACATTTAGCTCAACAGCAGGAATGGGTTCGCTTAGCTCTGGGTTCTGGCTGTTAGGAGAAAACACGGACATTAATGCTTAAAACAGGACGGCACATGAAGGGAATGTAAAACAAAATAGCCCAATATTGTCTCATCCTGCTGGTGAACCGAAACAGCCACAAACCTATCTTTGGGTTCGATTTAAAGCAGGCATGAATGGCGTCAAAATAAAACCAAACACGTCATCCCCAGTGTTTGGTAGGCCATTCTAGACTCCGTGAAAGAGCAATGGACACTCGCGTTTCAAGTCTCACAGCACTTATCCCTTAAACACTACTAGGAAGGCTCCTCTTCTGTGATTGACTTCTGTGATCGACTGGGTTCTGGCAGTTTAGAGTAAACGCGGCCATTAATGCTTAAAACAAGAAGGAATGTGACGGGAGTGCAATACATAATAGCCCTATATAGTGTCATCCTGCTGTTGATCCAAAACAGCCACAGACCTATCTTTGGGTTCGATTTAAAGCAAGCATGACTGGCCTCAAAATAAAACCAAACGCATCATCCCCGGTGTTTTGTAGGCCATTCTAGACTCCGCAATAAAGCAATGGACACTCGCGTTTCTACTCTCACAGCACTTATTCCTAAAACACTTCTAGGATGGCTCCGCCTCTGTAATCGAATTAACAGGTAATTCTAAATGTTTATTTGAGAGAAGATGTATTGTTCAACAGCTGGAATGGGTTCATTTAGCTCTGGGTTCTGGCAGTTAAGAGTAAACACGGCCATTAATGCTTAAAACAGGACGGAATGTGACGGGAGTGCAATGCATAATAGCAATATATAGTCTCATTCTGCTGCTGAATCGAAACAGCCACAAACCTGTCTTTGGGTTCGATTTAAACCAGGCATGACTGGCTTTGAAATGAAACAAAATGCATCATCACTAGGGTTGTCTGGGGCGTTCCAGACTCCAGAAAAGAGAAATAGACACACACATTTCAAGTCTAACAGCACTTATCCTTTAAACACTTCAAGGAAGGCTCCGCTTCTCCAAATGACTTCCCACTTAAAACTAAGTGTTTAATTGAGAGGAGACTTGCTGGTAAATAGCAGGAATGGGTTCGTTTGGCTCTGTGTTCTACCTCTTTAGAGGTAACGCGGACATTAATGCTTAAAATAGGATGGAATTTGACGGAAGTGCCAAACAAAATATCCCACTATAGTCTCAACCTGCTGGTGAAATGAAACAGCAACAAACATACATTTGGGTTCGATTTAAAGCAGGCATGACTGGCCTTGAAATGAAACCAAACGCATCATCCCCGGGGATTTCTGGACCATTCCAGACACCGCAAAAGAGTAATAGACACTCGCGTCTCAAGTCTCACAGCACTTATCCCTTAAACACTTCTAGGAAGGCTCCGCTTCTCCAAACGACTTCCCAGTTAAAACTAAGGCTTTAACTGAGAGGAGACTTGCTAGTGAATAGCAGGAATGGGTTAATTTAGCTCTGGGTTCTACCTCTGTAGATTCAACGTGGAAATTAATGCTTAAAACAGGACATTATGTGACGGGAGTGCGAAACAAAATATCCCACTATAGTCTCATCCTGCTGGTGAAAGGAAACAGCCACAAACATATATTAGGGTTCGATTTAAAGCAGGCATGACTGGCTTTGAAATGAAACCAAACGCATCATCCCAGGGGTTTTCTGGGCTGTTCCAGACTCCGCAAAAGAGCAACAGACACTCGCGTTTCAAGTCTCACAGTACCTATCCCTTAAACGCATCTAGGAAGGCTCCGCTTCTCCAAACAACTTCACATTTAAAACTAATTCTTTAATTGAGAGGAGACTTGCTGGTGAATAGCAGGAATGGGTTTGTTTAGCTCTGGGTTCTACCTCTGTAGATTCAACGTGGAAATTAATGCTTAAAAGAGGACATTATGTGATGGGAGTGCGAAACAAAATATCCCACTATAGTCTCATCCTGCTGGTGAAACGAAACAGACACAAACATATATTTGGGTTCGAATTAAGGCAGGCAATGACTTGCTTCGAAATGAAACCAAACGCATCATCACCAGGTCTGTCTGGGCCATTCTAAACTCTGCAAAAGAGCAATAGACAGTCGCGTTTCAGGTCTCACAGCACATATCCCTTAAACACTTCTAGGAAGGCTCCTTTTGTCCAAACGACTTCTTAGTTAAAGCTAAGGCTTTAATTAAGAAGAAACTTGCTGGTGAATAGCATGAATGGGTTCGTTTAGCTCTGGATTCTACCTCTTTAGAGGCAACGCGGACAATAATGCTTAAAACAAGACGGCATTTGACGGGAGTGTGAAACAAAATATCCCACTATAGTCTCATATTGTTGGTGAAATGAAACAGCCACAAACATATATTTGGGTTCGATTTAAAGCAGGCATGACTGGCTTCGAAATGAAACCAAATGCATCATAATTAGGGTTGTCTGGGCTGTTCCAGACTCCGCAAAAGAGCAATAAAGAACTCGCGTTTCAAGTCTCACAGCACATATCCCTTAAACACTTCTAGGAAGGCTCCGCATCTCCAAACGACTTCCCCGTTAATACTAAGGCTTTAATTGAGAGGAGACTTGCGGGTGAATAGCAGGAATGGGTTCATTTAGCTCTGGGGTCTATCTCTTTTGATTCAACGCGGACATTAATGCTTAAAACAGGACGGCACGTGATGGGAGTGTGAAACAAAATATTCCACTATAGTCTCATCCTGCTGGTGAAACAAATTAGCCATAAACATATATTTGGGTTTGATTTAAAGCAGGCATGACTGGCTTCAAAATGAAACCAAACCCATCATCTCCGGGGTTTTCTGGGCTGTTGATTTCTCTGCAAAACAGCAATAGACACTCGCGTTTCAAGTTCCTCAGCACTTATCCCTTAAAAACTTCTAGGAAGGCTCCGCTTCTCCAAACGACTTCCCACTTAAAACTAAGGCTTTAATTGAGAGGAGACTTGCTGGTGAATAGCAGGAATGGGTTTGTTTAGCTCTGGGTTCTATCTCTTTAGAGTCAACGTGGACATTAATGCTTTAAACAGGACAGCATTTGATGGTAGTGCGATACAAAATAGCCACCTATAGTCTCATCCTGCTGGTGAAACGAAACAGCCACAAACATATATTTAGGTTCAATTTAAAGCAGGCATGACTGACTTCGAAATAAAACCAAATGCACCATCCCTGGGTTTTTGTGGGCCATTCTAGACTTCACGAAAGAGCAATAGACACTCGCGTTTCAAGTCTCAGAGCACATATCCCTTAAACATTTCTAGGAAGGCTGCTCTTCTCAAAATGACTTCCCAGTTAAAACTAGGGCTTTAATTGAGAGGAGACTTGCTGGTGAATAGCAGGAATGGGTTCGTTTAGCTCTGAGTTCTACCTCTTTAGAGTCAATGCGGACATTAATGCTTTAAACAGGATGGCATTTGACAGTAGTGCAAAACTTCGCCTATGAATATCGGACTTTGTGTTTGAAGTGGTGGCCGGCCATGTCTTTAGAAGAAGTGGTCCGCCACATCCTTAATGCCTGTAACCTGTGGTTAGCTGGGGGAGTCAGGGGGATTGTGGGGTCGGTGGAAGACTTGGAGAAGGTAGGCTCACAAGTGGAACGTGACTGTGGAAACTCAGAAATGTACTGGAACAAAGTACAGTAGAACCTCGGTTCATGACCATAATTCGTTCCAAAACTCTGGTCGTAACCCGATTTGGTTGTGAACCGAAGTAATTTCCCCCATAGGATTGTACGTAAACACAATTAATCCGTTCCAGACCGTACGAACTGTATGTAAATTTTTTTTTTAAAAGTTTTTAAGCACAAATATAGTTAATCTATACTAATAAACGGCAAAGCCCTCACTCACTCACTCACTCACTCACTCACTCACTCACTCACTGACTGACTTGACTGACTGACTGACTCATCACTAATTCTCCAACTTCCCGTGTAGGTAGAAGGCTGAAATTTGGCAGGCTCATACCTTACAGCTTCCTTACAAAAGTTGGGCAGGTTTCATTTCGAAATTCTACGCGTAATGGTCATAACTGGAAGTTGTTTTTCTCCATTTACTGTAATGGAGTTCAGCTGGAGGGGCGGAGTTTCGTATGACATAATCACGCCTCTCACGTAATCACGCATTACGTAGAAAGCCAGGAAGAGCTACAAAACGCGCTTTAGAAAACATGCATTATATAATTAAGAAGGCAGCGAAACAATTAGAAGCGAGCGACTGACATATAAAACCATATTCAGCGGCTCACGTGAACTGACGCAGTGCACAGACAAAAAGTAACAGTTCCAAAGAGTGCTGAACAAAAACCGAATTACACTGCTATGCTCAAATAGATAAACCACACGCAGTGGCGCGATAGCAAAGCATTTGCCTGTAGCGCCCACGTCCGAGGTTTGATTCCCGAGAGGGGATGCACTAAGTATGTACGCGCGCTTCTCGATTTATTTTAACCTCGCATCCCCTTAGTTTGAGACGTATGAAAACGCATGCGGTTAACGCAGAAAGACAGATCACCTATTCACCTATTGAAGCTTCATGAATAATGGATACTTTATTCGCGATCAATGATTGTTTTGGTAAAGCCATACTCAGTGTATTCATTAGATGAACGGTAAAAAAGTAAGAGCGAGGGGACGGTAACTTACTGAAGCACACAAGCAAAACCACAATAGCACGCGGGCTCGATGTACTGACTTGCGCGATCACATTCCAAAAAATATTTCTTTTCAAGTTCTATTTAGTCCATAGGAGTCAAACTCAAAGCCCACGGGCCACATCCGGCCCCGCGTGTAATTATATCCGGCCCGCGAGATCATTTTATATACTGTATTATTGTTATTAATGGCCCGGGTATATGAAGCGCTGGTAACACAATAAACTACAGATCCCATAATGCAGCGCTTCAGCTGCCTTGCCGAACACTTACCGCGTTGCTGCAAGTTATTGCGAAGCTAGCCCACACAATGCCGAAGAGAAAAGTTGATTCTGAAAATAGAGCCTTTAAAAACCGATGGGAGGCTGAGTATATGTTTACTGACATTGCCGGTAAACCCGTGTGTCTCATTTGTGGAGCTAATGTGGCTGTACAGAATTTAATCTTTACAACGACTGACAAACACAGAATGTAACTTGAACACAACACATCGTACAAATACGACCCTGATTGAAACAAATAATGATAATCGAATCCTTGATCACAGCAACACTCACAAAGCAATTACTGTATATTGACAATCATGTTATGTTATTTTTAAAATGTTCCCTTTTCTTTTTCATAGCTTCTTTAACACACTACGTCTCCGCTGCGAATATATATATATATATACCCCGATCTACATACTCTCACATAAATAAGCCACACACCGTGGCGTAATTGTAGAGGCTTCGGCTCTATCGCCTACATCCGAGGTTTGATTCCTGAGAGGGGATGTACTGAGTATGTACGCGTGCTTCTCGGTTCATTTTAACCTCGCATTTCCTTGGTTTGAGACGTATGAAAAAATATGCGGTTAACGCAGAATCATGTTACGTTATTTTTAAAATCTTTCCTATTCTTAGCACAAGCACAGCTGAGAAGCTTCGATGCATGTACTCCATAACAAAAAATAACGCATTTAATCACATTTTCAATTCCAAGCAAAGGGGAACTTTTGTCAATGCATGATTTCCTGGTACATCGATTACACTGGTGCACACATCACAGCTACAAAAATGTTACACTCGGAATGAAGCGCGTTCCTGATCGGAGGAAAATTTAATTTCAAAAAACTACCCGAGCGAAGCCTTGATAAAAGCATGGTTTTGTGCACAGTGAAAACCAAGCAAAATTAGATGCATTACAAAAAGCGGACTTTGTGGCTCTTACTGGGGATCATTGGACTTCCGTGACCGTTAGTAATTCTAATTACATCTAATTACAAAATGTTCAATGATCACACTGTTTTAGCCTAATGTACAAAATAATTTTGGCTAAGGTTACTCAGAGTTTAAAGATTAAGTTGGTCAAATTACCTTTTATGTTTCTGACTTATTTTTTTAAGAAGAAAAACTGCACTTTCTGTTGAAATTTTGGTTATTATTATTTAAAGACAATACCATTCTGAAAATGTACTTAAAGTACTTAAACTACCACTTTATTTTTAAGTCTGCCCAATTTTAACCAGGGATGATATTTTTGTTTCTGTTTTGAATTCAAATGCAGTTTAAAAGCATTTTTTTTTT
>JANRMT010062831.1:21628592-21641192 GCA_026402145.1 Polypterus bichir lapradei | reverse complement strand
ACGAAATTTGGTAGGCGGCTTCCCTGCGCTAACCGAAACCGATGTACTTACTTATTTCGATGGTATGACGCCACTGTCGGCCGCCATATTGAACTTTCCAACGTCACCAATTTTCCAACTTCCCGTGTAGGTAGAAGAATGACCCCGTCTTCACGAAATTTGGTAGGTGGCTTCCCTGCGCTAACCAAAACCGATGTACGTACTTATTTCGGTGGTATGACGCCACTGTCGGCCGCCATATTGAATTTTCCAAACGTCACAAATTCTCCAACTACCCGTGTAGGTAGAAGGCTGAAATTTGGCAGGCCCATTCCTTACAGCTTACTTACAAAAGTTAAGCAGGTTTCATTTCGAAATTCTACGCATAATGGTCATAACGGTCAACGACGTCCGCCATATTGAACTTTCTTATTCATGGTCCCATCTTCACGAAATTTGGTAGGCGGCTTCCCTGCGCTAACCGAAACCAATGTACATACTTATTTTGGTGGTATGACGCCACTGTCAGCCGCCATATTGAACTTTCCAACGTCACTAATTCTCCAACTTCCCGTGTAGGTAGAAGGCTGAAATTTGGTACTTATTTCGGTGGTATGATGCCACTGTCGGCCGCCATATTAAACTTTTAATGGAAACCGATGTACGTACTTATTTCGTTGGTATGACACCACTGTTGGCCGCCATATTGAACTTTCCAACGTCACTAATTCTCAAACTTCCCGTGCAGGTAGAAGGCTGAAATTTGGCAGCCTCATTCCTTACAGCTTACTTACAAAAGTTAAGCAGGTTTCATTTCGAAATTCTACGCGTAATGGTCATAATGGTCAACAACGTCTGCCATGTTGAACTTTCTTATTTATGGCCCGATCTTCTCGAAATTTTATAGGCGGCTTCCCTGCACTAACCGAAACCAATGTACGTACTTATTTCAGTCGTATGATGCCACTGTCGGCCACCATATTGAACTTTTCAACAGTCTTTGTTACTTATGGGCCCATCTTCAAGAAATTTGGTACATGGGTTCCCAACGCTAACTGAATCCTACTTACGTACATATATACGTCCATAGCCTGCAGCTCAGTCACTGTGTGAGGTGGCGTTGGGTCCCCCATCCCAACGCCTCCCACGTTGTTGGCTGCCTGCCTATATAAGACCGTCCGTCGCTCCGGTCTCTACATTCCCTTCCTTGCTTCGCCACGGGATTCACGTCTCCCTACTGATAACTACAGCCTTTTTGTTTAATCCACGGCTTCTCCGCTGTTTTATTGTTTGTTTATTACAATTATAGTTATTGTATAGGTATTTTAGACTTACTTTACATTGCTCAGGTACCCATTTCCTTTATCATTCCAACCCCCATTACCATGTCTATCGAGGTGATCACTATTGATCAAAGAATTGTCACTTACTGAGTGGTTTCCATGCCCGGAGATGGCACCTACCTTTTCCATTCTCATTGTTACATATTGCACGGCCATATCAGGCTCACTCTTGATATCCGGAGGAACATTGTGTCTTATGTATTGAATGACTGGGACAGGTTCAAGGTGTGGACTGATGACGGTACAGGAGATAATTATACTACAAAGGAGCACTATAAGAGTGAAATGCTTAAGCCCTTCACCTATGGTTCTGCATGTGAGTTGATGGTTGCCGCTGAATTGTTCGGTTGTCGCTTTCAAGTATACCGAAATGGCCAAATATTTTGCACCTTTCGACAACCGCCAATGCCTCTTAAACATCTTAGATTCACAGGTGACAATTTCAGTAGTGGACACTTTGATGTTTATGAATGTTTAAACTCTCAAAAGCTGGATGTGATTTTATCGATGAAACCGGTTGTGTGCTTACAATGCTTGACAGATGCCGAATGTCACTTCAACATAACAAATCCTGCAAATACTATCGTAATTGAAACAAACCATGAACCTCAAACCGATTATGACAGCAGCAATCCAAGCTGTGAGATTTGAGACAAGATTACTGTTCACATGGCCAACTGTAAGTTACATGCTCAAGAGTAAGCTCAGCGCACAGCTTGGTCATGTTACAACCGGAGGGCCGAACTGACAACATGGTATACAAAGAGATCCTTAACAAATAATTATTGGCATATTTTCCCTCAGTTTAAAAAGGTAAAATTTTCTTCTTAATAAAAATTTTAAGGCAGTACTTCGCCGCTGCGAAGCGCGGGTATTTTGCTAGTATATATATATATATATATATATCGTGTTGTCACGTTGCCCTTTGGTGGAGGGATATACATATATATTTTTTCTACATTGGGAATGTGCAGTAGTGCTTGTTGTGTTCCATTTAATATATTCACTTACATGCTTTTGAGTGCTTGTGTAAACCGTTGATTGAGGGGAAAATTTTCATTTGTTAGAGGTACGGCTTAATATAAGATTCATCTCAGTAGTTTATCCAGGCCACAGGTCTCGGAAGTGTACCTGCCGGCTGGGTAAGGGGTCGGCCGTTACAACAGGACTTGCTTTAATTTTACCTGAAGGTGCCGCACCATCGCTAACTTTCCATTTCATGCCCAACTTCTCATCTAACACTTCACTGACGATTATCTTCATTGACTTCGGCCCCGGTGTCGTCCATAACGTGCACTTTGGTGTTAATGCTGATGTTGAATTTCTGTTAACATGAAAATCAGTCCTTCCAGTTTAAAAAGCTACCAGTGTGCTCAGCACTTCTTAGCCATTTTAAATCGAATGAATCACAAAGGAACACTTTACCTTCTGTGAGTAATTCAGACAAAGAGCCTCCATTACGCTTTAATTAAGAGTATTTTCGTGTCCTCTGTACTGTACTTTAAAAAGCATAGTGACGCTGTAGAGAGATACGCAAAATCATTAAGAATGCTGGCCATACAATGTTATTTACAGAACAGTACAAGTCATCGTAGGCAATGTACCGTATTTGACCCACTGCATTAGCGATACATGATGGCAGACTTTTCAAATCATAAAACTGAAGTTCTAATTCTGATATGCCAGGCTGACAAAGTGTTCCCCTGCCCCAACACTATCAAACAGACTTTCTGTTATACTGCCTCAATGATGCATCTCTATGAAATATCTTATTTGAATCAAAACAATGCAAAATGCTTGAAATGTTCATAAGTCTCATCACTGCTCGATTGCGGCTGGCATTTGGAAGTTGGAGCGATCACAAAATAGCGCCACCATGCCGACCTCAGAAAAGTTTAACAAGCCAGTCATTTTGAGCAAGTAACCGCTCCGTTTCTGTAGGCAGTGTCATCTTTTCAGGGGTACAACTAAGTGACATGAGATACATTGAGCAAACACAATAATATGATATATTCGCTTGCTGAAAATGCCAAACATTGCTAACGCAAGCCACGAAAGTATCTGAAATAAGACAGAGCTAAGCAAAAAGACATTTGTAGTTAGAAACTCAAATGAAGCAGATATCGTCTTACTATTATAAATGTTACACTCAGCAAAGTGGCACGCTATCAAAGAGAAAGTTTAGGACAGCTCATTTTGAACTCTCCAACTAACAGGATCACCGCGGAGATTTGAAATTCGTTGAAATAAAAGTGCATGCGTTTTTCGGCAAGTTTACAATTTCTGGAACAAGTAATTAAGGAGATGTACACCCGTCCAAAGTGTCAAAGCCAGAAAACAATCCAGAACAAATGGCGCTGCCAAATCTCCACGAGGTGCACGCCTACAGTACTGGCACAGGGTTTATTTCCCAGATGTTAGTTTACCTCGGGTCGGTGAACAGGCGGGTCACACTTCACATGAATTCGGCTGGCGGAGTCGAAGTCGCACTGTAAAGAATTAATTCATATTGAATGATACATTGAACACTCATACCAAGATTTCAATACCACAAATTTTTTTTGTCATGAGATAAAATATGGTGATTGTGTTGAAAACAAAAAGTGTGTATAGAGTTTGGCCTGGTCAAAGACGGCAATCTTAGGGTTAATGAACGGTTTTATGGACTTTTAAAAAATAAAAAAAAATGTAGTATGAGTTATGGGCTTCGGAACTCCGAGGCGGGGCCAGGAATGGGTCAGGTATAAAACACGGTGCACATGGCATTGTCATCATTTACAGACGGCAGCTACCGTTGAAGATACTTAATTCAAAAGGCTGCAGTGTTTCTAGTGTCGTGGCGAAAAATTATCACCAGAAGGCTTTTTACCTGAAAATGAAGGCTATTAGGACTCAGGATAGGCAAACAGAGTTTTAAAGCTTTATTGCAATAAAACAACACAAATAATAACACAGACTCAACCCAATACGGCCAAATTGAGCTGAGCCCCGAACAGTTCAGCAATCGAAGTTTATGTAACAATTTCTTATCACTCCGACCTCGCTCAATTAGCTCATTTGTTGTTTTTCTCTGACTCCCTTCTACACCTGTCCGGCCAATTTCTCGGGTTCTCATGAGAAACATTATCTTTTGACATCCCCTGCAGCTGGGCCTCTGTTATTTCACTGTCTATTGTCCATTTTTAGTTTGTTTTTGCTTATTTCTTTCACTGGCCAAGGCCAATACAGACGTTCTTCTTCCATTTATGGGCTTTCCTCTCGTCACTTCCTCTTTCTCTGCTTTCAAGCTAGTTTATTTGGTGCCCAAAGCTAAGCTTTTAACTAAAAGAAATACAGAAATTTTTTTTTTTGGTCTCATCCGTTGCGAGAGATGGACGTCTGAAGTGAAGCTCCGCTAGCAGTGGTGTTATTTTTCATATTATTTGCTTATTATCCTGAGATATCCTGTATTTATTCAACCCGAGAGGGACTGCTACAGTATATGTAAGCACATATAAACATGGCCAACAAGAAGGGGGAGTTCGAAAGAATCGAAAACTAAAGCTACACCCAAGCTGTGATCAGCAAGCCCCAGTTCTAGATACGGCCTTTTAGAGACAGACCTGGATCAGATGGGCGAAAGCACAGACTCCTCGGGACCACAGTCCGTTACATCGTCGCCGTATATGAAAATAACCACATTCTTATCTTTCCTGACTTCTCTCCAGCAACAGCTACTAAACGCGCAGCCTTCTATAATATTAAACAGCGGCTACGGCAAGCCAGTGTCAAATACAGCCTACTGTATTCGGCAAAACTGAAAGTGGAATGGCAGGGTCAATTCTATGTCTTCGCTAGCAAGGATGAAGCAGAAAAGGAATTAAGAAAGCTGATCCCGGGACTATTCTGATACATAATAGTGAGTCATGGCGGTTAAAATGATAAAGCAAAGATTAATAATCTTTTGTCTGATCTATTCGTTTTAAAATACGGGTTTTTATCAGCATATATTCTCATTATTACTTAGTATTACTAGGGCGCTATCTGTTTATGTTTTATTGTGCTTAATTATTATTATTTTTTTTTTTTTCTTTTCTATTATTTCATTTCTACCCTAAACGAGACTGTTCAATATCATACCCTAGGTTTACTGTTATTGCTATTACTGCATTAAGACTGGTTATGCTTCTTCAGGACACATTTTTAATACCATCCCCCGGGTTTATTATCTGGGTGTATCATCTTAATGCACTAAAATTGCTGAAGACTATATATATATATTTTAAGTGCAAAACTCCTTTTTTTTCCTTTTTTTTTATAGATATCTCTATCTTTTAACCCTAAAGCACCGCTGCATTGGAGCTTGTTTTGCTTTGGACATACTCTGTCTCTGGGTATGTCAGAGGACTGGGACTGTGTGAAGTGGGTTTTAGCCTCACTTAGGGAGGCAAAAAGGGAGGGTGGGGGGTTAAGGGGGGGAGAGAAAGAGAGCAGGCCTGATCTATACCTAATCTATCCTCTCAGTCTTTATAATTATAATAAGACTATAAAATGACATCAAAAACCCAGAATCAGTGTCTCCATGATGGGACAGTTAACTTCGTAAGCTGGAATGTTAAAGGCCTGAATCACGAATTAAAGAGAAAGAAAGTACTCTCTCACCTAACAGGTCTAAATGCTAAAATAGTATTTTTACAGGAAACTCACTTAATAAGCAAGGATCAGTTCCGGCTGCAAAAAGACTGGACTGGCCAAATGTTCCATTCTAGCTTTACGAAGAAAACTAGAGGTGTGGGAATTCTCATACATAGAACTGTTACATTTGTAGCATCAGATGTAGTATTGGATCCTGACGGGAGATATGTAATGGTTATGGGAGACTTATCTAACTGTAAAATGATCTTGATAAATGTTTATGCACCTAATGTTGATAAGGTATTTATACAAAATTTATTTTCATCCATTCCCAATCTGAACACTCATAAAGTTATAATGGCTGGGGACTTTAATTGTGTTCTAAATCCACTTTTAGATAGGACTTCCTCCATAGGGGGAACGGCATCTAATACTGCAAAAATAATTACAAAGTTTATAACTGACCACAACTTATCAGACCCCTGGAGGTTTTTAAACCCAAATTCAAGAACATATTCTTTCTACTCACCAGTACATCATTGTTACTCAAGGATCGATTACTTCTTTATAGACAATAACTTCTTGCCTAAGATTAAATCTTGCAAATACGATGCTATTGTTATTTCTGACCATGCACCCATGATCTTGGAGCTAAAATTACTAAGCCCCATGCACTCACCCCGCAGATGGCGCCTCAACCCGCTTCTATTAGCTGACGAGAACTGTACTGAATTTATATCCAAACAAATCAAATTCTTTCTAGAGACAAATACATCCCCCGAGATCTCTGCAGGAATACTCTGGGAAACTCTTAAGGCCTTCTTAAGAGGACAGATTATCTCATATCTTTCCCACAGAAATAAATCCGAGGCCAAGAAAATAGCCGAGATAAAAAGCGAAATTACTAAAATAGATGAAGAACATGCCAGACTACCAAGCGAGACTCTACATAGGAGAAGGCAGGCCCTACATTCGGAATTAAACCTCTTGACAACTAAAGAAACTGAACAATTAATTTACAAATCCAGACATCATTACTATGAACATGGGGAGAAAACTAATAAGCTTTTAGCTCAACAAATTCACAAGCAAGAAGTGCGCAACGCAATCTCGGTAATCACTAGCACGAAAGGAGATAAAATCGTCGAACACCAAAATATAATGCACACTTTCAGAGACTACTATAAATCCCTATATACTACTGAGTTTAAGGAAGACAATACACAATCTAATGCATTTCTGGATACATTACAGATACCACAAATAGACGCTTTTAGTGCGGAGGAACTTGATAAACCTCTGACGTTATCAGAATTACTAGATGCTATAAAATCACTCCAAGGCGGGAAAGCAGCAGGCCCTGATGGTTACCCTGCAGAATTTTACAAGAAATTCTCCGCTCAGCTAGCTCCCCTCTTATTAGCAACATTTACAGAAGCCAGAGATAACCAATCTCTTCCACAAACCGTTTGCCAAGCACTGATCACTGTCTTTCCAAAACAAAATAAGGACTTATTACAATGTGCATCATACAGACCAATTTCACTTCTGAATAATGACGTTAAAATACTCTCTAAAATCTTAGCCAGAAGGATGGAGAAAGTGCTCCCCTCGGTAATATCACAAGACCAAACTGGATTTATTAGGGGCCGGCACTTATCTTCCAATCTTCAACGCCTGTTTAATGTAATATACTCACCAACTAAATCAAACACCCCAGAAATATTATTATCATTGGATGCAGAAAAAGCATTCGACATGATTGAATGGAAATACATTTTTACTATATTGGAGAAGTTTGGGTTTGGCCCAAACATCTGTGCATGGATTAAATTACTGTATACTAACCCAGAAGCTTCAGTTTGCATCAACAACATTTGCTCAGACTACTTTAAACTAGAACATGGCACTAGACAAGGATGCCCCTTGTCACTGCTGCTGTTTGCGATTGCCATTGAACCACTGGCAATACATTGTCGAAATACTGATCAGATAAAGGGGATTAGCAGAGAAGGACTGGAACAGAAAATCTCATTATATGCAGATGGCATGGTACTGTATATATCAGACCCAGAAAATTCTGTGCCTGCAGTCTTAGCAGCACTCACAGAATTTCAAAAGATCTCTGGTCTCAGAATTAATCTGAATAAAAGTGTACTCTTTCCAGTGAACTCTCAAGCATATAATATTAGATTAGATACCCTACCTTTTATCATTGCAGAACAGTTTAAATATCTAGGGGTAAACATCACAAGCAAACATAAAGCTCTATATCAACAAAATTTCGCCATTTGCATGGAAAAAATTAAACAAGACTTGCATAGATGGTCAACCCTTCATCTCACACTAGCTGGAAGAATTAAAACTGTTAAGATGAATATTCTTCCTAAACTCCTTTTTTTATTTCAAAACATCCCAATATATATTAATAAATCATTTTTTAGGCAATTAGATTCGACAATAACCTCCTTTATTTGGAATTCAAAACATCCACCCATCAAAAGAGCGACCTTACAAAAACAAAAGGCAGAAGGCGGCATGGCTCTACCTAACTTTCAGTTTTATTACTGGGCAACAAATATACAGGCGATAAGAACCTGGACACAAATAGAAGAACATACACAGGCTTGGTCCGCAATAGAAGTAAAATCCTGCAGTACTTCTTTGTATTCCTTGCTCTGTGCTACAATAAACACACGTTATCGGCAATACACTAATAACCCAATTGTGCTCCACTCACTTACAGTGGTGTGAAAAACTATTTGCCCCCTTCCTGATTTCTTATTCTTTTGCATGTTTGTCACACAAAATGTTTCTGATCATCAAACACATGTAACCATTAGTCAAATATAACACAAGTAAACACAAAATGCAGTTTTTTAAATGATCCAAACCTACATGGCCCTGTGTGAAAAAGTAATTGCCCCCTTGTTAAAAAATAACCTAACTGTGGTGTATCACACCTGAGTTCAATTTCCGTAGCCACCCCCAGGCCTGATTACTGCCACACCTGTTTCAATCAAGAAATCACTTAAATAGGAGCTGCCTGACACAGAGAAGTAGACCAAAAGCACCTCAAAAGCTAGACATCATGCCAAGATCCAAAGAAATTCAGGAACAAATGAGAACAGAAGAAATTGAGATCTATCAGTCTGGTAAAGGTTATAAAGCCATTTCTAAAGCTTTGGGACTCCAGCGAACCACAGTGAGAGCCATTATCCACAAATGGCAAAAACATGGAAGAGTGGTGAACCTTCCCAGGAGTGGCCGGCCGACCAAAATTACCCCAAGAGCGCAGAGACGACTCATCCGAGAGGTCACAAAAGACCCCAGGACAACGTCTAAAGAACTGCAGGCCTCACTTGCCTCAATTAAGGTCAGTGTCCACGACTCCACCATAAGAAAGAGACTGGGCAAAAACGGCCTGCATGGCAGATTTCCAAGACGCAAACCACTGTTAAGCAAAAAGAACATTAGGGTTCGTCTCAATTTTGCTAAGAAACATCTCAATGATTGCCAAGACTTTTGGGAAAATACCTTGTGGACTGATGAGACAAAAGTTGAACTTTTTGGAAGGCAAATGTCCCATTACATCTGGCGTAAAAGGAACACAGCATTTCAGAAAAAGAGCATCATACCAACAGTAAAATATGCTGGTGGTAGTGTGATGGTCTGGGGTTGTTTTGCTGCTTCAGGACCTGGAAGGCTTGCTGTGATAGATGGAACCATGAATTCTACTGTCTACCAAAAAATCCTGAAGGAGAATGTCCGGCCATCTGTTCGTCAACTCAAGCTGAAGCGATCTTGGGTGCTGCAACAGGACAATGACCCAAAACACACCAGCAAATCCACCCTTGAATGGCTGAAGAAAAACAAAATGAAGACTTTGGAGTGGCCTAGTCAAAGTCCTGACCTGAATCCAATTGAGATGCTATGGCATGACCTTAAAAAGGCGGTTCATGCTAGAAAACCCTTAAATAAAGCTGAATTACAACAATTCTGCAAAGATGAGTGGGCCAAAATTCCTCCAGAGCGCTGTAAAAGACTCATTGCAAGTTATCGCAAACGCTTGATTGCAGTTATTGCTGCTAAGGGTGGCCCAACCAGTTATTAGGTTCAGGGGGCAATTACTTTTTCACACAGGGCCAAGTAGGTTTGGATTTTTTTTTCTCCCTAAATAATAAAAACCATCATTTAAAAACTGCATTTTGTGTTTACTTGTGTTATATTTGACTAATGGTTAAATGTGTTTGATGATCAGAAACATTTTGTGTGACAAACATGCAAAAGAATAAGAAATCAGGAAGGGGGCAAACAGTTTTTCACACCACTGTAGAATCTGGAACCAATGTAGAAAGCATTTTAAGACCGAGAAGCTTCTATCTGTGGCACCCCTGCAAGAGAACCACCTCTTTCAACCTTCACAAACATATGCAGTTTTTAATATTTGGAAAAAATTTGGAATTAACTTGCTTAGAGATCTTTATATAGACAACGTCTTTGCATCCTATGAGCAATTACATTCCAAATTTAACATTCCAGCTACACATTTCTTTCACTATCTTCAAATCAGAAACTTTGTTAAACAAAACCTTCCAGATTTTCCTCATCTTGCACCCTCATCCATGCTGGAAAAAATATTGCTCAATCTCAAGGACTTAGACTCCATCTCTACAATATATAAAATCATTTTACAATTCCACCCTTTCAGAGATCCAAGAAGACACTGGGAAAAAGATCTTTCAATTAATATATCAGAAAAGGAGTGGAAAGTAGCAATGCAGAGAATTCACTCGAGCTCCATATGCGCAAAGCATACAATCATACAACTCAAAATTATATATCGAGCACATCTGTTCTCGACTAAAACTCTCCAAAACGTTTCCAGGGCATGATCCAACCTGCGAACGTTGCAACCAAGTCCCAGCCTCACTAGGTCACATGTTCTGTTCCTGCACCAAATTAACATTATTCTGGACAAACATTTTTATTTACCTTTCAGATAGCCTTGGACTCACAATCCCTCATAACCCATTAACAGCTGTGTTTGGTGTTCTTCCAGATGGGTTTAAAGCGGAGAAAGACAAACAAATTGTGATTGCATTCACTACACTTTTGGCACGTAGACTTATTCTCATAAACTGGAAGAACCCAAACTCTCCTCTTTTAAGTTAGTGGGAAACCGATGTGTTATATTATTTGAAGTTGGAAAAAATCAAATACTCAGTTAGAGGATCTGTACAGACTTTTTTCAAAACATGGCAGGATCTAATCAGTAATATTTTAAAATAAGTTCATAAGGCACAGAGAATTTATTAATTTAGGTATGTTTACAAGCCTTAAATTTAACGCCGTTTGGCTTGCTCTCTCTCTCAGGGGTGGGGATCAATCTGTTCTTAATTTTTCTCTTTGTAAAAACTTGATTGCTTTGTATGGATTGTAATAAAATTAGTAAAAAAATAAAAAAATAAATAAATAAATACAGCGTGTGCCTTTATTTAATCATTTGTTTGGCATGCTTGATTTGGCTTTATCTCTGCGCTAATTTAAATATATTTTTCTATATTTATTTATGCTAGTGCTTGAATATACTAATTTTGTTATTCATACATTACATCATTTTGACCTTGTTTATAGCAAAAGCCTTTTGCTGTCTTTTTGCTGATTCACCAATCCAGCTGGTTTCTCACATGTCTACCAAGGCCACTTTTTTCTTAGCTTCCTATCTTGTCTACACAGGTGCACGGGCAGTTTCTATGTGTCATTCCTGTCCTGTCCTGTCCTTTCCCACACTAGCAATTCTGCCTCAAGCTTTAAAAAATAATGCAATATGACTGATTTTTTAGTTAACCATTTGCTCGACTTATCTTATTTGCTTGACATTCTAATTTATGCTTAATCTAAAGTTTCAGAAGCTTTTAATTACTTTTATGGCTATTTATGCTAATATATACATTTTTTCTCTTCCATATTCCTCCTTTTGAGGCTTATTCAAGCCTCACCACCTAACCTGAGATTCCAAAAGAAAGGTAGGGGATGTTGGTTCAATTCTTCTTCAGAGCCTAATATGGACCCCTCGTAGTTCTTCTCAATCTTCAACATCCGTACCCCTCCTCTGGTGGCACAGGAGCCAAACATCTCCCCCATCAATCAACAGGGAGGAGTAAAAGACTTCCTGGCCCTACCCTAACAGTCAAAAAATATGCATAATTAATCACAGGTGTAGATAAAATTGAACATCATAGGAATATCATAATCCACTCAGGTTACAAAATAGGACATTCATAAAGCTGAAAATAATAGTAATAAAACAATTGTCCATAATAAGTGCTTTTGTTCTTCGGTTGGAGAGATATATTTTCAGTGAAATGACATTTTTTCTTCAACCCCTTCAACCCAGGTACTTTGCGCACCGTAGAGGGTTTCCTCCCTGGGGAGCGGTTACTAGCACTTCACCCAGGGAGCCTTTTGGTTTAGTATTTCATTATCTACATTGTCATCAAGAAGAGAATCAAAATCTGAAGTTTGAAGATGTCCATGGTTTAAGAACTTGGATGTACACTTGTTTGATAGCAACTCTGGTAACAATTAATTAGAAAACTGGCAATAAGCAGCAAACTACCATTCAAGGAAATAACGATGCAATCAAGAGAGTAATTTCTGC
>JANRMT010062831.1:21576434-21587189 GCA_026402145.1 Polypterus bichir lapradei | reverse complement strand
TGTTTTTGCCATTTGTGGATAATGGCTCTCACTGTGGTTCGCTGGAGTCCCAAAGCTTTAGAAATGGCTTTATAACCTTTACCAGACTGATAGATCTCAATTACTTCTGTTCTCATTTGTTCCTGAATTTCTTTGGATCTTGGCATGATGTCTAGCTTTTGAGGTGCTTTTGGTCTACTTCTCTGTGTCAGGCAGCTCCTATTTAAGTGATTTCTTGATTGAAACAGGTGTGGCAGTAATCAGGCCTGGGGGTGGCTACGGAAATTGAACTCAGGTGTGATACACCACAGTTAGGTTATTTTTTAACAAGGGGGCAATTACTTTTTCACACAGGGCCATGTAGGTTTGGATTTTTTTTCTCCCTAAATAATAAAAACCATCATTTAAAAACTGCATTTTGTGTTTACTTGTGTTATATTTGACTAATGGTTACATGTGTTTGATGATCAGAAACATTTTGTGTGACAAACATGCAAAAGAATAAGAAATCAGGAAGGGGGCAAGTAGTTTTTCACACCACTGTATATATATATATATATATATATATATATATTGTGAAGACAGAATAACACCAGAGAGACACATAAAGGTTTGGGACCCAGTCCCATATACTGTAAGTTGTGTGGATACTTTCATGAGACATTGTTTGCATGATACAGGGGATTTTTACAGTATATGTGAGGGACAGGAAATGACAGTAATAATTTACAGTGATATAGAACTGATGAGCCAGAGGTGATAAGATGGGTCATCTGGAGGGAGCCGGAAGTGAGATAATATAATAGTCGTATCTTCAGTACCCGGAAGAGGACTGTGTCTTGGATGGATATCTAATCATCATTTTCCTGAAGGACAAGAGAGAGAGGCATTAGCACTACACATCAAATCCCCCCCAGTTGTTGTATTGATGCTACGTCGGGCCCGTTGGCTGCCCCTACTCGCGTTTATGTGACAATACATATATACTGCTCAAAAAAATTAAAGGAACACTTTGAAAACACATCAGATCTCAATGGAAAAAAAATCATGCTGGATATCTCTACTGATATGGACTGGGTAATGTGTTAGGAATGAAAGGATGCCACATCTTTTGATGGTAATAAAAATTATCAACCTACAGATAGCTGAATTCAAAGACACCCCAAAAATAAAAGTGAAAAAATGATGCAGCAGGCTAGTCCATTTTGCCGAAATTTCATTGCAGCAACTCCATATCATACTCAGTAGTTTGCATGGCCCCCACGTGCTTGTATGTATGCCTGACAATGTTGGGGCATGTTCCTAATGAGACAACGGATGGTGTCCTGGGGGATCTCCTCCCAGATCTGGATCAGGGCATCACCTGAGCTCCTGGGCAGTCTGAGGTGCAACCTGACAGCATCGGATGGACCAAAACATAATGTCCTAGAGATATTCTATTGGATTAAGGTCAGGTGAGAGTGGGGGCCAGTCAATGGTATCAATCCCTTCATCCTTCAGGAACTGCCTGCATACTCTCACCACATGAGGCCAGGCATTGTCATGCACCAGGAGGAATCCAGGACCCACTGCGCCAGCATAGGGTCTGACTATGAGTCCAAAGACTTCATCCCGATATCTAATGGCAGTCAAGGTGCTGTTGTCTAGCCTGTAGAGGTCTGTGCATCCCTCCATGAATATGCCTCCCCAGACCATCACTGACCCACCACTTAACCGGTCATGCTGAACGATGTTACAGGCAGCATAATGTTCTCCACGGCTTCTCCAGACCCTTTCATGTCTGTCACATGTCCTCAAAGTGAACCTGCTCTTATCTGTGAAAAGCACAGGGCACCAGTGGTGGACCTGCCAATCCTGATATTCTATGGCAAATGCCAATCGAGCTCCATGGTGCCGGGCAAAGGTCCCACTAGAGGACATCAGGTCCTCAGGCCACCCTCATGAAGTCTGTTTTTAATTGTTTGCTCAGAGACATTCACACCAGTTGCCTGCTGGAGGTCATTTTGTAGGGATCTGGCAGTGCTTATCCTGTTCCTCCTTGCCCAAAGGAGCAGATAACTGTCCTGCTGATGGGTTAAGGACCTTCTACGGCACTGTCCAGCTCTCCTATGAGTAACTGCTTGTCTCCTGGAATCTCCTCCATGCCCTTGAGACTGTGCTGGGAGAAAAAGCAAACCTTTTGACAATGATACGTATTGATGTGCCATCCTGGAGAAGTTGGACTACCTGTGCAAACTTTGTTGGGTCCTGGTATCACCTCATGCTACCAGTAGTGACACTGACTGTAGCCAAATAAAAAACTAGTGAAAAAACAGTCAGAAAAGATGAGGAAGGAAAAATGTCAGTGGCCTCCACCTGTTAAACCATTCCTGTTTTGGGGGTCATCTCATTGTTGCCCCTCTAGTGCACCTGTTGTTGATTTCATTAACACCAAAGCAGCTCAAACTGATTAACAAACCCCTCTGCTACTTAACTGACCAGATCAATATCCCAGAGGTTTCATTGACTTGATGCTATACTCTGATTAAAAAGTGTTCCTTTAATTTTTTTGAGCAGTACATATTTTTGCTTTCCTTTTTTATTTTGTAAACAGAATCTGAAATAACATCAGCCTTCAGGTTGTTTAGCACTTCAGTGTTGTTCAGCCTTTTGATATTTTTTTATTAATGTACATTTTGGTACAATTTTAATGTTTAATTGCCCATTAGTTCTAGCAGTCGAATATTATTGTCATGATTTGGTATAATTTTGGGTACTCATAGGTTGCCAGGGTTTTTTCCCCATCATTAGGTTTACTTCCAGTGTTGCTAGGGGTGTGGCCTCTGAGGTTGGGACCCATGCGTAATCAACACAAATTAGGACAGCTGTGGGTGCAAATCTTTATCCAGTCTGTGGATACCAAATCTCAGAAATGTTCAAAGTTTATCTTTGTGCTTTTTTCCCACATATACTTTCATTATTGACCCTGTCGCTCTCTTGATCACAATTATTTTCTCTAGTATTGGGCTTCAGTTTTGTTTCGCTTTACTTTTTTTAGTCTTATTTTTCTTTCAGTCTTTGCTCAAAAGTTTATCTTCCAGTTTGCTGACGGAACAATCACATCATGATATCACAGGATTCACCATGCAGCATAGTAGGTTTAGTTTTGGGGTCAATGTGTGGCATCACTGAACACGGTGACATGGTCTTAGTGGCTTTTTTGAGACACTATATACTGTATCCCTCAATACTGATTCAAATTTTCACCTCTTCTTATCTGTTATGAATTGCCAGACATTATTTTTGTAATCAAATGATGTTGATATCTTGAAAAATCCATTTTCTGTCTGTGTCTCTGCTTTAAACATTCTTTTTTGTAGAACTTCAGAATGTATTTTCTTCTTATGTTCTTGCATTTGCTGTTTGTATAAGGCAGAGTTTCTCATTTAGGTGCTACTTAATGTAGGCAGATACCCATGTTGACAATGTAAAGTCCTGAAGTTGTATGTAGCTCTGTGGTTTAACACTTCTTTTCAGCCTAGTCATTCAGCCTGCTGGGGCTTTTGGACTATGTGCTGCCTTGAGCATGCTGCCTTCATTTCACTAATAAAAACCTGGCACCTCAGCTACATATTTGTGGACGATAAACCAACTTTCTGATTTAAAAAATGCCTGTAAATACTGAATTTGCTGTTATAGTAAGTGCTTAGATAAAACAACTGCAGTTTCATAACACTCTTATCTTGTAGCTCCTGGGATGTGGAGGTGCTTATGTCTTTGAACATGGTTTGTTTCAGGCTATAGTCAGAAATTAAATACTACAATTCAAAAATGCCTATTGATAGCATCAGCAGACATGGCACTTTTGTAGTTTTCATAAATGTAAAGGGGTGTTCTGGCTGCTCCAATTCTCATTAAGACGTGTCTGTGAATTATATGGACATTCCTGATAGTTTTCAACTAAGGAAGCAAAACAAATAATGCAATTAATGGTTACATTATTGTGATCTTCACTTTATGGTGCACTAGCTTCATGGACTGGCTTCCTTCTTAAATACAGTAATAATGTAATCACTTTAAAATATGCCATTTCAATTAAACGTATTTTTTTTTATAAAATATTATTTTGATAAAATTTTGCAAATACTTTGGAAGATCAATGTGTATACGAAATATTTGCTGTAGTATCCCTTAATATGCTGTTCTTCAGTTTATATATGTATCCTCAGAATCATATTCAGTGATTAACCATGCTTATTCACTTTCTAGACTCTGTTAACTTTATGTCATCCCCAAAATTGTATTGCTGTCGATCTGGTTTGTTCTTTATCTTATCACTAGTGTAAGATCCCTACCATACCTTCTGCCTTGTTTTCACAATTAACAAACTTTACATTGCTAAATAAAACAGGCACTGAAATAAGCTGTTAATTGCTTGAATTTAGTGAAGTTTTTAGATTCTTTTCTGGCCTTTTTTTGTTCTTTACTGTTTCTCATTCCTTCTCTTATTTTCTCAATAAAACCTTGCTTTAACCTTCTGTTGTTGCAGCTCCAGTGTTTATGCTTTTCCTGTTGCCTCTTTGCTTTCCTGAATCGATTAAATTACTCCTCAGTCATGCCGTCCATCACACTCAGCACATGCACACTGACCACAAAGCAGTATGAAAGAGTCAACGGATGACATATGTTCAGTGGAGGGGGAGTAGTCAGCTTTGTACTTTGCTGTCAGCCTGACAGAGGCTGGAGTTAAGAATAATTAATTTGTGGTAGAAGGTAAACCCGCAGAAAGGCTGTTGAACAAGTTAACCTGTGTAAATGCTGGAGGGAGAGAGAGTGAGGTCTTACCTGGCTGGGAAGCCATCTAGGATAGACTACATAAGTGGAGGTGCAACATGGGCCAGGGTCGCTCTAGATTCCTATACCAGTCTGAGGAATCATATAAGGAATGGACAGGGGAAACTGGTTATCATGAACAGTTTAGCTCTGTGGCAAAACGTGGCAGTGCTACTCTGCTATGGATCCAGTTTGGACTCCCTCAGGGTTTCATGGGACATATAGTTCGGAAGAGTGAACCTGCCGGGATCCCTGAGTACCACCATATGGTGCTGCTGGCAAAAGGTCTCCCCATTTTGGGTAACATCCATATGACCTGCTGGAAGTACTTCCGCCATACTGTGTTGTGACTTCAGAAGTTTTCCTAGGTAAAGCATAAAAAGAGCCATCTCACCTCACTTAATTGAGTCAGAAACAGGGTAGAGCAGATAAAACTCATCAGAGGAGCGGAATGGAGAGGAAAGAAAATGAATCACTTGTGGTAATTATACTTTGGGGTGTGATTGTCTGTTAATTGAAGGTACCGTGCAAATCGACAACATTATTTGAACTCGGGACTGTATTGTGTGTATATTGTGTCTGATCATTGGGGCTGAGTTATACCCCCTTGTGGTAACACCTGTTAAACCAGTTTTATATTCCTACACTTGGCTCTCACAGCTGTGGATATGACTGGACAGCTAAGGGCCGTATCAACTTTAACTTGGCACTGTGATTCTGCTGACCACATCCTAGGTTTCTTGTTATTGCTACTTAATTTTAATAAGCCTTCTGTCATATTATACCAAAGATGCATTTTGCTGCACTTCATGCTATTTTGAGCACAGCTTGATTTCCATTCTCATAAAATGGGCTTTGTAAAATTAAGAGGCATAGAATTGCTAATGATAAAAATAAATAAATATATAATCATCTTTCAAAAAGATTCTGCAACATTAATCTGAGTAACACAGTAGCTCAGAAAGTGTAGATGAGGTCGAGACCCAGCAGTGATTGCAAAATGGAGTTATGTTTTTTAGATTTAATCCAACATAGCTAATACAAATACAATGCAAAAACAAGTATTCCTTTATTACAGTATTATGGTGTATATGGAAAGTCTTATTGTTATGCAAGTCTAAGTCATTTAAATACATTCACAGCATTATATTCTGTGCCAGAATCTTTCTGAATGTCAGATCAGATGAAAAATGAAAGATTTCTGTACAAGATAAACTGAAGGTACAATAAATATGTTCACTTCTAAAATCCACATAAAAAGAAGTCAACCAGAGCCCTACCTTTAAACAAACAGCATGACAAGACATTTAATGTGCAATCTGAATTTCAACAATAACACCTACGATCATTAAAAAAAATTGATGTCAGAGTCACAATCTGAATTACTGCATGTCTCTGAAATATAGAGTTGGCAGTTCATTTGACATTTCCTAATTATATATAGTTAAAACCTTTGTGACATTTGAAAGGCACAAAGCAAAGAAAGTTGTACTTTTACCCAACCATCAAAAATGTTGATTATACTCTTTTTTTTTTTTAATTTGATCATCTTTAAAATAAGTTTGTAAAAGTCAGAGCTTGTAAGCTTGTATAGTTTGAATCAGGCGCAAGACATCAGCCAGGCCTGGTTGGTGTGCCATTTAATTACAGAGCATCCACATTTATACATGGCTAATGCAGAATGGCTTAAATGTCTAAAATGTAATGTATATCCTTGAAAAGTGGATGAAAAACAGTAGCTCCAAGATAAAAGCCTTTGCAGAATTCAGAAACTCAATATACTTTCCACAGACAGTGATTGGATGGGGAGTTACATCCAGTCTCCATTTGATCTTAGCTTTTTCTTATCTTTATTTATCTTGTTTCAGTTAATTTCTCATACAACTATTTCCAAAGGAAGACAGTGTAGAGTCAGATGTCACAGTCATCTAATACTGCACTGCATATTGAAACTGATATAATTTTAATCACAATGGGAACTACTTAGTCACTTTATGGATATATTAACAGTCATCAATGAAAATGTAATAAAGTACTCATGCCATGAGGCTACTATGCAAACCACTGTGCTGTCCACAAGGAAAGCTTCTTCTTGTCATAATCCAATTCATACTGTAGCAAGCAAATGTCGAGCAACCACAGAATATGAGAAAGTGAACAGTATCTACTAGTGTCACCTGTTTGACTTTAGATGTCTTTTTGTGATCATAAGAATTACTTCACTTTTTTGTTGTCTGACAGGCACCTCCAGACTCATTGGTATGAGAAAAACCCAACCATTTGATATACCATTCGATTTGTCTTGTCTATTTTGGCCCTCAAGACCTAAAAAAACCCTATTTAGGCCATCTTTGGATAGGACGGTCAAAATTGCTTCTTATCATAACAATCATGTGGATTAGTAATATAGGCATGAGGAGTGTCATTTTATGCTATTTAGAAGATGCTTATCATGAATATGATAATATTTTTGGTGTTTGGCCCTCTGAGAGCCAAACACAAAAGGTTAACAATGACAAATTTTAAATATAACCATGTTGAGTATCATTTTAGACTATTTTAAGGTCAATAATTATGAATAAAATGTTATTTTGGATTTTTGAGCTTTACTAGGGATTTAGCTTACTATGAGCTTCTGTTAGAATGTGCAAACATGACAAATTTCTATTACATTTGAGAATATTTAGACTTTAAGCCTTTAAATTTATATGTTTCAAAAATAAGAAACAATTATTTTTTATTATGCACGTCTACTGCACCTCATGAAGTAAATCATTACATTTCTTATGCGCACCGTCAATTAGGGCAGTTGACTCTAATTCAGACTATTTTGTTTTGAAATTTAATCTCAGTTAACAACACAATATAATGATTTATTCACAATTTTTTAATTTGATGAGAGGTTAATATAATTTTAAAGTCTTTTTTTCATAACACAATTCTTTTCCCACTGACTTATAATCTAAGTACGAGTTCACAAGTACCCATCGAAGCATAAAATTTTGTCCCCAAGTATGAAAAATGACATAAAGATATCATGTTTTAAGAACTAAAACAAGATTACTCTTTGATTCTGTATTTCAGCCTCATGTGTACCATTTAACCACAACCTTAGTGTCAATGCCACTACCCTACCACTGACTCAGATTTCCTCACCTCTTCCTTAAGACCCTGATGCCTGCTATATGCTAGTGTTCTAGATGTATGAAATAATGCATTTGCAATGTAATTATTTAGAAACCTGTCATTAATAAACAGGGTATCCATATATTCATGTACTGAATCTGCCTAATCCAGTCCCAGAGTTGTAGGGGTCAGAGCTCATTCTGCCACCATCTGACACAAAGCTGGAACAAAGCACGAGCGAGATGCACACTTATGCTCACCTATATCAAACCAATTAAGCAAACCTGAATGTGAATGTGAAAGGAAAACCCATGGGAATACAATGCAAATTCCTCACAGAAACAGAAAGTTGTACACCACATAAATAAGCAATATATTAACGAATCTAAACCCAAGATAAACTGGTTTGAATGCCAGGTATGATATTGTATGGTAGTAGGTGTGTGTCCTTATTGAAGCAGAGTCAAGGCAACTCTGTGATAAGTGATGAGATATAATAGATAGTGTCCTTGTCATCACTTGCAGAAGATTAACCAGTGGAGTTAGTGTTAGCTGATCAACACATAAACAAACAACCTTAATTTTATATTCTGTAACACCTTTATATAATAAACACCATTCTAAAGCATTTTACAGTCAAAGTGATACACATATTTAATCATATTTAATCAAAAACCAAGCCAGCAACTCTGCACCACTTTATCTACAGTATCATGCTGTCTGTCTACATAGTGTAAGCCTGCATTTGAATAATTTAAGAATCACAATCTGATGGATATGCATCCACATGTGAGAACTGTCACTCTGATAGCACAAAGTACTCAGGTCAGGTCCAATGGCAGAATATCTGTAGACAAACCAACTGAGATTATGAGTTTATAACACTACAGAACTCTGGTGAGCTTAGTCAACTGGCTGCTGGCTAGATTCAGGCGACCTCAGAAACTAGTTCATATGCTAAGAGGGAGGTTGGAAGCTTGAGCTGATACAGCGCATTGCCGCACCCACTACATGACGAACCACCCCAAGATCCCAAATTAGGACCTGAGTGCAGCTGTGCAATGGGTGACACCTCAGCAGCACACTAGTTTGAATGGAATTGAACAGTTTGAGGTTTTTTACCATGGCTGGAGTGCAAATCCTGCCACCAACCTCAGAATTTCCCTTGCAAGTTGGAGGACCTACCTACAGGGCTCGATGCAGGCTAATGTCATACCCAGGATGGAGCAATTGCAGGTTAAGGACCTTACTCCAGGGCCTAATAGAGTAGAATCAATTCTGGCATTCATGGCCTTTGAACTGGTTACCTTCCCTAGCCTTATTTTTGCTAAATATGGACAAATATAATTTTTATGGATTATACAGCTTATCACACATTGTGCCATGTCATAAAATGACATTGATAGTTGCACATGACCAAGAACCCTTAACTACTGATTAGTGTAATACAACTTTGGAAGCACCCTGAAATTTGTGTATTTCAATAAAGAAAATCTCCTCTTGCAAAGCTTTACACGGTATGAAATATTACAAATCCCAATGCAAACAATGGCTGCTGGAGTTACAGCTTACTCTTGGCATTCAGCATGAGTAATAATACAGAAAATAACCAAAAACAGCTATAAATACAAACAGAATATGTATGTGTTTGCCTCTGGACAAGATATAATATTGTAGGTTATGTCACAAGCGAACTGAAACCTCACTTTACTTGTCAGCCTGCTCATGTGTACAATTAATTGTGTATATACTTTACCAGGAGTGACCATGTATCTCTGTCATATTTTTTCTGTTAGTATGTTGTATATTCTTTATAAAACATTTTGACAAAAAGAGTAGAATCTAGTCTATATAATGAAATTAAATGTTACAAAACAATCAAAACACTGTGGAAGTGATTTTTCTTGTATATATTTAGTATAAAAAATCATTAATGACATTAGCAAATATACATTATTTACATATGTATGTACCAGTGCCCTCCACTGTAAAAATTAGTAAGAAAGGTTAGAAAAAAATCACTGTTGAAGAACTGTCATCTTGCACTGAAAAAATGAGAAGCATCTGACTTCTAATTGAAACAAGTTCATTCAAAGAAAAACAAAGCCCTCATCAAGAAATAAATACTTTTAACAAAATCACAAGTGCCACAATTGTTGGCATCCCTGCATTTAATACTTTGTAAAACCTCCCTTTGCCAATATAACAGTTTTCTCTTGTAAACTTTTGTAAGGTTGGAGAATACAGATCATGAAATCTAAGACCATTCTTCTTTACATAATCTCTCCAGATCATCAAGGGTCCTAAACCTTCTCCTTTGTATGACATTTCTTCAGCAAACAGTGATTTTTTTTCTAACCCTTCTTACTAATTTTTACAAGGAGTGCCAATAATAGTGGAGGGCACTGTATATACAGTATACACATATATACCTGTATATAATGTTGATGACTGGTCCAGCATGGGCTCAACAGTCAGGGTACCATCCCGCAAATCCCCATTAAATGTCAAAAAGAAATAATGGCCACAGCCGCTTCCTTTCAAGGCACAAAAGTATGCTGGATAGAGGAACTTTGTCCACATCCTAGCTAGGTCTTTAAATGAAATCCCACTTCTGGTCAGCAGACTGAATATACAGGTATAGTAACCATCCTGGAAGGATAGGGCTTCTAAAGCTTGCATTGGAGTTTAGTCAGGGATCATTTGGTGCCTCTCTATGGAGCTGAAGAAGAAAGGAAAAGGAAATTAGTGAGAGTGCCCATTCTCATCCCAGGTGGAATTACTTACCTCAGCAAAACCCTGAAGATGTCCCCTGAAAGTGATATATATACTATATAT
>JANRMT010062831.1:21483209-21520928 GCA_026402145.1 Polypterus bichir lapradei | reverse complement strand
TATATATATATATATATATATAGATCGAGAGAGAGAGATTTACATACATAGGCCTACTATATACACGCATAATAACAGGTGACAAAATGCAAACACCTGAACAATGAGCTCAGTCTTTGCTCCATTAGGAATTTTAGACATCTAAGCCTCAGCCTTGAATGAGTTTCACAACGTATACCAGGGCCCGGGGACAATTAAACGCAAACGTCCAACATTCGTCACCGCCATCGACGAGAAGGGCCAACGGATACGTGATAATACTGTACTGTATTATTGAAATTGACTCTCTTTAAAGACCTGAATTTGCCTCAAACATGATTATCAAATTAAAATAAACACATACACAACACATGCGTATTTTGAGCTGGCACGGACTCCCCATAATCTACGCTGGCGCTCCCTACAGCTTTTTTTTTAGCACTTGTATTTATTTCCACGGACACGACAAGTTTCGTCTTGAGCACTCTAAGAAGCCAACTGCAGTTGAGCCAATGACCGACTCTGACAAATATTTTGGTTATGATTAAAGTGGAGATTTTTTTCATACAAATAAAAAAATTCCAGTTCATGGCATCTTAGGCAGATGTTAGCAATCAGGCCGTGACTTCTAACGAATAACCTGAAACCTGCCCCCCACATTAATGGAAGCACACAGAACTTCCCCGACCAAAGCCATCAGTTTAATTACATTTATTTGACTTACCAGCTCGGCTATAAATAAAGCCTCCGGTAAATCCCGGAAATGTCTCATCCCAGTCATTTTAATCCACAGGTAGCTGCTGTCTGTAAATGATGACAACGCATTGTTCACCGTCTTTTATACCTGGACCCATTCCTGACCCCGCCTCGGAGTTCCGAAGCCCATGACTCATACTGCATTTTTTTTAATTATTTTTTAAAAGTCAAAAAGAGTTCATTAATCCTTAGGTTGCCGTCTTTGACCAGACCAAACTCTATACACACTTTTTGTTTTCAACACAATCACCATATTTTATCTCATGACAAAACAAAATTCGTAGTATTGAAATCTTGGTGTGAGTGTTCAATGTGTCATTCAATATGAATTCATTCCTCACAGTGCGACATCGACTCCGCCAGCCGAGTTCATGTGAAGTGTAAACCGCCTGTTCGCCGACCCGAGGTAAACTAACATCTGGGAAATAAACCCCGTGCCGGTACTGTAGGGCGTACAGCTCGTCGAACATGGCAGCGCCATTAGTTCATGGATTGTTTTCTGGCTTCGACACTTGTTCCAGAAATTGCAGACTTGCCGAAAAACGTATGCGCTTTATTTCAACGAATTTGAAATCTCCGCGGTGATCCTGTTAGTTGGAGAGTTCAAAATGAGCTGTCCTAAACTTTCTATGTGATAGCGTGCCACTTTGCAGAGCATAACATTTATAATATTAAGACGATATCTGCCCCGTTTGAGTTTCTAACTACAAATGTCTTTTTGCTTAGCTTTATCTTATTTCGGATACTTTCGTGGCATGCGTTAGTAACGTTTGGTATTTTCACCCAGTGAATATATCTTATTATTGCGATTGCTCGAGGTATCTCATTTTGTCACTTAGTTGTACCCCTGAAAAGATGACACTGTCTACAGATGCGTAGCGGTTACTCGTTCAAAATGACTGGCTTGTTAAACCTTTCTGAGGTCGACGTGGCGGCGCCATTTTGTGATCGCTCAAACTTCCAAATGCCGCTATTGAGCAGTGATGAGACTTCTGAACATGTCATGCATTCTGCACTGTTTTGATTTCAAATGAGATATTTCATAGAGATGCATCATTGAAGCAGTATGTAGCGACACAACAGAAAGTCTGTTTTGACAGTTTTGGAGCAGGGGAACACTTCGTGAGCAGCGGGTCAAATACGGTACATTGCCTACGATGACATGTACAGTTTTATAAATAACATTTTATGGTCAGCATTCTTAATGATTTCGCATATCTCTCTACAGCAACACTATGCTTTTTAAAGTACAGTACAGAGGACACAAAAATACTCTTAATTAAAGCGTAATGGAGCCTCTTTGTAAGAATTACTCACAGAAGGTAAAGTATTCCTTTGTTATTCAGTCGATTTAAAAAAACTGTTGAGCACACTGGTAGCTTTTTAAACTGGAAGGACTGATTTTCATGTTAACAGAAATTCAACATCAGCAGTAACACCGAAGTGCACATTATGGACGACACCGGGGTCGAAGTCTATGAAGATAAACGTCAGTGAAGTGTTGGATGAGAAGTCGGACATGAAAGGGAAAGTTAGCGATGGTGCTGCACCTTAAGGTAAAATTAAAACAAGTCATGTCACTGCAATAGTAAAGTCTTTTTAACTCTGATTTGTCAAACGGCGTTTTAATCTCTAAAAGTGTTCTGCGTTACTTAGTACTGCTGTTGCAAGATGAAATCCGTGCTCTCTTCACAACTGTAATTCCAGCACGTTATTAATTTTTTAAAATAATTTCAGACATGAAAAGGAGATTTTAATTTAATATTAATCAGTAAGACTGAGAGATTACATGATTAATATCAACAAGGTTTTGATATTCAAATTCTGCAGATAATAATCCATTGTGGTTTATCCCTCACTTATTACTGTGGTGGTACACCAAAGTTCTGTTCTTTGACATGACTAGAATCTGGGAAAGTGTTAGACAGTAGAGATGTTTAAATTACATAGGCATTCAGAATAAAAGTGATTAGAACAATTTGGTTTGTTTAATATAAATTAACTTTGTATGGAAATTAAATATTAATCATTAAAGATGTTAACAAAAAAGTAGTAAAGAGAATATGTGTTGGCAAACAGATTTCTTAAGTTTAATCTACTGCTACAGTTTGTAAATCGACATCCCTAAATGAGGCAAACAAACCCTGTGTCCCCTGGCCTATATGTAACGACCGCCAAGCACAAACCCGATTCATTTTTACTATTTTGATATTTATGCAGCACCAGTCCGGCATTTAAAACAAATGCTGCTGCCCTTATAGAGTCATAACTTTTATTACAAACAAATAACTAGATACATTAGAACTTGTCAAGGCTTGAATGAATACAAATGAACTTCATAAAACGCATGTAGTGAAAAGTTAAGCAAAATGACACCTTTTATTGGCTAGCTAAAAAGATTACAATATGCAAGCTCTTGAGGCAACACATCTTGCCTGAAGAAGGGGCCTGAGTTGCCTCGAAAGCTTGCATATTGTAATTTGTTTAGTTAGCCAATAAAAGGTGTTATTTTGCTTGACTTTTCATTACATTCATAATGGATAACACGGTACAACACCCTAGTACTATAAAATATATGAAAACCCCACAACCCAAAAAAACACTAGTGAAATAATGAATAAAAAAAAATCTATAAAGAAACGACAATAACACAAAACAAGTCAGTCTAACAATATATTGTGAAAAGAGTAAAGAAAAAACGTGACATGTCCCCTTGTATCATAAAACCAAACAGTTAAGGCACGGATTTCACTTCCTTACTGCAAACTCTCAGTTCAACATTACTCTCCTCCCACACCTGCCTTGAGACTGCTACTGGGCCAGTTTATACAGGTGCACAGGTGACTAATCTCTTAAAGACACACTCACACTATTTAGGCCATCCATATTTGTTAATCCTACATTTAGATAGAAACCTCCCACATTTGAAGGCAAGTGAAAAACTTAACACTATACTGTCAGGAGTGATGCCTTAGTGGTAGAAATGAAATTTTCAGGTTAGTTAGTAAAATGTTTTATTTCTCTGCTCTGTCTTCTACTGACATGATGCCCTTTTCTTTTTTAAGAATCCCCTGTGCAGTCATCGTCACGTACAGACATAGGATCCATCTCCTCTGACAGTGAGGGTACACCTCAGACACCTAAAAGAGCACAAACTGAGAATGATTCGACTTCTGCAAAAGAGCTATTTGCAATTAAACATAATTGAGTTGCACATTAACATATCTGTGGTAATGTAGTTTGGGAAGAAGTTGAATAAGCAGTATGTAAGAATGCAAAGACTAAGTAACCGTACATTAAGAAAAAAATAGAAAACAAACATCTGTTTTCTATTTGAGTTCTGCAGTTTCATTACATTTTGTGAATTTATTTCACAGCTTTTTTTTTTTTTATTTTTAAAAGTACTTTATTGAACCAAAAAGAAAAAATAACAAATGTCAATATATATTAAAGTACACATACAACAAAACATATTATAAATGAGCAATACAATAAAATGAAAAATAAAAAACCCAATTGACCCCGTGTAACCCCACACGCAGTTATCATATAAATATTTTAGATTTTCTCACCCCCCCCCCCCCAAGTTCCCTCCTCATTTATGTTCATAGTAAATACAACTAAGGCCCAGTCAGCCCCAATTCCAAGTGGTGTTCACAAAGTATCACTTACTACAAAAAAACTTCAATTTTTACAATTTCCCAACGTGTTACCCTACAACAGAAGCCAGGTGGTGACAAGATATTATAAAAATACAGAGAAAGTGGCACAATTACAGACAAAACATGGTGAGACTTGGTTAATAATTTAATTTCAGCTATGACTGAAAAGCATGGGTATGTGTAAACAGTATTCATTTTTTCTTTGCTAAATCAATTACTCTTCTTCATTTGCTTTTAATAAGGAATTTAATACACTTTTCACAAATGCTGTCCTTATGTATTTTACTACATAAAGACTTTTCTATTAAGGAATTATGTACTCGCATTCTGTTTAATTTTCTGTTAACTTTATTTTAAAGTTGTATCTTTTAACGTTTTCTTTCTTCAATCTGTGTCAGATTTTAAAATATTTTTTTGTGTTTTGTATCAAAGAATATTCCTCCAAAAGAAATATGAGTGCAGTATGCATTAGGTATTATAATACTGTTCCCTTCACTGAAAGACCCCAATTCAACAAAAGGCTGTGTAAATCTGTCTGTCAGCGTATCTGTGTATCTGTCTACCTGTTTGGAGAGCATCTGTATGTTTAATCACACCATTTGTATCATTGCAGTTTTAAAGAGTTGTCAGACAATTTGTAATGTAGGTGCCTCAATGTTATTTTTTCAACTTAGTGGGATGAAAAATGGACAAATATTATGGTCCAAAAAATTAGCTTAAATTCCCAGATAGTTATATGTTTGCCTAATTTTTGTGTTCACTTTTTAAACCTATTATGTTCTCCATTTACTGTAAGACAGCTTACTGTACTTCATATAGCAATAAACCTGTAGAGGTTTGAAGGGAGTTATTTCACTAAATTAAGAAATCCAGAAAAGGTTTTCACAATGTATTGGCTTAAACTGTTTAGGGAGTGAGAAGATTGAGTTGTTTTTAATTTTATGCCGTTTTCCTTTTGTGTTTTCAGGAGCACTTTTGTGAGGAAGAAAGTAGCATGGCACTTAAAAGCAACGCCGCACAAAATATTCTGCAGGAGCAGTGGCAACCACTGAAGAGCCAAAGACAGTTGAGAAAGTAAGTGGCCAGGCACTGAATGATCATTTAAACTTGCCTGAGGATCAGCTAGAAGGTGACAGCTGTAGAGAGGCTGTTCCCTTACTGAAACATGCGACAGTCCGGGCCCAGGTCATCTCAAAGATGAGATCAGCCTTCAAGTACAGGCCACAATTAATCCATGATGCAGAGAAGTCGACTACGGCACTTGAAGTGTGTCCGTGGTTTCTGGATGTGAAAGGCCTGGTAAGTTTATCATTCTAACACGTACCTTTTGAGACATTTTACATTTTAATATTTAACCCCACTTTTTTGTACTTTACTGTATATATCTTTATGTTAAGGTTGTCACTATGTATATTTAATATTTCTTAGTGATGCATGATTGAACATAATCTTGTCATCGCCTTAAAACTGCAGTCCAAAATTATGTCTAGTACTTTTTTTTCCAATACTGTGAGGTTCTTCAAGACTTTGAATTCCTTTTAGGAATGGAGACTTCACACTAGCTGGAAGAATTAACACTGTTAAGATGAATATTCTTCCTAAGCTCCTTTTTTTATTTCAAAACATTCCAATATACATTAATAAATCATTTTTTAGGCAATTAGATTCGACAATAACCTCATTTATTTGGAATTCAAAACATCCACGCATCAAAAGAGCGACCCTACAAAGACAAAAGGCAGAAGGCGAACTTCCAGTTTTATTACTGGGCAGCAAATATACAGGCGATAAGAACCTGGACACAAATAGAAGAACATACACAGGCTTGGTCCGCAATAGAATTAAATTCCTGCAGTACTTCATTGTATTCCTTGCTCTGTGCTCCAATAAACACACGTTATCGGCAATACACTAATAACCCAATTGTGCTCCACTCACTTAGAATCTGGAACCAATGTAGAAAGCATTTTAAGACGGAGAAGCTTCTATCTGTGGCACCCCTGCAAGAGAACCACCTTTTTCAACCCTCACAAACATATGCAGTTTTTAATATTTGGAAAAAATTTGGAATTAACTTGCTTAGAGATCTTTATATAGACAACGTCTTTGCATCCTATGAGCAATTACATTCCAAATTTAACATTCCAGCTACACATTTCTTTCACTATCTTCAAATCAGAAACTTTGTTAAACAAAACCTTCCAGATTTTCCTCATCTTGCACCCTCATCCATGCTGGAAAAAATATTGCTCAATCTCAAGGATTTAGACTCCATCTCTACAATATATAAAATCATTTTACAATCCCTCCCTTTTAAAGATCCAAGAGGACACTGGGAAAAAGATCTTTCAATTAATATATCAGAAAAGGAGTGGAAAGTAGCAATGCAGAGAATTCACTCGAGCTCCATATGCGCAAAGCATACAATTATACAACTCAAAATTATATATCGAGCACATCTGTCTCGACTAAAACTCTCCAAAATGTTCCCAGGGCATGATCCAACCTGCGAACGTTGTAACCAAGTCCCAGCCTCACTAGGTCACATGTTCTGGTCCTGCACCAAATTAACATTATTCTGGACAAACATTTTTAATTACCTTTCAGATAGCCTTGGACATACAATCCCTCCAAACCCATTAACAGCTGTGTTTGGTGTTCTTCCAGATGGGTTTAAAGCGGAGGAAGACAAACAAATTGTGATTGCATTCACTACACTTTTGGCACGTAGACTTATTCTCATAAACTGGAAGAACCCAAACTCTCCTCTTTTAAGTCAGTGGGAAACCGATGTGTTATATTATTTGAAGTTGGAAAAAATCAAATATTCAGTTAGAGGATCCGTACAGACTTTTTTCAAAACATGGCAGGATCTAATCAGTAATATTTTAAAATAAGTTCAAAAAGGCACAGAGAATTTATTAATTTAGGTATGTCTCCAAGTCTTAAATTTAACGCCGTTTGGCTTGCTCTCTCTCTCAGGGGTGGGGATCGATCTGTTCTTAATTTTTCTCTTTGTAAAAACTTGATTGCTTTGTATGGATTGTAATAAAATTAATAAATAAAAAAAAAAAAAAAAAAAAGGAATGGAGACTTCATCCAGGCTTCTGGAGACATGGGTCACATTCTTCAAGACCAAACTCATCAGAAGGCCAAGAACATTACTCAGACTTATTGCTGAGCTCACTTATCCAGTCTGCCGAGAATATTCATGATCCAAAGTAAATATGACAAAGCTATGTTTAAAATGTTACAGTTTGTATTATTCAGTGGCTTTGAGTTATTGCTGTCAGTATTAGTGTACTTCAAAAATTGTCTGAAAATGCATAAACTAATTTCATGAGCTGGATAGTTCAAATATGGGCAGCCACTTAGTAAAATCTTTCTCTGAAGCTCAACGTGTATGTTTTTAAATGTGTGATTTTTGTTTTTTCCCCTTTCTGCAATGTGTGATAGTCACATGGCATCAATCCTGCTGCTTCGATATCTGTTTCCACCTCCACCAAACAGAGGGCTGTAAAGAAAATTGTCCATGAAGCTGTTGACCGTGTTGTCAAATTTCACAAGGTCAGCATCTAAGAAGGTGTTCTCGAGAAGTGTACTTCAGAGTCTAAATGTATGTGTTGCTAACCCTGAATTTTTTTATTGTTTATTTATTTATTTTCATACATGCTGTAGCCTTGAAGATCACATCAATCAGACTGAGGAGCGAACAGTCCTACCTTCTGGCAGCTGGAACAAAGCAAAGAACAGCATCCATGACTTCTACATTGTACTGGATGGTCAGCTCTTTCCTTGTCATGTGAGGTCGTCCCTGTCAGTTTTTGATGAACTTTTTAAAATACATTCTATGTTTGACATCTCTTATGATGAGTCATTTGACAAAGCATGTACACTGTAATATAGACCACCATATAGAAGTAGAGGTGTCAAAAGAAAGAGAAATGGATAAGAAAAGAATAAAGAAAGAAAAAAAGGAAAAGGGACTGAACTTTATTGTGAAGAATAGTGGTTTTGTTGCTGATTTGTGCACTGTGCTGAAAGAAAGCAAAAGAAGAAAATAAAAGTGTGGGCCTTTGGGACTTGTGTTTCGGTGTCTGTCTGTGTCGGGGCTGATCTTCTTCAGTGTGTTGAGAGATTGTATTCTTTTTCATGCTTTCTGAGAGCATCTTTTAAAAATTACATGTTTGTAGTGACCCACCACTTCTACATGAAAATTCCTTTCCTCCAATTTGCAGACCAGAGCCCCCAGCTGATATTTCTTTGCCCGAGTGGTCTTTAGATAGTCCACAAACATCAAATAAAGTTGTTTAGACCAGAGTTAGCACCCAAGAAATGTGTGCATCTACAATTGCAAAACTTCTTGGATGTGGTGTTGCCACTAATGTAATAAAATCAGCTGTTGAAATTTTAGAGGAATTTGTTCATGACTTGCATGCAGATATAAAGGAAGAAGTGTTAAATCTGCTCCCAGCTGATCGTGGGTTAAGATCCAAGGTACAGGAATACTTTGATAATCGTGACAACCCTGTTTCAGATTTTAGCACAGAGAGCAAGTGGAATAAATATCAGTGACAAGGGGGTTATGGTGGAACCTGTTGAGGTACCATTAGGCGTGTGATACGACTCGAGAAGGAATTGGAGTTGAGGTACTTACGATAAAGTTCCTGTGACTGACAAGTTAGTATTTGTGCCACTGTTCGAAACTCTAAAATTCATATTTTCTAATCCACAAGTTCTTGGAATATACTGTGAAGCCCTGTTAAGAAACCAGTGTATTTAAAGATTTTTGTCATGGCAGTTACTTTAGAAATCACCCCCATTTCTCCAAAGAAAAATTGGCTCTTCAAATCCAACTATTTTATGATGAGTTTGAAATGGCAAATCCTTTCGGCTCAAAACAAGGTATCCACAAGATTGGAAGTACAATATTTACTTTGTTTTAAGAAACCTGTAAGAGCCAATCTTTGAAAGTTAATGCTTTAAGTTAGTAGGTTTTGCTTAATTTGAGTAGCATATAGTTTTCTTTCATAGCTGTAGATTATGGTATAACCTTTTACCCCCTGTAAGTTAACATGAGGTAGATACAGCATGAGTGTTAATTGAGTCAGTTTTGGAATTAGTCCTATTGCTAGCATGGACTGAGAGACCCATTTGCAGTTTGTAAATGGGACAGACATACAGTTTTCTGACCGTTTAGAAATGGATCTACTGTATGAGAAAACTTAAAGAAACAAAACAATACAAGCTTTAAACAGAACTTTACTTTACTTTGCAATACCATCTTTTTCTCTGTTTTTGTGGAAACTGTTTTACTATGAATTTTTACTAAAGATTTTAAAAACAAAGATATTTTTTTCTCTGGAATCATTGCAACGCATCAAGCTATTGTTAGAATCCCATGAAGCAAACTAAAGCTGCACAACTTTGATAATCTTGGGGAAACGCAGCCACAAAACCTTTCCCCAAAGGTCAACTCTGTCTTACTGAACATTCATCTTGCAGCACTTTTTCACTTAATAATAATAATAATAATAATAATAATTCTTTGCATTTATATAGTGCTTTTCTCACTACTCAAAGCGCTTAGCAATTGCAGGTTAAGGGCTTTGCTCAAGGGCCCAACAGAGCAGAGTCCCTTTTGACATTTTATGGGATTTGAACTGGCAATCTTCCGATTGCCAGTGCAGATCCCTAGCCTCAAGAAGTACGGCTTCAATACAGTTTTAGAGCTCTTAGTCAACGATGTCAAAGTACTTGAAAGCACTGGGATCAAAATACGTTTTTATGCTGAGCCTGCACAAGGAACAGCAGCGCAAGTGACAGGTGATGATTTGGGGTTGCACACATTTCTTGAGTATGTTCTGCCGTTTATGTCTGGTTGACAAACGTACATCACAGTCTGTATACTGATGATGAAGCAGGGGTCACTTTACGTGATAAAGTACTGCATAGTCAGCACTGCAGCAAACCTTTAAGTGATCCTACAGTTCTACAGTCTTGGGGTGAAGCGAACATGCCTGTTAAATGACCTTGAATATTTTCCTGTTTCTGACAATCATGCAGCAGATATAATGCATGATATTCTGGAAAGAGTGGCACAACTGGAAATCAAGTTGCTCTTTGGGTACCTTTATGAAAACTTTATATTCAGACAAGACTTATATAATAAGATATACTCCTATGATTATGGCTATGTTGAGGGAAAAATAATCACCCAACACGGTTACATTTTGTACAATTGGGAAACAGCATTGGACTCGGTGCTATGCAGACATTGTGCTTGAACCTCAATATTCCTTTGATTTTTGGGGATCATGTTGATGAACGAAATGAATACTGGAGGCTCTTACTACTTTTGCTACAAGTCATAAATTTAACTTTCTCCCCAGTAATTAGTGGGTATGACCATCTACCTCAAGCACCTTATTTTTGAACTTCACAAGCTCTTTAAAATCAATGCCACCTGATTATCAAACACCATTTCATGAGCCATTACTTCACATGTGGGCAATAAGATTGAAAGCAAAACATCTTTTTTTTTTAAATCCTAGTAAATAATTTTCTTATGCATTTACCACATGAAATGGTCTGTAAATTTTTTTACTGTTTTCAAAATATTTCACACAATAAATATATATTTGGATGAAACCAGCTGGACCGCTGCTGTACATGTGGGGCGGAGGAGCCCGGCTGGCTCATCAACGAGATACTGGAGGCCTTCGAAGACGCCAGTGACACCATGGGTATCCTGCTTTTGGACCGTGACAAGATCCAGGACATCTAGAAGACGCAGGGGTGCCACCTCCACTGCATCCAGGACCAAGCCGGCGTGCACCTGTATGTGCAGACCGGGCAGCTGGTCAAAGGGGGATCACTCTGCCAGTGTTCAGGGTTGCACATCTTCGTTGGAGTCATTTCACCTGCATCTGGACCATGTCATACCTGGTAAGGGCCCAGAAACCTGTCCTTTGTGATCTGTATTTTGTGAGGGAGTGGGTGGCATTGTATTTTTGTCTCTGTCTCACCCTTTCTTTCAGGCACTTCAGCCAGCACAGCCCACTTTCAGGCCTATCTCCTGGAAAGCTTGGTGTAGTGGAACAAGGACCGCGTGGCACAGACAGTGGAGGCAACAGAACGTCATCTCGTCTACTACAGTGACCAATTCCAGGAACCTCAACAGTCAGCCTGATTGAGGATTACACCCGGCCTGCGAAGTACACTGGTGAGGCGAGCGTCCAGCTCTATCCAGCCCTTGACTGTGTGTCTGTCTCCATCCCTCCCACCTTTTCATTTTAAGCCAGTTCCCTCTTTTCCACAGACGAGCTCATCAGCGTCTAGTACCTGTTTTCGCAGACCAGTCGAGTGCTGGAGGAAGTGATGGGCAGGGATCCTGACACTCCGGAGAAGGACTTTGCCCCACTGACTGAAAAACCCATTTCGTATAAGATGCCCCAGTCGCGCCCTGCCTCACAGTCCGGGCCAGCCAACCAGGAGACGTCCCCTGGAGACGAGGCTATTCAAAGGGTGTGCCACGAGCCGGTAAGTGTCCCCCGAGGAGTCGTGATATACCTGTAGATTGTCTGATGAGTACTCCCCTCTCTCACTCTTGCTGTCTTCCCCCAACAGGATAGCTTTGTACCTAACAGTGGCCTAGGTTACCAGCACTTGGTCAACCTGGCCTGTAGTGGCCTGTAGTGTCGTGGAGCTACGTCACCATGCCTACGTGACGCAGCGCCAAGTGGCAGAGATTGTCGCCCTCTAGGAACGATTGCCAGAGGGCAACAGGGCCCCGGTTCAGTTCCCGCCACTCCACCAGGAAAGACAGATGAAGGGGAGGTTCTGATGCAAGTGCACGCACACCAATGTCACCCCGGGAGTGGAGAGCTTGCAACAGTAGGTGCTCAATCTCTTTGACGGCCTCCGTCCTTTTGATCAGGTGCATCGATAGTAGGATTGACTCTCTCCTCTCCGCCCCTTCTGCAGGTGCATGGTTTGCCAAGGCAGCCAAGCCACGCAGATGTCTAACATCAGCCGCCTTATGGAGGCCATTTGTATCCAGCTGTCAAGGATTCACCCCGAGAGAACCACCATCTGCGGCATGAGGGTGAACCGCTGGGCAGCCATCATGAGGGATTACATCTGTATCCTGGAGAAGGTCCTCAGATACCTGGTACTCCTGGCCCGGACCCGTATTCAGCACTTCCCCCTCAGGCAGTGCACCCTGGCACAATGGTAAGTACACACCAGACAAGTAGGGTCCGTGTGCCCCTCTCCTCCCCACTCTGACTTCCTTTGATTTGTGTCCCTGCAGGCACTACGCTCACACCAGGGACCTGGTACAACAGGCTCTGGAGCAGACCATGCCGTTGCTGAGCACCTCAACCCTGGCTTCAGAGCCCACCCTTGCCGTGCGCCCACGTGTCCTGAGCTGATCACTGCACAGGATTTTTTTGTTCCTTGCCTGCCAGATCTGTCTGGTCAGGTGACGCTCAGGGCCTCATGAATGCGGCACCACCCATCATCGGGCACCCCAACCCCGCCATTGCCACATGAAGCACCTGGCACTCCCCCTGCCGGCCGACACTCCTGTTCCTCCACCGCCACCGGCACAACCTCCTGTACCCCACACCACTGCCTGGTGGCACAGGAAGAAGCAGGAGGTGAAGGACCATGAATTCTGGTTTGAAGAGGCTACTATATTGTCTGCAAGATTAGAAATTCCAGTAAAGCTTCCAAGGACATGCCTCAGAAGAAATCGAATGGAGTCAGGCTTTGAGGTAGTGCCTGAAAGTTTCTATAAAGAATATTTAAGCATTCCAGTAGTAGTGCGTATCATTCAAGAGCTGAAAGATATTTTCTCTGATAATCACTTGAAAGCACTTAAGTGTCTGTCCTTAGTCCCTTCAGTAATGGGCCAGCTGAAATTTAACACTTCAGAGGAAAATAATGCAGATATGTACAGAAATGATCTTCCCAATCCAGATACACTCCCAGCTGAGCTCCATTGTTGGCGAATCAAGTGGAAGCATCGAGGAAAGGATGTGGAGCTTCCATCAACTATTTATGAAACTCTGCACTTATCAGAAGTAAAGTTCTTTCCCAATGTTTACTCTTTCCTAAAAGTACTTTGCACTCTGCCAATTATAAAAGTTGAAAATAATAAATACGAGAGTGGCCGCAAAAGATTAAAGGCATACCTTTCTAATACTCCTGTAAATCACAGGTCTAAAAGTTTAGCTCTTCTTAATATCAACTATGATCTTAAGCATGATTTAGATTTAATGGTGGACACTTATACAAAGATGTACCCAGAGAAAACGGATCAGCAGTAACAGATTCATTGCAGATTAATTTGTAAAAAGGAAATGCCAGTGTTTTACTGTTTACAACTACATTGTGGGCCATTTTTTTATATAAATTTATTGTTCTCGGTCTGTCAGTCTGTGCACATGTAATGTATATGAATGCATGTGTGCTGGTTATGTTTGGATTGGTTGTCCCTGAGACAGGAATGAACTGCTATCACATTTCCATTTTGCAGTGTCTGCCTAACTGACTTTTTTATCATTGTCTACATTGCTTTCACCATCGCTTGCAGTGCTTTGTATATGGTTTTTGAAAGATGCCTTTTTGTAAGATAATTTGTTCTGAAACTATTATCAGCGTTACTTCATTTTTGTAATATGTAAATAAGAAGCAGTTTATTGGTACATTGTCTCATTTAGCTGAAAAGGCTAAAAGACACTTGGAGCAAAAGCATTGCCTAAATTAAAGTGCAGACATAATGAAATATTAAAGATAAGTGTGTGCAAAAAAAAAAAAAAAAAGGACCTGGTACTCCAGTAAGGTATCTCAACCAAACAAAGGAAGAAGGTGGAGGCCATCGTTCAGGAGTGGCTGGAGGAAAAAATGGGAGGCAGAAGTGAGATGGTGACTAGGGGGTGGGGGATGTCCATTAAAGGCTTTTATTTATTTATTTTACTTATTTAATCTGTAGATGGGCCCATACTTTACTTTTTTTTGTTCATGAGAAGGCCTACTTAAGATCTTGTTCATCTCTGTGAGTGACTGGCACTTTGTATGTTGGCAGGCCTCCTCCTCTCAATTTTCTTTTTTAATTATGGGCTTCATCTGCAGGGAGGTGTCACTGCCTGTCAAATCGTTTTCTGCCATTTGTATTCTATTTATTGATTGTATTTATTTTTTGTAAATAACTGCCTTTTGTTTTCTGTATGTATATAGTTTTTCTTAGGCCTTGGATTGTTGTTTGTTTTTTATTTATTGCATGTGTATAGTTCCATCCATCCATCCATTATCCAACCTGCTATATACTAACTACGGGGTCATGGGGGTCTGCTGGAGCCAGTCCCAGCCAACACATGGCGCAAGGCAGGCAACAAACCCAGGGCAGGGCACACACACACACACCCACACCAACCACACACTAGGGACAATTTAGAATCGCCAGTGCACCTAACCTGCATGTCTTTGGACTGTGGGAGGAAACCGGAGTACCTAGAGGAAACCCATACAGACATGGGGAGAACACGCAAAACTCCATGCAGGGCGGACCCGGGAAGTGAACCCAGGTCTCCTAACTGCAAGGCAGCAGCGCTACCCACTGCACCACCATGTTTTATAGTTATTTGGTTATTTATTCCTAACCCTTGGATTGTTGATTGAATCGCTGTGTCTGTCTGCTTCTGTCCCGTTGCCCCCTTGAAGTGCTCTCTATATGCAGCTGATCTGCTGTGTGCCCGCACCTTTCATTGCGACGCCAGCGGCCCTCTTCCATCACGAAGATCGGCTTACATTTTAGAAGCACACTAAATCTCTACATACAGTACAACACAATAAACGCGAGTATAGCACCTTTAACTGGAAACTACTGAATTTGTACATGGCCATTCTGCTTTTCCGCTTCTTGCTTGAAGGCCGGCCACTCACTGCATTTGTCGAGCACAAACCACTTGCCCTTGCAATGTCCAAAGTCACTGAGCCATGGTCTGCCCGGCAGCAACGGCATCTGGCCTACATGTCAGAGTTCTCAACAGACCTCCAGCATGTCGGGGGAAAAACAACAAGGTGGCTGTGTCTCTCTCGGTCCACACTAGCAACCATACATATTGGAATTGACTACTCTCAACTGGCAGCTGACCAAGCTAAGGACCCGGAGGACCTCAGTTGTCAGAGGTGCAGTTGGACAGCAGTGCTGCTGAGCTCCTTTGTGTACAGGTTACCTACGGCCAATTGTCTCCAACAACTGGAGATGACACATTTTTGACACTGTGCACTGCCTCTCACATCCAGGGTGGTGGACATCCCAACGTTTGGTGGTGAGAAGATTTGTTTGGCAGGGCCTCAAAAAAGATGTTAGGAGCTGGGCAGCAGAGTGTGTAGCATGCCAGAAGGCTATACATCGCCATGTTAAATCCCCACTGACACCTTTCCCGGTGTCCACTCGTCATGTCGACCATGATCACCTGGACCTGGTAGACCCCTTAGTCTTTCCCACGATTGTGCGCGCCTGCTTACCGTTCCTGACAGGACTACCAGGTGACTTTTGACGTCCACGACTGTAGCAGAAGTAGCGATGGCTTTTATCAGCACTTGGGTTGCACGGTTTGGCACGCACAGTGCACTTCACTTCTGGGCTGCAATGGCACAGGACCCTGTGTACGCCATACCACTGCCTATCACCCCCAAGCTAATGAGTCGACCGTCTACCCTGGGTGCTATTGGGGCTACTTACAGGCTACGTACAGCTCCGAAAGTGGATCTGCAAGTCTCGCCTGCTGAACTGGTGTTTGGACAGCCTCTCCGTGTGCCCCGGGATTTTATCCCTCCCAGCTCTGTCCCCTGGACTGCATCCCGACACCGCTCTCCGCTCCCAGACACAGCAGTCCACTTCCTGCCGGCGCCTTCCACACCTCACGCCTGGTTCTCACGCCATCCGTAGGCAGTCAGCAAACTTTGTGTTTGTCGGGCTGGAGGCACATCGCAGCGCACTGAAACCACCTTATGACGGCCCTTTCCGAGTCCTGGAACATGGAGACAAAGCGTTCGTGTGCTTAACATCAGTGCAGACGGCTCGCCTCAAGCCTGCGCACATCGATTTCCCTCAGGATTTCGACTCTTTTCCGGCTCCCTGTTTTCTCAAACACACATGTACCTACTGAGCATGCAGATGTTCGTTCTCAACTTTGCCTGCCAGCACTCGGATTGGGCGCATGTTGTGTGCCCCGACCAGGTTAACGATGCCCGTGCGTGTGAATTCTGTCGGGGTCTGTGTAAGGATACACTTCACACGCACTGAGGTGGTGAGGTGATGAGTGGACAGTTATGTACGTAGTTTAAACACATTCAGTAATAAAGTCCGTAGTCTTTGACTGCATTGAGAAAACGTTGTCTGACGTGTTTTCGTCCCTTGCAGGGGGCTACACACTGGCTTAAAGCGTTGGGAGAAGAGACATGCTGGTGCGCTTATTCCTCTCCGTCTGCATTCTCCCTCGTGCCATGGGAACACTTCGCAAAGCCGGCACCACTCATTGAAAGGTCTCCGCGCGCGCCCAGCTGCACTTGCAGACGCTGGATTCGCCGCGCATGTACAGTGACGGCGAGGAACGTTCTTCCGCTCGGGTCTGCGTCTGAGATGACAACACAGTATATTCTCTTTAAAATTCTTTTTAAGATGATAGAAATTAGCCGGAGACCGAATCTGAATGTCAATAATGAATGAACACTTTAATAACTGTAAAAGGGAAAGAGATATTTTTTAAATTTTTAATTGAACTTTATTAATCAATACAACATGCATTGGCTCCAGCAGACCCCCGTGGCCCTGTGTTCGGATTCAACGGGTTGGAAAATGGATGGATGGATGGATACAACATGTCATTTACAAATACAATTAAACTGTAAAAAGTAAAATAAAAAAAATCTCATAATCTATTTTCCCCAAAGGTTTTTCATTTCTAGTCAGTTTAGAGAATCTATTATTTCTCTTCTCCTTTATTTTTTTTTTCTTCCTCTTGTTCCTGAGACCACTGTAGTTGTATTTGTCTCTGCACACACTGTATTCACAGGTGTCCACTTTATTTTAATTATTCATACTTTTCCTCTTTTACATGTTAGCTTCACATTTTCTAATTTTCTACTTATCGCCCATTGAATACTTGAAAATATGGCATGAGAGATATGCAGGAGCATTAGGACACCGCACAATGTCTAAAGGAGAGAAAGAAGTGAGAGTTGAAATTAGTTCTTTACTGCTAGTTGCTGACTAAGCAGTAGCCACTAGGAGGCTCTGCTGCAGTGGTGTCACAGGATGGTAACTATAAGGTTCAGTCAGCGTGGGACTGCATTCACATCTTAGTTGATTGCAGTCCAACACCCTAAACAGAAGGCCAAGATTGGCAGTGCGAGCACAACTCTGAGTTCAGACACTTTTGACCACTTACATAGGGGGCAGCTTCAAAGCATCACTGGTAACCCAGTCCGTCACCATTTCCCCTAGTAAGCAGCAAAAGCACACTTTCTACTGGCACGTTGGCTGCTCACTTACTTCAGTACAAGGCCAGAATCAGAGTTATGATGAAGGGTTGTGATGAAGCACAGGGCTGGAAACAAAGACCTTCATTTAATTCCTAATGGAGTCTGATCCCCATGCAGATAGGACTCGACTGAACCACCTGTAATGGATCTCAACCATGTAGGCTGGTGTACACTGTAGCAAGACCCTCTAAAATGGACATTCAGGAACTAGCTCCAGAAGTACGTCAGATATTTCTTTTGAAACATTCAGCCCACATGGAAGCCAAGAGCTCACTCACCTCTGAATACATGTCATCCTCCTTTGTGATGCTTCCTCTCTCCTTCGTGAAAATTAGCACTGTTAATTGCAAGACAAATATCAATATGTAGAGTCCAATCATCACCCACTGGATTACCATATCCTAAAAGAAAGAGCGAGACATCCAACTGTAGTAAAGTTTAGTCACCTCCTCCTCCTTCTCCTCAGGGTAATGCTGACCCACACAGACATTGCCAGCGTCCAAAGAAATTCAAAGTGGAACATAAGGATCGTCTGGTTCAAACATTAACTTCACCAACAAGCCAGGTGAGATTATATGGCTGCCTGGCCCATGGAGCACTTTGCACGCCATAGAGAAGACCATCAGAACCCATCAAATCTGTGGACTCCCATATTTACATCTGAAACAGTTCCTGCAGGCTTTGTTACACTGACCAGCGCCCAATCGTTTTAATGTAAAGAACAGTCCCATCTTAATTAGCTGTAATGGCAGGAGTAGCTACATCCCAGTAAGACTTACCCATACACGCCAGCGGGACTTCTCTAACATCCTAAAATAATATGTCATTATGACAGCGAGACTAATTATACAAGTAACTGCAGGCACTAGTATCAAGAGTATCTTTCTTCCGACTTGAACTGTTTCGCCACTTGTTAAAATCAGGAGGCCGCCAGCAAAAACCTGCAAAAGAGAGACAAATAATGAGAATAAAAGCACAAATCCACAAGTTCTTCATCCCCTCATAACATACTAAACTTGATGCTCCTTATAGACATGGGCCTACATTACAACGTGAATAATCAAATACTAATCATTAAAAATATACACACATTACGCCTTTTTAGACCGGGCACGGAATCCCCGTAGTCTACACCAGGGTTTCCTACACTTTTCTTTATGCATGTGCTGCATTTCCATGGACCAAACAAGTTTCCTCTTCGAAACTTTAAAAAGTTTGCTGCTTTTTGCTCATATTAAAAGAACAGACTAGGTGTGCGCAGTTCGATAAAATGAACATAATTAAACCAATAAAACTTTATGAGCTACAAAAGCATTTAAAACTCATATTATAGTTAGCATCCTGTACAAAAGCTGTAAAGGAGCTGCTTCAGAAGCCGAGCTAAAGAGCAAGTCTGCCAAGTATTTCTGTGATAAAGAAAGAACTGATATATTGGGTTGTATTAAGTTACATGCATATTACGTCACAATTTGTGTTTAGCGGCCATTTTACCAGGGAATGTCGAAGATGTCGTACGTCGCTCAGTTAGATGCAGAAGGTTCGATGCGGTATTGCAAGAAGTTGGAGGCAATTGGCGGCAGGGATCCATATGATAATATAACAAAGTGGGCGCGAGATGAAGAAGTATTTCTGCCTTGTTTATTTAATTATTTGGTGCTTGGTAAAAGCCATTGTTCCAGTGAACAGGCAGATGACAGATCTTGCTTTCTAAGTTTGCATCCAAAGTACAGCAAGGAGTTCATACCTTGTTAATTAGATTGTATTAATTAGGCAGAGAAAAGACAAATCTACCAAAAGTTTTTGAAACGAACTTTATATATATATTGCTATATTGTATTAAAATAAGCTAAATGGCTTACAATTTTGCAATAGGAAACTTGTTTTTCTTCAAAATAAATCATAGCTTGGGACTTTATATAATGAAATAAAGTTTTATATTATGAAAATGTGAACTAGCATTATGCATTCAACAAGGTTCTCTCTCATGCATGCACAGACTATACATACACAGAAAACTATCAAGAAGCAAGTAATTGTCATGATTTATATGCACTTTACAGCAAATATTCAACCTGAGGATCCTAAGTGAAAAATAATTGAACCATCAGCATGACCTCTATCAAACTGTGTTAATTATGTATTAATTGATACAGTTAAGTAAAAGGTACAACTGAAGGGCACATGTTTGATAAAGCACAACACTCTGTAACAATTTTATCCAGGGTTGGGGGTCTCTCCTTCCTGTGTAATTAGGTAATCTACTGGAATAATACTTTTTAAAATGAAATATTTCTGGGTGATATTTCCAATAACATGTTCTACATGGATTCGGAGATGTGCCATCTTCCTGGTTCTTTCAATATGCCATGCAGGCATCTGGCTTCTGCCTTCTGTGAAATCTGGGATTTTAACCTTGGCAACACAGTACTCCCACACTTTCTGCAATATCAAAACCTCTGTCAGCCAGAACAACATCTCCAAACTGAAACTTATCTAAAAATTCAGAATTTTCAGTAATGTGTTTGTCATTCGCACGACTACCCCAACCAACCCTGGGATACAAATTTCACTGCTCCTTGGGGTGATATACCTATTAAGTATTTGGCAGTGTTTTTGTGTTTGTATGAAGAATAGATAGATACTTTATTACAGTTTTTCTCAAATGCTAAAACACAAAAGCCAATCCTCTAAACCAAATGACCAGTTGTCTAAACACATTTACTAAATCTAGCCATCATTTTCCAATATCATAAACACATTTCACATGAAGACACAATTCACAAAACACAATCCTCCGTTCTCATAAATCTAAACACATTTTTCCTTGCTAAAACAAAAGTTGCAAAAGAACTCTGCTCATATTCTCAAATGAAAGCTTATGTGATGCAAAATGCTTGCCACAGTCAACAATATTTGAACACAATGAACACACCTGGCGTCATTCATTACACACAGCGACTCAAAATTGAAGACACTTGTTGCTAATGCTGTGACCACATGTATAAAAGCAAGTTCAGAGTGCACAGTTTGCTGAAGATTCCAAACAAACACAATGGATGAAGGCAGAGTCAGGGGAAGAGGAATTCGAGTCAGAGGAGGGAGAAGAGCTGGCCATGGAAGAAGAGGAGCAGGCCAACGAGGAAGAGGAGTTCAAATCAGAGGAGGAAGAGGAGCAGGCCAACGAGGAAGAGGAGTTCAAATCAGAGGAGGAAGAGGAGCAGGCCAACGAGGAAGAGGAGGAGGCCAACAAGGAAGAGGAGAAGGTCCAGGAGGGAGAGCAAGACAACCCAGCACCATCATTACGGACGAGATACGAGCAACAGTCATTGACCATGTCATTGTCCATGGCATGACAATGGCTGAAGCAGGACTAAGAGTCCGTCCAAACCTGAGTAGGTTCACCGTTGCCACCATTATCAGGGCATTCAGACAACACAAGAGGTATTGTACTCTATTGCTTTCTTTGTCACAATACAGTTTTACAAGCCTGTGAAAGTAGTCTATTGGTTTCAAATCAGTTGTTATTGTAAAACATGTCAATTGACAACACATGTTTCTTTCTTTAGAGTTGAAAGAATGCCACATAGAGTTGGGAGGGTTGCCATATTTACAGCGGCACAAGAAACCCTCATTGTGGATATGGTTCGTGAGAACAACCTCATCAGACTCCGGGAGATCAGAGACAAAGTCATTGCCGATAATGTCAACTTTGAGAGCATTGATGATGTCAGCTTGGCCACAATTGACCGAGTTCTCCGGTGCCAAAAGATGCGGATGAAACAGGTCTATAGGGTTCCCTTTGAGCGCAACTCTGCGCGACACAAAGACCTATGTTATGAGTATGTGCAAGTAAGTATACATCCATGTTCACAGTACAGTTAGTGGACATACCGTGTTGCTCAGTGGCCTACATTACTTCTGGACAATACTGTGCTACCTGATTGACTGTTGTTCTGAACACCTATGCACTTTCACATTTTCACAGAGGATATTACAGTTGGACGCGATGGCCAGACCTCATGAGTACCTCTTCCTGGATGAGGCTGGCTTCAACCTACAGAAACGAAGGCAAAGAGGCCGTAACATCTTTGGCCCAAAGAGCCATCACTGAGGTTCCTGGCCAACGGGGGGATAATATTACTCTTTGTGCGGCCATGGGTTCGGAGGGGCTTGTCCACCGGCATGCTGTCCTTGGGTCTTACAACACTCAACGTCTCCTCACCTTCCTAGAGGAGCTATAAGACATCCTCCTGGACCACCAACACCATCCTGGGCCCGCACATCACATTTATGTGATCATTTGGGACAATGTCTGCTTCCACAGAACAAACCAAATCAGAGAGTGGTTCACCACCAACAGTAACTACTTTTTAAATGTCTGTTTGCCACCCTACTCCCCTTTCCTGAACCCTATAGAGGAATTCTTCTCATCGTGGAGATGGAAGGTTTATGACAGACAACCATACACTAGAGAGAACCTCCTAAGGGCAATGGAGCTGGCCTGTGTTGACATCCCAGTGGAGGCCTTCCAAGGATGGATTCGCCATTCCAGGGCGTTTTTCCCGCGGTGCCTGGCAAGAGACAATATAGCCTGTGATGTGGATGAGGTGATGTGGCCCGATGCAGCTCAGTGACATGATGCCGCGCAGTGATTGTGGTGTGTGTGTGGTGTGAATAAAGTAAATAAAAAAGCTTCACACCCTGATCATGTTTTCAAGAGTACTGTTGTGTGCAATAGATTCTGTTTTTGCATTGAGTTGTGTTACAGTAGTGTACATGCAGAATTTTCTATAGATTTATACTCTTCATATGAAACTCACAAATCTAAATGCCTAATCCTCTGCAGAGATCTAAGAAGATCCGTTACTGTAAAGTTTCTAAAAATATGCATTGGCAGTTATGAAACAAAGAACCTTCTCACAAATTGAGCATTGTGTTTTCAATTGTTTTGCTGTAGTGTGTAATGATGTGTATAGTGTTTACATTTTTGAAAGCTTCGAGCTGCTCTTTTGGTGTGAAAGTTTGAGTTTTGAAGTGAGAAGGTGTGGTTGTGTTTATGTAGCTTTAGAAAAGGGTGTTGTGTTTAGACATTGGGGAACATGGAGGAAACGTTTGTGAAGTGTGTTTTAGCATTTGAGAAAAACTGTAATCCCAAGGGGAAGTTCACATACTCTAGCAGCAAAAATACTAAAAAATAAATTTAAATTAAAGAGTGATAAAAATGCAGGTACAACAGACAATAACATTGTATAATGTTAACGTTTACCTCCCCAGGTGGAACTAAAGAGTCGCATAGTGTTGGGGAGGAACGATCTCCTCAGTCTGTCAGTGGAGCAGGACATTGACAGCAGTCTCTCGCTGAAGCTGCTCCTCTGTCTGGAGATGATACTGTTCACTGAATGCAGTGGATTCTCCCTGATTGACAGGAAACTACTCAGTGCCCGTCATTCTGCCACAGATGTCAAACTGTCCAGCTCTGTGCCTACAATAGAGCCTGCCTTCCTCACCAGTTTTTTCAGGCACTTAGAACAGGGCACTTATCACAACCGTCTGATAGAACATCTGCAGCATCCTATTGCAGATGTTGAAGGACGCCAGCCTTCTAAGGAAGTATAGTCGGCTATGTCCTCTCTTGCACAGAGCATCAGTATTGGCAGTCCAGTCCAATTTATCATCCAGCTGCACTCCCAGGTATTTATAGGTCTGCACCCTCTGCACACAGTCACCTATGATGATCACGAGGTCCAGCAGGGGCCTGGGTCTTCTAAAATCCACCACTAGCTCCTTGGTTTTGCTGGTGTTCAGGTGTAAGTGGTTTGAGTCGCACCATTTAACAAAGTCCTTGATTAGGTTCCTATACTCCTCCTCCTGCCCACTCCTGATGCAGCAAACAATAGCAGTGTCGTCAGTGAACTTTTGCACGTGGCAGGACTCCGAGTTGTATTGGAAGTCTGATGTATATAGGCTGAACAGGACCGGAGAAAGTACAATCCCCTGCGGCGCTCCTGTGTTGCTGACCACAATGTCAGACCTGCAGTTCCTGAGACGCAATACTGAGGTCTGTCTGTAAGATAGTTCACGATCCATGCCACCAGGTATGAATCTACTCCCATCTCTGTCAGCTTATCCCTAAGGAGCAGAGGTTGGATTGTGTTGAAGGCGCTACAGAAGTCCAGAAACATAATTCTTACTGCACCACTGCCTCTGTCCAAGTCGAAGAGGGATCAGTGTAGCATGTAGATGATGGAATCCTCCGCTCCCACCTTCTCCTGGTAGGTGAACTGCAGAGGGTCAAGGGTGTAGCGGACCTGTGGCCTCAGGTGGTGAAGCAGCAGTCGCTCAATGGTCTTCATCACATGTGATGTCAGAGCGACAGGCCGGAAGTCATTCAGCTCACTAGGACGTGATACCTTTGGGACTGGGGTGATGCAAGATGTGTTCAAAAGCCTGGGAACTCACCCCTGTTCCAGGCTCAGGTTGGAGATGCGCTGTACAGGACTCCCCAGCTCCAGCGCACAGGCCTGCAGTAGTCAGGGCGATGCTCCATCTGGACCCGCTGCTTTGCTGGCACGAAGTCTCCTCAGCTCTCTGCTTACCTGGGCTGCTGTAATTGTGGGTGGGGGGAAACTCTCTCCTATGCTGGTATCAGCAGAAGGATGGGTGGAGGGTGCAGTACTCCAAGGTGAGAGTGGGTTAGGGTGGTCAAACCTGTTAAAGAAGTTGTTCTTCTGGTTTGCTCTCTCCATGTCTCTCTCGATGGTGGTACCCCGGTTCGAGCTGCAGGAAGTGATGATCTTCATCCTGTCCCACACTTCTTCATGCTGTTCTGCAACTTCTGCTCCAGCTTTCTCCTGTACTGCTCCTTCGCCGCCCTGAGCTGGACTCGGAGTTCCTTCTGCACGTGCTTGAGCTCATGCTAATCACCACCTTTAAAAGCCATTTTCTTCTGGTTCAAAAGGCCCTTGATGTCACTTGTAATCCATGGCTTGTTGTTAGCATAGCAGTGTACTGTTCTTACTGGAATTACAATGCCCATACAGAAGTTGATGTAGTCAGCAGTGCAGTCAACAACCTCCTCAATATTCTCACTATATGATCCCTGCTGGATATCCCAGTCCGTAGTTCCAAAGCAGTCTCTCTGAGCCTGCTCTGCCTCAGGGGACCACTTCCTGAATGAGCGTGTGGTTGTAGGTAGCTCCCTCACACTTGGTTTGTAGTGAGGCTGAAGCAGAAGCAGGTTATGATCTGCTTTCCTAAGCGCAGGCAGCGGAGTGGTGCCTGCCCCAATAGTCGGGAGGGTCTATCAATAAAAATTTCAAAACAGTCAATTATCAGTTATTTTGCGACCAAATGACCTTATAAATTCTACAGGCATGGTTTTCTCAGTTCCTCCCTCTCAGGCCATGCAATTAAACGCTTCAACTTTTCAAAAAGCACATGTAGAACTTTTAAAAATTCATTGGACACTGTTCCTTGTGAAACATGAAACATGTCAGCAAGAATCTGATGCCCAAGATGTAATCTTAGTTTCATAAGTGTCAACAGTAAGCACTGAAATTTGGACAAATAAGAATTTGTGCCCTCAGACAAACAAGGTTCAACATACTTGTACAGCTTCATCAGAGTAGAATAACTATGGAGACCAGTGCAATAACGAACTTTATCATCATCATCTTTGAACTGGGCTTCACACAAAGTGAACTTTACTTTTTCTGTACATTGCTGCACTTAATGCATCAAAGTGCACACTTCTTTTTCCAGGCCCTCTAAGTAGCTACCCACGATATCTGTTTTTTTGCCTCTCTGTGTGTACTTGCTGATTTAACTTATGGTAATTCTTCATTCTCCTTGTCATCTTCTATCTGCTGATTGAACATGGCCTGTGAGCTCTGTTCATCATTAGCATCAGGCAGGACCTGCCAAAATATTTATCAAACATAAACTGATGTTCTCAGCGCATTCATTAAATTACTTGTTCTCCGGTAAAATGGCTGCCGCCTCGTTTAAATTTATGTGTACTTTGATAATGACATCGGCTTAATACAACCCATTTCTGGAAGAAACAACGTCTCCGGGAATGTCTTCAGGAGGGTAAAACTAACTGAAAGTTCCGCAACCATTTTATTGACTCTCTCCAAAATGTGCAAATATACAGCGTACAGTGGGGCTCGTCTTTTCAAAGGAACACCAGTGGCTCCGCCCACACATCGGACTCTAAGAACTCTTTTTTTGCACAACTTTACAAAGCGCGTGCTGATTGGGTACAGACAGGAACAGACCAATGCCACCCTCTCCTAGCTAAGTTCACTGTAAGAAGTGTGGGGTGTTATCCATTTGGCATGTTTTTTTTTAATTGAATGGAGACGATATACAGTAATGGTAATTCTTTAATCTTCCAAAAAACATTTCAGTATATTCAAAATGTGAGTACAGTAATCCCTCGCTATATCGCGCTTCGACTTTCGCGGATTCACTCTATCGCGGATTTTAAATGTAAGCATATCTAAATATATATCACGGATTTTTTGCTGGTTCGCGGATTTCTGCGGACAGTGGGTCTTTTAATTTATGGTACATGCTTCTTCAGTTTGTTTGCCCAGTTGATTTCATACAAGGGACGCTATTGGCGGATGGCTTAGAAGCTACCCAATCAGAGCATGTATTACATATTAACTAAAACTCCTCAATGATATAAGATATGCATCCCGCGCGTGCTTGATTGTTTGCTTGTCTCTCTATCTCACCCTCTCTGATATTCTCTGCGCCTGATGGAGGGGGTGTGAGCAGAGGGGCTGTTTACACAGAGGCTGTTTGCTTAGAAGATACTGACGCTCCTCTAAAAAATGCCGCTTTATTGCGGTGCTTGGCATATTTAAAAGTACAAAAGCACATGTATTGATTTTTTGATTGTTTGCTTTAATCTCGCGCTCCCTCTCTCTCTCTCTGAGTTCTCTGCGCCTGACGGAGGAGATGTGAGCAGAGGGGCTGTTTGCATAGAGGCAGTTTGCTTAGAAGATACTGACGCTCCTCTAAAAAATACCGCTTTATTGCGGTGCTTCGGAATGCTTAAAAACACACGTATTGATTTTTTGATTGTTTGCTTTTCTTTGCGAGCGCTCTCTCTCTCTCTCTCTCACTCTGAAATTCTCTGCTCCTGATGCAGGCACTCCTTTGAAGAGAAGATATATTTGCATTCTTTTAATTGTGAGAAAGAAAAAAAGATGATCTCTGTCTTGTCATGGAGCACAGTTTAAACTTTTGACTAAAGGGTGTTATTTCATGTCTAGAGGGCTCTAATAATGTTAACAGTGTGGGAGAGTTTATAAGGGCTTAAAATATATAAAAATAAACATACAAACATATGGTTTCTACTTCGCGGATTTTCACCTATCGTGGGGGGGTCTGGAACGCAACCCCCGCGATCGAGGAGGGATTACTGTACTTTCTCTCTGAAGAGAAATTATTCATTAATTTTCCACCGATGATGCGGGGAGCAACAGTCTTAGCACTGAGGCCCAAACATCCTCCTCCCCAGCCACGCTTGGCAGCTCATACTGAGGGATCCCAAGGCGTTCTCATGCCATCTGTGAGATATAATCTTCCCACCGAGCTCCAGGTATTCCACGGAGTCTCCTCCCGACTGGTTGTGCCCGTAAAATCTCCACAGGGTGGTGTCTAGAAAGCATCCGTATCAGATGGCTGAACCATCTCAGTTGCCTCCTTTCGATGCATAGTACTCTGTCGACGCTTCTCATCTGACCTCTAAGGGAGAGCCCAGCCATGCTGCGGAGAAAGCTGTTTTCGGAACGCTCGTACCCGCTATCTCTTTCTTTCGGTCATTACCCAAAATTCATGACTAAAGATGGGGTACATTTTCTTAAATACTTGTTCCAAAAATGTTGGACGTGCATGCAAAAAATGTATGCACTTTATTTAAATGAAGTTCAAATATCGGCGCTCATACTGTTTGTTGGAGAGTTCGAAATGACTGTCCTAAACTTACTCTGTCATAGCGTGCCACTTTGCTGGGCATAACATTTATAATATTAAGACGATATCTGCCCCATTTGAGTTTCGAACTACAAATGTCTTTGTTTAGCTCTGTCTAATTGCTGATGGTTTGGTGGCTCGCGTTAGTAATGTTTGGAATTTTCAGCCAGTGAATATATCTTATTGTGTTTGATCGAGGCTCCTCATTTTGTCACTGTATATCTGAAAAGATGCCTACAAAAACGGAGCGGTTACTCATTCAAAATAACTGGCTTGTTAAACGTTTCTGAGGTCAGTGTGGCGGCATTATTTTGTGATCGCTCCAACTTCCAAATGCCGGCCGCAATCGAGCAGTGATGAGACTTATGAACATTTCAAGTGTTCTGCCTTGTTCCGATTTGAAATAAGATATTTCATAGGAATGAACATTTTGAGGTCGTTGAAGCAGTATGTACCGATAAGACAAAAAAGTCTGTTTGACAGTTTTGAGGCAGGGACACACTTCAATTTTATGATTTGTAAAGGCTGCAGTCATTTATCGCTAATGTAGTGGAATCTGTTCAGCCTGATGGTAAATAAGTTCAGCGGGTCAAATACGGTACATTGCCTACGATGACTTGTACTGTTTTTAAAATAACATTTTATAATCAGCATTCTTAATGAATTTGTATACCTCTCTACAGCGTTACTATGCTTTTTAAAGTACAGTACAGTTGACACAAAAATACTCTTAATTAAAGCGTAATAGAGCCTCTTTGTCAGAATTACTCACAGAAGGTAAAGTATTCCTTTGTGAGTCAGTCGATTTAAAATTAAGAACTGCTGAGCACACTGGTAGCTTTTTAAACTGGAAGGACTGATTTTCGTGTTAACAGAAATTCAACATCAGCAGTAACACCGAAGTGCACATTATTGATGACACCAGGGCCGAAGTTGATGAAGATAATCGTCAGTGAAGTGTTAGATGAGAAGTCGGACATTAAATGGAAAGTTAGCAATGGTGCTGCACCTTCAGGTAAAATTAAAGTCCTGTTGTAACGACCGACCGCTTACCCAGCCGGCAGCTACACTTCCAAGACCTGTGGCCTGGATAAATTACTGAGATGAATCTCATATCAAGCTGTACCTTGAACAAATGAAATTTTCCCCTCAATCGATGGTTTAAACAAGCACTCAAAAGCAGGTAAGTGAATATATTAAATGAAACACAACAAAACACTACTGCACATTCCCAATGTAGAAAAAATATATATGTATATCCCTCCACCAAAGTGGCAACGTGACAACATCATATATATACACAATAACAAACCCTCCCTTGCCCCTGTCAACAGATAAGTGATGTGTTTGTATTTCCCGGAACAAATGGAACAACTTCACCGTGAATCCTCGGTGTGTGGTGGATGATGTAGTCCGACCCCAGGATCTTTGGTGATGATGGAATTGAAGTAAGTCTGGCGGAATGAAAAACAAACTGGTTACAAAAGCACAAAGTGGAAAACAGCAGGTAATGGTGGTTCGTAGTCATAAAGTGAAAGCTCCGTCTTTCTCCTTCCTTTTTTCTGTTCCCTCCTGTTTGTTAAAATAGTTAAGAGCCGAATGTAACCAATTGTGTACAGGTGCTTTCCATCTTGGGGCTGCGGTCTTTCTCCAATCATCCATCCCCCAGTCCAACATTCATACACACATGATAAACAGCAAACGGGACGATGGAAACAAAACACACTCAGCACAAACATTGACAACACTATTACTACTATATCGCCCCGCAACATTCTCCCCCCCTAACCTTGGACAAGGAAGGGCCAAAGTACGGCTTGACATTGGCCACATGAATAATGTCTAGCTTGGAGTTAGCGCAGATACCCCTTTGAATCTGGAAATTAACTGGACCTGTTTGAGAAATGATTTGGGCTGGACATAACCATTTAGGCGCTAGCTTGGCGGAGAACCTTTTGTAGGCATCCGAGAGATGGTGAGCTCTAATCCAGACCAAATCACCCGGCTGAAAGTGCGCTTCCTTACGCCGGGCATTATACAACTTGGCATGTCTGGATGTCGAACTCCCCAACCTCTGTTGGATCCTCCGCCGCAATTCCTTGATCTTAAATAAATTATTGTAACTGGTGGTTTCTGGACTAGGGGCTCTGGGAAAAAGTTGGTCAAGCGGGCCCTTCAGCTGTCTGCCCTGCGCAACCAAAGCAGGCGTCTCACCTGTGGCTTCATGCATAGCGGTGTTCAGGGCAAACCGGAGCTCGAGGAGCCATTTATCCCAATCCTGATGGCATTCACCCACATAGGAGGCTATCATGTTCTTCAGGGTCCGGTTCACTTGCTCTGTCATGTTGGCCTGGGGATGGTAAGCTGTTGTCAGGCTTTTCTTCACTCCCCAGGCTGTATAAAGTTCATCCAACACAGAGCTCATGAACTGCGGACCCCGGTCTGAAACAATGTTCTTCGGCACCCGCCAGCGAGTGAAGATTTTGTTCAGGGTGGAGCATATTTTGTTGGTCTTGGCGTCTGTTAATACAAACAGCTCCACCCACTTCGAAAAGTAATCAACCACCACCATCAGGACGATTTTCCTGGAGCTGGTAACAGGAAATGGCCCCATCAGGTGACTCCCAAAGTCTCCCCCGGTCCATCAGCGATTGTCGATTGTAAAAAACCTGCCGGTTTACCAGATGGGTTTTTGAGCTGCTGGCAGGTTAAGCACTTCTTCATGTGGTGGCAAACGTCTTTCCGGAGAGACGACCACCACGCAACCCCCAGGATCTTCAACAAAGTTTTTGTCCTTCTAAGGTGACCACCAAAAGGACTGTCATGGTAATAGTTGAGGAAGTCGGGGATAAGCTCTTCCAGGACCACTATTTGGTGTTGTAGACCCCCAAGGGAGGATGGAGTGGTCCTGTACAGAACCCCCTGGAGGTCCACAAAGTATACCCGGTCGGCGCTCTGCTGTTCCAGTCCCTCCCTGATGTTCTGGTAGAATGGACTGGTGGCTTGTGTTTGAGCCAGGTCTTGAAGGCTTCTTGGCAGAGGGAGGACCATCTTCTTTGACTCTGCCAAACACACCATCCCTGGTGGCTCTGACACCCTGGACAGAGCATCAGGCAAGATATTGCCACAGCCCTTCTGATAGGTCACCTTGAAAGTAAAGTTCTGAAGGTGGAGTACCCACCTGGTTAGACGGGAGAAGGTCTTCGGGTGATTAAATACCCAGGTCAGAGCGTGATGGTCTGTGTACACTTCAAACTCAACCCCCTCCAGATAGTGTCTCCATTTTTCCACAGCCCACACGACGGCCAAACATTCCTTTTCAGCCGTCGAATAATTCAGCTCAGCGCCGTGCAATGTTCGAAAGGCGTACGCGATGACATGTTCAGCCTGGTGGATGATCTGAGTGAGCACGGCGCCAAGCCCCAGGTTGCTGGCATCAGTTTGTACCTGGAAGGTGAGCTGTGGATCTGGCTGGGCCAGAACAGGCAGCTTTTGTAGCTGTATCTGGAGTTGCTCGACCGCATCCTGGCACTCCATTGACCACTCCCACGGGACATCTTTTTGTCTTTAGTTCAAGGGAGCCGCTATATCAGCCATCCTGGGGATGAACTTGTGATACCACTCCACTAACCCAAGGAAACGCTGTAAAGATTTCAAATTCTTGGGTGTGGGGTAGTCCCGGATGGCTAAGGTCTTCTCGAGGTCTACAGCGACCCCCTCCGATGAAAGAATGTGCCCGAGGAAATGGATGTGGGGTTAAATGAAGGTACATTTCTTCATGTTCAGAGTGAGGTGCGCTTGATGAAATCGTTGGAAGATGGTGTCCAAGTCCTGGAGAAGGGGATTCCCCTGGCACCATATACCCCTTGGGACTGAGATGGATGGTCATCCTTATGGTGGTGAAATAATCCAGCCCAAGGAGTAACGGGACGGTCATCCAGGACATAGGTATCCATCTCCCAGGTGGTGAAGAGTACACTGTACCTCAAGGGGACTTTGCCCAGGGCCCTGTGTTCACTCCCATCTGCCAATACAAATCAGACAGACGGGGCAGATGTTAAATTGTCTGATGGTCGGCTAATCCTCTTCCAAATGATAGAACGTATTAAGGTGTAATGGCTCCCTGTATCCACCACCGCATCCACCTGCCATCCCCGCAGCTTCACTGGGAAGATCAGGAGGGACGTACTTGCTTGCATGATGGCGAGATCGGCCTCCGACCGGCAAGGTTTGGCTCGCTGGGATTTTAGGGGCTGGGTTTCTCGTGTACTGGCTTGTACTTTGTTCCAGTACAGTTTTGAGTTTCCCCAGTCTCGTTCCACTTGTGAGCCTACCTTCACCAGGTCTTCCACCGACCCCACAACCCCCCTGAGACCCCAGCTAACCGCAGGGTCTATTTGAGATTCTGCAGTTTTGTTACATTTTATGAATTTATTTCACAGCTTGTCAAGGACATCATATAACAGAAGCCAGGAGGTGACGACATATTACAAGAATATAGAGAAAGTGGCAAATTTCCAGACAAAACATGGTGCCAACTGGTTTATTAATATTCTAGTTTTAGCTATGACTGGAATGCATAGGTATTTGTAAACAATATTCAATTGCATTTTTCTAAATCAATTACTTCTCAGCAATTGCTTTTCATAGGGAATTTAAAGCACTATCCACAAATGCTGCCTCTATATAGTTTACTGTATATGTAGAGTTTTGTATTACAGAATTATGTAGTCACATTCTATTTAATTTTCTGTTAACTTTTTCAAAGTTGTATCTTTTAACATTTTGTTTCTTCAGTCTGTGACAGATTTTAAATTACTTTTTTGTGTTATCTTTCAAGGAATACTCTCTTAAGGGACATGAGAGTGCAGTGTTCATTAGGTATCGTAACACTGTCAGAGGCCAAGAGCTCACTCACCCTTGCAGCAAAATACAAGTATCAGTTGATGTCAGATGCCATGTAGGAACTGGAGAGGGAATTCCTTTTCAGATATCCTACAATACCTGCTGACAGCTGAAGCCCAGTCACCACCAAGTACAGCAGAGGTGCCAACCCATGGTGCCACAAATCCTAAAAAAAGAACAAGATGCCCGACTGTAGTAACATTCAGTGACCTCCTACGGTTGTGTTGAATTTTGAGTATTAAAAAGACACCAAGTAGTGCAGAAAATTGAACACCTGTGTAATCACTATACTTGCTGCTGTTGTTCAAATTTAGCACTTCCTCAGTTGAACGCTTTTGAATGTTAATAAGTCACCAATTAGAATGAACACTTGTAGTGTAAATGATTTCATTTGCTGTGGTTGTACGAATTTAACAATTAAAAGACTGTTGATTAAACTCTCATAGCTATTTCTTGATGATAATGCTCATTTATTGTTGCGTTAAATTGTCTCTACTTACTCGGACTGTTTTTACACCACAGGTTTGATTTGTCTGTGATATTTTTATTTGCTTTATCATTATTAAGCATTAAATCCTCAAATTTTAAAAAGGATACACAAATGTACTGTAGATCATTGCAAAATTTACTTCATATGTTGCCAGCTAAAACAACAATTGCATTATTCATTTACTGGTATAAAATTACAGCATTGCGCAGTATACCAAAAAAGTTATTTTCTCCATAGGCCATCATTTCTCCATCAGCAGAACAAACACAACAACACAGTTTTGCTTTCAGCACAAGAATCTGGCTCTGAGTTCAGCAACACCTGGGCTCTCCTTTACTTTCCCTATGTCTGTTTTGTACACAGTTGTTTGAATGAAGGTGCACATGTTGTACAGAACACAAAGTGTGTCTTGAATAGTTCAGCAAAAGCAGCAATGGCACTCATTGACTTGCAGGGATGGCCTGCTTGTCCCAAATGATGTGGTACTGATGAACGCTGTTCTTCTTTCTCCCAATGGCAAGGAGGTGAGGGTGTTACATATATATATATTTTTTTTAATGGTCCAGTAACCACACAGACAGTTTAGTTAAACTGATTTATAGTTTGCCAACTCTTGTTTTAGGCATTGGTGCCTCACTAAGTGCTGTCTCGACTGGATTGGAAACATTACTCTAAATCTGTCACTCCTTGCCATACAGCCTTACAAAACAATGATGTAAAATATCTGTACAAAGCTTAAATACTAATATAATACAATATTCTGAGTAAATTAGAACAAACCTTATTGAAGATGACAAGATGCTTCTCTGCTTCAGATGCTGACATCCTGTTAGGTTTCTTGTGGCATTGTGTAGTACCAGGAATGCTCCACTAGACTGCAGACCGGGTTGACCACATGCCGTCAAGTCCCAAGCTATTCTGTTAGGGGAGAGGGAGAGAGAGTGCGCAAGTGAGAGAGGAGTACTCTTAGATAATCCATGGGTGTATCGCAACTCCCCATTCAGTGGAAAACCTACTGGCTCATGGCACACTCTGGGAATGGTCTTGTCTCATCAGGGGAGGTCTTCTGGTTGGCTGGCCTGGCCTGTGAGGCGCCAGTGGCAATATGCAACTGGGATGTCTCCAATGACGTGGGTTTGGCAGTTGGCAGGGTGAAGTCCTCTTCCAGACCGAAGAGGGTGTCGTCCAGAGGCTTTTCCATCACCTCCTCCTGGAAGCCCTCGTCGGTGCTGTCACCATCATTGTTGCCGGTCACTGTCCCATCTGGAACTTTGGGATCTCTGCTGATCACTTCCTCCAATACTCAACTGGTCTGCAACAACAAATACTGGATGTTGATAAGCTCCCATGTGAAAAGAGGGGACAGGATAAAATTAAAAGGTAGGAGGGAGGGAGAGACAGACAGAGAAAAAGACCAGGGCCAGATTGCGCCAAATGCCATCCTCAGCAGTGTATTTTGTAGGCCAGGTGTAATCCACAACCAGCTTCATGCCAAGCAGACGTTCAATCAGCTGATTGATAGAGTGCTGGAGTTGGCTACTGTAGTAGACAAGTTGAAGGTCTGCTGCCTCCACTGTCTGTACCGCACAGTCCTTGTTCCACCATGCCTGGAGATAGCCTTAAGGACAGGGTGAGACAGAGAGAGAGAGACAAAATAGAACGCCACCCAACCCCTCCCTCACACAGCACAGGTTATGCAGGAACGCACCCAGCCTTGGCCCAACTCGTACCACTCGTACACAGAGATATAAATTAACAGCAGATAAAATAAATAAATATCTTAGTGATATATTAAATGAAAAGGAAATATAAACAGCTAATAAGCAGGTAACCCTCCTCTTCCCCTACTTAGACAACAATGAACATCTAACAATAAACACTCACAACAAAGTCCTTAACACAGTGCCAATGCAGCAGTAACAGAAGAAGTGATATGGAGGAAAAGATGACAATCCATGGAAGAGCCAGTAATGCTGATGCTGTGAGGGGTCATGAGATTTGGACAGCGAACCCTCAGATGAAGTACAATGACGTATCCAACACTACTCACACAACAGGCAGGCATGAGACAGTCCATACATCCTTACAGGTTCCACAATCCAGGAAAGAAAGGATATTCTACAGGTGGTATTGGAGACAGACAGATAGGTGAATACAAAAACAAAACAATTGGGTGCCTTTGCTGCTTAGCCAGCTCCCTTTCAAAGTTCCCGATGGCCTTTCTTGTACATAGCATCCCCTGTGCCTGTTGCAGAAGTCTATTCAGGGCAATGCCCTTGGGGCAGCTGGGAAATGGAGTCCATTAATCTTTAGCACTGCTACAACCTGTATTTGGGAGAGGAAAGAGAGAGAGAGACACACATGTCAGGGCTGCTCATGCGTACCTACCTGGGTTTGGAGACTTGCCTCGCCCATTAAAGACCCCCTGTCTGACTTGTACATCAGAATGGCTGGAAACTTGTCCCAGTGGGCGGTGTCTAGTTCCTCCAGGACATCTTGCAACCAGCCTGCCACCATCTTCCTGCAGTGTTGCCAGGTGTTCTGTGGCTATGAAGTACCATCCGTCTATGTCCAGGTCCGTCCAGATAGTCGTGAAGAGCTTGCAGCCCCACATGCAGTAAGGCATCCACAGGAAGAACGGGCACTGGAAGTAGGCATCTGGCAATGCAGGGGCCTGGAGGTATAGGTTGTGGCAACTGGCGGGAATGCCACCAGACGCACAGGTTGATGGTCAGTGCCGGCTTTCCATCCTTGCCCCTGGTGAAAAGGGCCTGACCTACCCACACCTGTTGTTCTTTGGGTAGGGAGGTCCTCCAGCCCTCGGAGAAGAAACAGCTGAACGAGAGAAACACAGACATATGCAAAAAGAATCAGACAGGGCCTGTACCCTTCCCAGCAATGCCATCTGAAAAAGCATATCCTTTCAACACACTCCTCTGATGGCTGCGAAAAGCATTTGCGTAGGCTGCAGTGCCAGATCAGTACTTGAGAGTACTTTTTACTGTCTTCTCCATGACCTGTAAAGTGCTTGATGGCACACAGCTCCCTGTGCCAGGCTGGGCCAAAATCTGTCCGTGCTTGCTTTGAAGATCTTGATGCTTCAAATGAACAAACCTGATGTCCTACCTTGGATTTGTTTGGGTTCTGGCCATGACTGTGTGGGTTAGCAGCACCCGGAAGGGCTGGGATAGAAAGTCACTGAACGTTACTACAGTCGGGCATCTCGTTCTTTTCTTTAGGATTTGTGGCACCATGGGTTGGCACCTCTGCTGTACTTTGTGGTGACTGGGCTTCAGCTGTCAGTAAGTATTGTAGGATATCTGAAAATGAATTCCTTCTCCAGTTCCTATGTGGCATTTGACATCAATGGATACTTGTATTTTGCTGCAAGGGTGAGTGAGCTCTTGGCCTCTGACAGTGTTAGGATACCTAATGCACACTGCACTCTCATGTCCCTTGGGCAAATATTCCTTGAAAGATAACACAAAAAAGTAATTTAAAATCTGTCACAGACTGAAGAAACAAAATGTTAAAAGATACAACTTTGAAAAATTTAACAGAATATTAAATAGAATGTGACTACATACAGTAATTCTGTAATACAAAACTCTACATATACAGTGAACTATATATGGGCAGCATTTGTGGATAGTGCATTAAATTCCCTATGAAAAGCAATTGCTGAGGAGTAATTGATTTAGAAAAATAAAATGAAATATTGTTTACACATACCTATGCATTGCATTCCAGACATAGCTAAAACTAGAATATTAATAAACCAGTTGGCACCACGTTTTGTCTGGAAATTTGCCACTTTCTCTGACTTCTTGTAATATGTCGTCACCAACTGGATTCTGATATATGATGTCCTTGACAAGCGCTGAAATAAATTAATAAAATGTAGCAAAACTGCAGAATCTCAAATAGAAAACATATATATATATATATATATATATATATATATATATATATACACATACATATATATATATATATACATACATATACGTATACACATACATATATATATGCATATACACATACATATATATATATATATACATATACACATACAGTACATATATATATCAATTCCTGAGAGGGGGTGCAGTGAGTGTGTACGCCTGATGAGCCCAGAATTAGGGCGAAACACGTGTCATGTACTCTTTGCATTATTTGACAGTAAAACTATTTCAACCATTCTATGATCTGCTTCTCGCAACTGAAAGAGGGGACCGTGACGGATGTTAGCCGACTTGCTGACCAACCACAAGCGTTACCTGGTAGGTAACCACTCATACAATCAGATTGTGATTCAGACTACGAATGCCTTGAATATATATATATATATATATATATATATATATATATATATATATA
>JANRMT010062831.1:21406373-21478821 GCA_026402145.1 Polypterus bichir lapradei | reverse complement strand
GATTCAAGTCTGGGCTCTGGCTGGGCCACTCAAGGACATTCACAGAGTTGTCCTGAAGCCACTCCTTTGATATCTTGGCTGTGTGCTTAGGGTCGTTGTCCTGCTGAAAGATGAACCGTCACCCCAGTCTGAGGTCAAGAGCGCTCTGGAGCAGGTTTTCATCCAGGATGTCTCTGTACATTGCTGCAGTCATCTTTCCCTTTATCCTGACTAGTCTCCCAGTTCTTGCCACTGAAAAACATCCCCACAGCATGATGCTGCCACCACCATGCTTCACTGTAGGGATGGTATTGGCCTGGTGATGAGCGGTGCCTGGTTTTCTCCAAACGTGACGCCTGGCATTCACACCAAAGAGTTCAATCTTTGCCTTTTACAAAGGAGTGGCTTCCGTCTGGCCACTCTACCATACAGCCCTGATTGGTGGATTGCTGCAGAGATGGTTGTCCTTCTGGAAGGTTCACCTCTCTCCACAGAGGACCTCTGGAGCTCTGACAGAGTGACCATTGGGTTCTTGGTCACCTCCCTGACTAAGGCCCTTCTCCCCCCATCGCTCAGTTTAGATGGCCGGTCAGCTTTAGGAAGAGTTCTGGTGGTTTTGAACTTCTTTCACGTATGGATGATGGAGGCCACTGTGCTCATTGGGACCTTCAAAGCAGCAGAAATTTTTCTGTAACCTTCCCCAGATTTGTGCCTTGAGACAATCCTGTCTCGGAGGTCTACAGACATTTCCTTTGACTTCAGGCTTGGTTTGTGCTCTGACATGAACTGTTAACTGTGGGACCTTATATAGACAGGTGTGTAGCTTTCCAAATCATGTCCAATCAACTGAATTTACCACAGGTGGACTCCAATTAAGCTGCAGAAACATCTCAAGGATGATCAGGGGAAACAGGATGCACCTGAGCTCAATTTTGAGCATCATGGCAAAGGCTGTGAATACTTATGTACATGTGATTTCTCAGTTTTTTTATTTTTAATAAATTTGCAAAAACCTCAAGTAAATTAATTTTACGTTGTCATTATGGGGTGTTGTGTGTAGAATTCTGAGGAAAAAAATTAAATTAATCCATTTTGGAATAAGGCTGTAACATAACAAAATGTGGAAAAAGTGATGCGCTGTGAATACTTTCCGGATGCACTGTATATACATATATACACATATATACATATGTATTGTGGCACGTGTGGGGGGTGGTACCCAGCCGGGACGCCCAGGAGGACCGGAGGAGGGCTTGTGCCTCCTCCAGACCCTGAAGGGGCGACCACCCTGGTTGTGTTGGGGGCCATGGGTAGAGGGCTTGGAAGCCCAACCCTGTAGGGGCCCGTGGTCACCGCCAGGGGGCACCCCAATACCTTGGGAGCCCTGGCCCTCAGCACTTCCGCCACACCAGGAAGTGCTGGGGGGAAGAGGATCAAGGACACCCAGAGGGCTTTTGGCTACACAGCTGGTGCTTCCGCCGCACGGGGGTGTGTCAGTGGAGGCTCCACAGGAAGCACCTGGAGCCCATCCGGGGGTGTATAAAAGGGGCCGCCTCCCTCCCTTTGAGGGCGAGAGTCGGGTGGAAGTGGACGGAGTTCGGAGGAGAGGAGTGGAGGCGGTCTGAAGACTGTGAAAGGCATTGTGTTGGCCAGGAGTTAAAGGGATGATTAGTGCTGAGGCACTGGGAATGTGCACTGAACTATTGTAAATAATAGCTGTAAATAAACGTGTGTGTGAAGAAAGATCATGCCTACCTGTCTGTGTCCGGGCTGTACACCACAATGGCATCCCAGATGGGACTCTCTGTCTGATACAAGGCGGGGACCCCAAAAAATTATTTTGTGGCCAGTCCGGAACAGCAGGTTAGCCCAAACACGCGCCGTGGGAGCGGTGCACGCACAACCCCTGGTGGGGGGAAACGACAAAGGACATTGCCAGACTGCAGCGGGCTCCAATAGGCATGCTGTCGATGAGGACGGCCGTGCGGCAAGGATGGCACCACAGAGAGATGGGACCCGGAAGGTAAGCGTCCTGCCCCATGATGAACGGCCCTGCGGGGGCACACTTACTTTTTGTGTTGCAGGCAGGGACTGCCCGGATCCACATCAGTGGCAACAGCATGCCGCTCCTTGGGCCGTCATCGGCGTCGAGGCGGCAGCGCGAGAGGCTGTGAAGAAGGAGTTGCTGCAGCTCGACAGGCCACAGCAGCTGCGAAGCTGCTCGGAGCTCCGTCACCGCACCAAGAGAAACAGAGCCAAAATGGCCTAGGACCGGAAGTCTCGCTCCAAGTCAGGCACGGGATTGATTGGTGTGTCTGGCATGTCCGCCGATTATTGGATCGAGGCAGGCCCCAGGAATGTCAATCCCGTGCTGAAGAAGGACCCGATGGGGCAGGAGGAAAGGGCCCGCAGGGGGTGGCCGGCAGATGTGCCTGACTGGAAGGTAGGGCAGCCGTCGGATGACCCTTTGTGGTTGCCAGCGGCTCTGCGTGAGCTGGAGGAATGCCTGCAGCCCGCAGAGTCGCTCTTACAGGTAATGCGCGTCATCCGTAAAGGATTGAAGGAGCTGGAGGTGAAGGCGATCGCATCCGTGAAGACGCTGTGACAGTGGGTGGATCGGCGCGGCGCTGGTGACTTCAGCCGGATGGATGTAGCGGGGAAGGTAACTGAAGCCGTCCCCATAAAGAATAAAGGAGAACCCACCGAAAAAAAACGTGAACCATGTGTACGGAAACAAGTAAGGGGTTGTCCGACAGTGGACGCGGCGCGGAGGGCTGTGCGCGTGATGAGGGGAGAGACAGCAAGAGGGCTGGCAGGACATGGGCTGTTGTTTGCCCCAGGTCCTAGCGCCCTACGCCCCGAGTCAGCGGCAGTCTCACGTCACTCTACAGGGACACAGACGGGAAGGAGACTGTTTGTGTGCAATAAGGAGACTCAAACCGTCATGGCGTCCCAGAGTGACAGGAGGAATCGAGGGGAGAATGCCGGTTCTTCCGATAGGAAGGGACATGTTGCTGGGTGCACACGTCCAAGGAATGGCCATCCTCTGAGGAGGCAGAGGGAAACCCCAGGGCAGGTGGAGGAGCCAACTGTGAGAGCAGACCCGTTAGTGGCGAACGGACGGGCATAGAACCCGCGGAGGAGGTGCCGAACAGGCAAGTCGCGGGGTGCCGGTAGGGGGGGAGAGCACTGCCCATACGTAAATCGGAGGGACGCCCGGTGCTGGTGTCCAGGCAGTGCTTCTGGCCCGCTCTTTCCTTTCTTTTCAGGACCGGAGCCCCGACGCGCAGTAGGACCTGCTCCATTGGGAATGGGCTGTTTCACGGGAGGACTCTCCACCAGCGATGGGGCAGTACCATGGCTGGCAGGGACTATGGAGGCAAGAGCAGCGCAGACCAAAAGGGCACGACGGCCTCGGCAGGGGTGCCGAAGTGGTGCATTCCAGGGTGCCATCTTGGACCCTGGATATGTAGTAGGACATACTCCGAGGATGAACTGCCCTGACGGGATGTGTCGTTCGGACTGACGCGTCTTCGCTGGCGGTGGGGCACTGTGGCACGCGGCTGGGGGGGTGGTACCCAGCCGGGACGCCCAGGAGGACCGAAGGAGGGCTTGTGCCTCCTCCAGACCCCGAGGGGGCAACCGCCCTGGTTGTGTTGGGGGCCACCAGGGGGCGCCCCAATGCCTTAGGAGCCCTGGACCTCAGCACTTCCACCACACCAGGAAGTGCTGGGGGGAAGAGGATCAGGGACACCCGGAGGGCTTCCGGCTACACAGCTGGTGCTTCTGCCACACGGGAGTGTGTCGGCGGAGGCTCCTCAGGATGCACCTTGAGCCCATCTAGGGGTGTATAAAAGGGACTGCCTCCCTCCCTTTGAGGGCAAGAGTTGGGCGGAAGTGGTCGGAGTTCGGAGGAGAGGAGTAGAGGCGGTCTGAAGACTGTGAAAGGCATTGTGTTGGCCAGGACTTAAAGGGGTGATTGGTACTGAGGCACTGGGAATGTGCACTGAACTATTGTAAATAATAGCTGTAAATAAACATGTGTGTGGAGAAAGATCATGTCTACCTGTCTGTGTCCGGGCTGTACACCACAATATATATACACATATATATATATATATATATACATACTGTATGTCCAAGATAACTTCTATCCCCATTTTGACCACTTTCATCTGGGTTGTAAACTACCCAGCTTTGAGTGCAGTCACAGGTAACCTCTTGGTTTCTACCACTGTTGGAACTAACACTACTCGGTTCCCATCACATATATTAGGGATTCCTTCACTAAGTGTTCCTTTATGCTTTATTGCACAGGATTTGCTTACCTGTATAATCAAATAACATTTTGGCAGTACATCTGTTCCTAGCCTTGGCAGTTACCAATCACAAGCAGGTTCCTTGTTTGAGACTAATAAACTTTAATCTCCCTAAGGCAGTTACCACTTCCAACAGTACTTTGGCAGTTCCCTCCAGCATTTGCATAGTACTCTTTAGGGTACATTAGGTCTGTAGAAGCGTTTGAATCAGCTGGATTAGTGTTTTCACTTCACGGTTCTGTCACTTAGCCTTGTCAGCCTGCTGGCTTGGCCATTCCCTCAGGATGCTTAAGTCCATCAGATTCCCTTTTGCATAAATCACAAGAGAGGTTTGTTTTTTTCTGCTGTTCTCTTTGGAATCAGCCAGCGTCTGTGTGTATATACTCGTTTGAGTTTATATGACCAAAATTAGTTACTGGCATCAATTTAGTGGTAGGTTCCCGACATGTATCACATACACTATTGTTAGTTAGAAAATCTATGAGGCAGTTACTCGCTGAATGACTTTAAAGATTGTCTTCTCTAGAATACAATCCAGTGTAAGTTTGAATATGCCATATATGTGAGCGAACCATTTGCTGAATTGGTACCCTGTCCAAGACTGTTTCCTGCCTTACCTCTAAAGCTTTTGGAATGGGTTTCAGTGACTATTAATTGGGATCAACAGATATGAGAATGTTATGTCTGAACTAATCCCCTCTCTCTTACAGCATATAACTATGCTTAATATAAATGAAATATATACTCTATTTAAAAATTGGCAGCAGGAAGTTTGCCAGAAAAGAGAGTAGCTGGATTGCGATATGAGGGCTTATTTTCTTCACTGCCTCATCCCACTTTTGTTTTTCCTTGCTTTTGAAAATGATGACACAATCATTAGTAAATAACAGCACTGTGTTATTATCTAAAGGAAGGTTCTGGTTTACTTTTACTGCATGTGTCTCAAATGTGTTTTGTGTTTGTCTTAGTAAAGATATGCATTAAAAATTATAATGTCATGTTTACTTCAAATATACTTTCCACATCTTTATTTCATCCCAGTGAAGGATCAAAAAGTCACCATATAATTAAAATATTGTCAATAGATTGTTTTTCAGTTGACTCATAATGTTTTTTTGTCAGTAACATCAAGGTTACTAAAGTAGTATTTTATTCTCACTTACAAGTGGACATAAAATGGGTTATGGGAAATGCATGAAAAAATTCAGTAGCTCATATGTTAGGTACATTAGTTGTAATTTTTTTGTTAATCTGTAAGATTCTTTGTTTTTGGTAAATTCACTCTGATCTAGTTAACCCTTTTTAATGCAGAAATGTGACTTATTAGAACATTTTTGTCGTATTTTATCAAAATCCCCACATTTCTCCCCATGATTGTTTGTAAATTTTTCTCCAGTTGCTTTTTGGGTTCCCTCCCACATCCCAAAACATTTGCTTATTAGTTAAGTCATTAGTGGGTACACTTTGGCTCAGAGTGTAGTGTGTCCAGTGATGTATTGGCACCCCTTCCTGGATTAGTTATTGTTTTGTCCCCTATACATACCAGCATCTCCAAATTTGATTAGCAAACTGCAATCACAGCAAGAAAGTACTAAGCTGTTCACTAACTCAACAAAAATGAGAAACAAATACTTCCTTGCCAAGCTAAATTGAGACTATGTAAGTCAATAACAAGAAACATTCACTAATGTGGTGTGGTCCCCGGCCGGGGCTGGAGCCCGGCCGGGACGCCCAGGAGGACGTGAGGAGGGCTTGTGCCTCCTCCAGACCGCGAGGGGGCGTCCGTCCTGGTTCTGTTGGGGGCCGCGGGTGAAGGGCTTGGAAGCCCAGCCCTGTAGGGACCCGTGGCCACCGCCAGGCGGCGCCCCAATGCCGGTTTATCTCGTGTGGTCCCCGGCCGGGGCTGGAGCCCGGCCGGGACGCCTAGGAGGACCAGAGGAGGGCGTGTGCCTCCTCCAGACCGAGCGGGGGCGTCCGTCCTGGTTATGCAGGAGGCCTCGGGTAGGGGGCTTAGAAGCCCAGCCCTGTAGGGACCCGTGGCCACCGCCAGGCGGCGCCCCAGTGCCCATTTATCCCGGGAGCCCGGCACTTCCGCCACACCAGGAAGTGCCGGGGGGAAGACGACAGGGGCTACACGGATGGCTTCCGGGTGCGCAGCCGGCACTTCTGCCACACAGGGGTGTGGCTAGCATTAATTGCCGGGGAGCAGCTGGAGCCCATCCGGGTTCCCATAAGAGGGGCCGCCTCCCTCCAGTCAGCAGTGGATGTCGGGTGGAAGAGGACAGAGCTGGAGAGAGGACGGGAGGCGGCGGCCAAGAGAAAGGCACTAGAAGAGTGTGGCCTGGTCATTGGGGGAATCGGTGCTGGAGGCACTGGGGTGTGTGAGTGCACAAAAACTTGTATATATTTGTTGTAAATAAACGGTGTGTGGTGGAACTATGTTGTCTGTCTGCCTGTGTCCGGGCCAGCATTCACAGTGGACATATTAACATAGTGTGCTATAGTCACTTTATCAGAGCTTGCTAGAGATAAGGTTACTGAATATGTGACCTCTGTTAGCAGCAACTGCTGCACATTGTGTTTATATCTTGGCAAAAAATAGCCAATGAAGTTGATAGATGGTGTCACACAGGCTAATCAAATAGTTCTAGACATTGATGAATCAACAGACAACACGTATGTGGCATAACTGTGCTGAGGGAGCAGAATTCAGAAAGGAACAGGAGGTATGTGTCGGAGGGGGTTTAGGGTGCTGCTTTCAAGCCTTGCCTTTTAAGCAGAGACCTGCTGCTTGCCCACCTTTTAAGCACTTACACCTTCTTGTTTTTGATTATTTTTGCTTGTTCATGGATTTTGCTTTTGATTTCATATTTGGACATGTTTGCTTTTTTAGGCTTATCCTTCTTGCATATTTTCTTCTTTTTGTTTGTCTATCTTTAATTGTTGATCATTTTTGAATCAATTAATTAATTTAATTTATAAAGGTTATATTTGTCTTTGTCATATTAAGCTAGGGGCTTTACTGTTTCTTCTCCCTCAAGGGGATTTTTTGAGATATTTAAAACATATTTTTGAACTTTAAAAGCCTAAACCCCATTTTGGGCCTGTACAGGCATTGAAACCTGCCCCTTGAGTCTGGGATCACGTTGTCTGGGGTGACGTCCTGGTCTAATCTTTTTGTATATTTTGTAGCCTGCACTACCTCTCTTCATATTGTATGCTATTGATCATAACAAAAACTCAAGTCAATTCAAACTAATCGTCCAAATTTCTCCTTTTTTGCATTTGTTCCATCTTAAAGGCTACTTCTGTAAAATCAAACTTATCAATTTTAGACTAATTCATTATTTCTTAATTACTGTAACACAGCCTTCATTACATTGTTTATAAAGTACTGCACATGACTGATTGCTTACAATTATAATTTGAGAATAAGGCATGAACTTGAGTGACCAAATGCGTAGTAATTACTTATAACTAGAGATGCCATCCCATTCTCTCTCCTACTGATCAAATATGTGTTACGCTTATTGCATTGGTATAAAAATAAACCATTTTGAAGATATTAATGTTGAAAACACACAATACTAAACTGTCCTTTAATCGATACTTTATATAAAATAAGAAAATGGAATGAAAAAAATGAACTCAAAATGTGAACTGTGTGAGCTAACACTGATTGATCTGCCAGCAACAAGGACACAAGAGTAAACAGCCAGCAAAATGAATGCACTTTTTAAATTTATTTGAACGGAGTCTCCATGCAGTTTTTAACTCTGGACTCTTTTAATCCCATGTTAAGCACTGTTTATTTTTAACAAATTCTTTGTTAGTTGTGGTGATTGTACCTCAGAGATACATGATACTGTATATAGTGCCACAAAATGACCTATTCTGGGTCCACTGCTCTTTTCAATCTACATACTTCTATTACGACAGATTACCTCAAAACACAATGTGAACTACCACAGCTATGCAGACAACACATGGTTGTATTTATCTATAGCACCTGATGACCCTGATGCTCTTGGCTATCTGATCCAAAATTTTAGCACTATTTCTGAATGGATGAGTAGTAACTTTCTCAAACTAAATAAGAAAAAATCAGAATTCATAGTGATTAGCAAACATGGATAGAGCAAGGATATTAGAAATAAACGTGATCTCTTTATTTTTAAAAACTAAGGCACAAGTAAAGAATCTAAGGGTAATTATAGACTCTGACTTAAACTTTAAATTACACCTTAACCAGATTACTAGGACTGCATTCTTTCACTTAAGGAATATAGCAAAATTTAGACCTCATATAACTTTAAAAGGCACTGAAAAATTAATTCACACTTTTGTTTTTAGTCAATTAGATTACTATAATGTACTGCTAACAGGACTACCTAAGAAAGACATAAATCATTTACAATTAGTGAAATGAGAAAAAGAAAATTTGAGTACATCTCACCAGTTTTAATATTATTATATTGGTTACCTGTGTCATTCAGAATTGATTTTAAAATACTACTAATGGTTTATAAAGCCTTAAATAGTCTTGCCCCAGTTGTATTCTTAATAGACAATATGAGCATTGAATTATCATATTCTTCAAGGATCTGTTTGTACTAATCCCCACTATTCTCTGCTGTTTCTTTCCAGTTCTTCTGTGGTGGCATTCTTCGCTACCACCACATGATCAAGGCACCATGCAGCCCCCTGTGATTTTGCAATGAAGGCTGATGTCTCAGCTGTCAATGAGACCTACTTCATCAAATCCTATCATGTGAAGCATGAAAGTAAGAGGATTGGTTTAGGAACATTTATGTTAGGTAGAATGCCCAGTAGGGGCTGAGTGGACTTTTGACCTTGGAACCTCTGCAGATTTTGTTTTCTTCTCCAGCCTAACTGGATTTTTTTTTGTTAGTTTTTTCTGTCCTTCTGGCCATCTGACCTTAGCTTGTTTTGTTATTTATTCTTTAATAGATATTGCCTAATCTTAGTTGTTTTCTCTTCTTGTAACTTTCTTTTGTCATCTTGTAAAGCACTTTCAGCTACCTTGTTGTCTGAAAATGTGCTATATAAATAAATGTATTTTTAAACAACTGCTATAGATTTGATTTTAAATTCTGTGTCTTTACTGACTCGAACCTTGCATCTTTTTGATCATTCATTTAGAATCTTAAACAGATTGATAATTTATTAGATCTGGAGTAATTTGGATTGAAATGGATAAACAGCCTGAGAAAGATAAACATTGATTGATTATTCTTTCAATCATTGTTAATTTCATGTGAAGTTAGGCTTTTAATTTTGGGCGCATTTTGGGCAGGGGGAAGGGAGGTGTGCAGGCAAGGCATAGCAGGAGAGAAAAAAGCAAGAAGAGCCAAGAAGGAGAAGAGTGCAAAAAAAATTGACAAGGCTATCTGCAGACTGAACACCAATCTAAAGTTGATAGACTTTAACTCTTTCAGGGCTGACGTCAACTTTTGTCAAAAGGAGGAGTTGACGATGGTAATCGACTGTAAACGGTGACAAAACAAACCGTTATGTTTCGGTTGGACTCTCGTTGCTAGAAAGAAAGTTAGATTCATTGGTTTGACCGAGATTTCCTGCGCTCTGTGTGAATAGCAAGGCGCAAACAACAGCAAAAATGGGACTGACCTCTGGCGAGAGAACAAAGCAAATGCGTAAAGCAAAATACTCCGCGGACGACGTTTTGCCTATTATTACCTCTGAACTGGACTATGACTTGTCGGATTCGGATTTTGATACAAGTGATCGAAAACGAATGTGAGGTTCCAGCTTCAGCTGATTGGTCCCCAGCTAATCGTAGTACTGACAGTGTTCGCCAGGGAGGACTGCCACTTAACAATGATAAGAGGTAGAAACCAGATTGTAATACACTGCGACCGTGACCGTTGCTGCTGCCCCAGCCATGCAAAGACAGCCTGGCAGCAAGCCTGCCGCACATTCTTGGCAAACTGGCAGCCACAGCACACAGCAACAGACATTTTATGTTGATTTCTCTGTGAAACCATTGCTTTTCAGAAACTGTCTTTGGGAAAAAATATTCAGCCCTCAAAGAGTTAAATGACTCATCTTCAATCGCCTTAAAATTTTCCTAAGTATTTTCAATAAGACTCTTTTTGAAATACATTTCTTAACCTTTGTGTCTTTTCAAATATATGTTTCCTACTTTTGCTACCATTGGTTTTACTGTGTTTTTATTAATGTTGCTTTATAATAATAATTTCATAATGTTTGATTGGGTCAAGGTATATTGTTAAGAGCTCCTGATATGGATGATTGCCATATTAATACAGGGGTTAGCAGCTGAGAAGAGACATCTTCAGTACAAAGCAGCTCGTTGGACAGACACCTGCTTTTGTGATTGGCACGGGTGTAGCTCAGGAGTGAAGACAACCACTTGGTCTGTTTGTGCACAGCTAATAAGTTTATTTGCTTGAGGCAGCTGTGCACATGCAGGTAAAGCTGTAGGGTCATGTAAAGTAGGTACCTAACACTCATATGAACAATATAGTTAACAGCAACTGTAGCATATGTGAACTAAAATAACAAACACATGAATCTTTCTAATAATATATTCAAGATATAGTAATAAGAGCACCTTGTGTAGGTGTTTGCCATATTGCTACAGGAGTTAGCAGCTGAGGAAAAGATGCTTTTCAATAGCAGCAGCAGCGTGGTGAGTGGGCACCTGCTTTGATGATTGCCACAGGTGCAGTTTAACCATTTGGTCTGCTTATGCTAAGCTAGTAAGTCTCTTTGCTTACATTAGCTGTCCACATGCAGATAAAACTGTACAAAAATTTGACAATAAAATATATATACAACATTTTTGTTGTTATACAAAGGAACAGTACTTTAGTTTCAAAAAGCCAACAAACAACACAAATTTAGTGTTTGTAATTAAAGAATGCTGTTTTAGCAGCCCCGCTGACTAAACGTTTCTGTGTTTATGCATTCAAGATCATATCATCAGAGTGGTCTGCCTCATGCTTCAAAGTATTATCAATTAGTCCACATGAATGCCTGGCCAAAATAAATATTTTGAAACACCAAATAAATTAATTTTATTTTGTCACAAACAAATGGAGCAGTTGAGTTTGTCAAAATCATGAATTAGAAAGATTTTTTATTTTTACTTCAGGAACATTCTACATATTCTTAAGCGTTTTTTCTGCTATTTGATTTTTTTTAATATGTAGGGTTTAGTTTTGTTTTCTTTTCTGATTAGTCTTTTGGTTTGAGCATGTTTTCAGGTACTTAAAATATGTAGTTTGTTGGCTCACCACCATTTTGTTTGCTCTTCTGTGTATTGTTAAGTTGGACACTTTTGACCTGGAGGATTTAACAAAGTCAGCATTGCTATTATGAATGTCAGTGGGTTGCCCGAAATTCTGGATTCAAAACAAAAAATAAATTAGTAATGTAATCATATCTATGTTTAGGATTTTAAAAATTTGATTGTACTTAACATCTACCTTGAGTTTGTCATTCAACTTTGGGCTAGGTTCTGAGTTTTTAAAAAAAAATTTTATAACCCCCGCTAAGAATTTTTTAATTAGATTTTTGGAATGTCCATCATCTCATCTATCTCTTATTTTTGTTTTTGCCTTCTTTTCATCCCAAACAGAGCAGTCACTCTTGTAGAATAGCCAAAGTTGCAGGTAAGCTGGTGTCACACACGTGCATATGGGAGGCAGCTAAAAGGCTCAAAAGATGGTAATTCCTCGCCACACCAAGGAATGGTAGAGTGCACTAATCCTTGCTCTTTTCCATTGGCAGACCGATCACGGGAAATTCTGCTTGGGTCTGATGACGTCACTTTTGGTTCCTGCATCAAAACATCACTTCCTGTTCCAGCTCCAAGGACGTCACTTCCGGTCATGACCCTGAGGATGCCAGCAATGTCACTTCCGGTCCCAGCCCCGAGGACATCACTTTTGGTTCCTGCCTGATGACATCATTATCTGTCTACCTTACATATAAGTACCATGTTTTCCTGTTCTTGTTGTTCTTTGTTATGATCTATATCAATTTGAACCACATCTTTGCTACATTTTTGGCAACCGATTGCAAGTATATGGGTGGCTGCCCCCAAACCTGTTTCTGTGTAGTGTGGATCATTTACACTGGTTAAAAAAATTGCTAAATGGTTGGATGGACAAGTGTAGCCATGATCAATAAAATTAGAAGATAAATATGACACCTCTGTTGTTTTATTAGGTGAATGTATGGAGCTGTATTTAAAAGTGGTTTATTTTGCTATCATCTGTTGCTCATTCATTCATACTCATTATTTAAATGAATACAGCCTATGGCTGATTGGTCCCATGGTTGCACTCTCAAAGCAAATATGAATCATATATTTTTATTTCTGAACTAATTCCACACTCTAGTAAATGGCGCAATAAGCCTTTTTTGCTAGAGTGATTTTTACTTTATTCAGTGGGACTTTAAATGACCACAATACCCACAATCCCAGGCTGAAATTCAAGCAGTATTGTAGCAGAAAAACACAAATGTTTATCTCTGTGGGTGTTTTTTTTTTAATATCTGTGTAAATGTATTAGTGTTCTGTTCCGGGCATGTCTTTCCTGTGAAATCAAGATATTTTGTCTCTATCATGTTCAAAATAGTAACCAAGGAAACAATGAGATGATTATAATTATGCGTAAATATTTATATATATATTTATTTATTTATTTATTTATAATTAAGAAGCTTCACTTTAAGTATAGAAGTATGGTTGAAGAACTTTAAACACATTAACTTTTTTGGGACTTTAGTGTCAATTTAAAATGCTTCTTAAGCTGTGTTATGTAAATGAACCTAACTCATAAAAGAGGCTTTTCTGTTAAGATTGATGTATCTGTCTGTTATATGTCACTAAACTAGAGAATATGGTATTCTGTAATGTAATAAAGGAAATCCATTTTGGATTTTTTTTACGGTGATTTATGAATTTTCTTTATTTTCAGAGTATTTTCCCTAACAGTCTCAGGGAGCTGCTGAGATGTGCTGGTCTGAACGGTGCTAAGTGACATCTAGAACATAGAATTGGCCTTGAGTATGGCCAAATTTTGGGTTCTCATCCAGGGAAGAAATCCCTGTTTGTTACTGTATTTAGAATTCATGAACATTGCTCTTCTGAGTGTGTGAGAAAGCGCTGTGGGAGGAAGTTGTTTTCAGGAATTTGCTGAAGACATCAGTTGGCAGGGAGGCAAAATGAAAGCGGCAAACCTGGAATGAGTTATTTAATTGTGCAATGAGTTTGTTATTCACTGAGTGACCTACACCTTTCAAATTCTCTGCATGTTCATGCCTTTATAGATGCCTGGTGTTTAGAGATTTTAGATAGTTCAGACAACTGTTAGCAGAGGAGTATCTGGGATCTGAAAAAAGGTGATCCCAGCTCTAGACTAATTGCTATAGCTAAAAATCATTGGAAACTTATAATATGTTTTTGGTGTATAGAATACATAGTAGATAAAACAAGAAGAAAGAAAGATGTATTCCCTGTCAGAGGAATAAATTAAATAGTTTGAGTCAACTAGATTATGGTCATCAATTAATTTGCAAAGGGAACATATGAAGAAGGGGGTCCCATGCCCCAGGAGAGAAAAGGATTTATCTTGGATTGGGTCAAGGAAATCATTGGCATCTGTGTCAATAATAAATTCATATTCATGAAATGTAAGGCAGGTGAACATGCTTGAGTGCTTGCTTTTTTTAATGATATCTGCTAGTTGGTGTGTACCAAGCTTTTTTTGGTTGCATTTTTTTTTTCTTTTTTTAGTTTAATTTCATTATCTTTTGACCTTTTTTATTTTAGATTTTATTTTTAGTGACTTATTTTAATTAATATTTTTTTCAGAGATTTTTTTATTTGAGTTTTTATTTTAAAAAAACTAGGGGGCTACACCCCCTGCTCGCTTCGCTCGCCAATCCCAACTTCAATGTAACATTTTCGTCTGTGATATTTAAAGGTAAGTTAAACATTTTGTGAGCTGTTTTACCGTATGGAAGAAGAATTGCTGCTATACCTGCCAATGCTATCGATGTAATGCTCTTGAATAGCTGTTTGCAAAAACGAATTAAACATTTATACAAAAATGTTTTCCCTGTTCCGCTTGGTCCATCTATGAAGAATAATCGCTGTTTAATTTCTTCGATGGCCACTTTTTTGAATTGTGTCAAAAATGGATCTTTGATCATTGTTTAATTGTGAGTACATTTCCTGATATATTTTTCTATGATCTTCCACTGTTACATCTTCTTTTGCTTTTATCTCTTTCTTTACCTCTGATTCATTAATTTCTTGTGGAAGTACAAATTATTGCATTGTTAAATTTTCTGCTTCTAACAATTCTTTGATGATTGAAAGAGCTGTTTGTTCATTTGACTTTTTGGATAATGGTCCTTTGAACGCTTCCCATAATTGCAAAGCATCAACTTCCCCTGTCATAATTAAGTATAAGAAGAAGTGTCTTAATTTGTCAGGCATCATTACAGATGTGGCATCAGACATCATTTCATACATATAGTCGTCTGATTTACATAATCCAGCTGCTCGAGCCGCTTCTTGAAAGGTACTGTACGTGCAGTATTTCCATTTATAGTTAGAACATCTCTATACAACATTGTTCCTTTCGATTCTCGTAACAACAATTTTAAATAAAAGCGCTCGCTATATTTTGGTGATACAATATTTAATTGTGTAACACTTTTACAATTAATTTTTATTGGATGCCATATTCCTTTTTGTTTTTATTTAGTTCAAAATAAGCCAATATTTTTTTTCTTTTTGCTACTTGTAAAGCATCTGCTTCTTTGCCTTCTTTAAATTGAACCATATTCTGTCCTGGTAAATGAATCGGTAATAATTCTACAGAATGACTTCGACTGTGCATTGGTAATCCCATTAAATGCCACCCGCTTTCCATTGCACTAACATATCGTGTATCTAAATATGCTTGAACTTCGTCCTGTGCTTGTTCTTTTGATAAAGTTACGCATACTCTATCGTGCCCTTGTACTTAATACTCATCACGGATGCACAATACTCTACATTAATATAACAATCGAATCTTTTTAGCAAATACGGGTTATATGGTACAATCATTGAATTATCAATCATCACAATTTTTCCATCTTTCTTTCCGTGATAAGTGTGTTGTTTGTGACGATTATCTCTTTGGCAATAATCTGGAAAGCCAGCCTTAGTAATATCTGTTGTTTGAACGAAAGATTTAGGAAATTTTTTAAACACTTTTTTCTTTTGAGTCCCAACATGCTGAATCTTTTAAATGAGGTCCGTGAGACATGTGTTTAATGACTTTGTACCATAATTCAGGATTGGTTTCTCTGTTTGGAATTTCAGCACAGACAAAACGATCTACATCATCAGCAGTTAATCATTTTTTTTGTAAGGTAAACCCCGTTTTTGAAATTCAATCGTGTAAATGTATGCTCGGATTTGACCGAACACCCTTTCGAGTTCTTTCAATAAAATTAAGACTTTCTGATAAAACAATCTACTTATGAAAGTCGGAATATCCAGAGCTGATGTAGCTGGTGGCATTGTTTTCAAGAATCTCCGGATTTCTGGCCATTGTGGATTGCACGTTATTGTAATAAATCTGGTCGACCGATAGTTCTGGATATTACCATTGCATCATGATATAACAGTTGCAATGCTCTTGGACTACCTTGATATGATAATGTTAATATTACTGCTTTACCTATTTTGAATTTGTCTGAACTATTTGAATTTTGAACGTGATCAATGAGTCCTTGCATATGTTCCGTTCTAAGTTTCGCTTAATTCGATTTAATAAAGAAAGACGGTTAGCTTCGACTTTTAGATACGCATTAATAATGTAATGTTGCGTTAGACGTTGAGATAACAGAAGTGGGTTAAATACATTGGAACGTATCACTAATTTTGCCCCGAAATATTGTGTTGGTGTTATTCGTTTTACTGAATTCGTGTGTTTCATTTTGTATGACCATCCTGTTTCTCCATCTGGGAAAAGCAAGGGAAAGAGTAATGGAATGTGGTGAATTATTAGACAGAAATGTCGATTCATGTTCTGCTTTCATATAAACATGAATATCTACTCTGTTTTTGATATTTTCGAAACTGTTATCGCTGATAACTTGTCACATGTTGGTTTATTATATATGCGTGTGTGATCTTTCTGATTCACATAGAAATCCAAGAAAACTTCTTTGTCCGTGTTTTGTCCTTGCTTTTTCAATGACGCCTGGTCCGTGGTAATTATTTTCTCCCTTTTGAGTAATAATTTCAGTTTTTTTGCGCTATTTCTTTTTTATACTTTCTAATTTTCCTACTTTCATATTCTTTAACTTTCTCCACATGTGTATCGCGCCAACATTTTTTTTCTGAGCCTTTCAAATTACACTGCTTTCATAATCTCTAACCTGCTCTGCATGTGTATAGCGCCAACATCCAGATTCGACATGCTTTTTTTCAATTCCACTGGTTCCGGACTGATAATTACTTTCCTTATTTTCTGAATTTGCTCCTAGATTATTCTTTTTTTTTGTCTCTCCAACGCTTTTGAGTCTCTTTTCTCCGCTCTGCTGTTTCTTCTTTGTTTAGTCGTCTACGTTTCATTTATAACATATTGTCCTTATACGCTTTATATGCGCTGAGAGCCCTGGATCTGTGTATGCTCAAAGGATTTACACAATTGATGGTTTTTCTCTTCGTGGTCTTATTTTATATTGTTTGTAAGTAGGGCGTGTCTTGCAAGAATCTCATGTTTCTCATCTCAAGCATTTACAGAATTGGTGGTTTTTCTCTTCATGGTCTTATTTGATATTGGTTGTAAGTAGGATGTGTCTTGCAAGAATCTCATATTCTGCATCATTGCGAGACGTTCCTGGGTCAATCTCTTGGCACAAAGTCTCTTTTTTAAGGTCCCCATGAGATGCTCCGTGGCCAATGTCTTTAGTCTCGTGGGTCTTTTAAGTGTCTTCCGTGATCTTAACGTGAAGATCGTGTATCGTCTCCTAGTCATTCACTCCCACAGGATTTTTTTTATAATAGAGAGACATACATGCCCCAAAAAGACTTGTTGCTCATTTTGAGATTGTTTTGGCTGTTTATTCGGAATTATCTCCTAAATATCAGTAGTGTTGTAGCACTGTCTGTCTGTTCATAAAGCAGACTATTTAATTTGGCAGAGCTGGATATTTTAAACATTGGATCAAGTACTTCACAGTATGAAGGCAGATAGCTCACACAACCTTGTGGAGATTAAATATATAGCTATTGCCATCATACTTTCTCTTTTTCTATTCAGTCGACTGAAGTGACCAAACAACTGCTGTCTGCAGAAGGAAAATTATAGTTTGTTGACGAACATATGTAGCCTGACATTTTATCTTCTTTGACAGGTTTGTGTTATTTCAGTGTGAAATGGTCTTCAACCTCTTTATAGACCTCTTTATGAAGGCAGTTTAAGCAAGTTTTAAGTTTGTTGGGTTCTTTCCTTTAATTGTATTTGTAGGGGTCTCATGGTGAAATCAAGAGTGAGAAATAACACACTGCTGTAAAGAACCCGATGTCCAAGGATTTGTAATTTTCTTTCTCCACCCTTTTAAATTTTATTTCAATTATTTTTGATGTATGCAGTTTTGAGTTTGTTTTTTATTTTGATTAACAAAATAATTTTTAATTATTTCAGTTTCAGTTTTCATTAATAATAAAAAAAATGTTTTCATCATTGAGTCCGTGTACAGTTTTTGAGCTATCATCTTTAAGCATGTCAGTGTGGGAGAGCTATATTATATTTTAAAAATGTTTTGGTGATGCAGTTTACTTTCATGACCTGATGTTCCCATTTTGCACTTTAGTTAACTGTGTATGTTTTTATTTTGTTCCTTAGCAGTTATTTCATTTCATTTGCTAAGGTGTACAGTTTTTTGAAATTGTCAAATTATAACATTTGCATCTTGTTGGTGATCTATCATTTCTCAATTGTACTTAACCAGTTTTTATTACAGCAGTGAATCAACTATAAAATCAAAGACTAAGGTCTGTGTGTGTAGTCCTTATGAGCAATATGATGGATCAGTTTGGCTTTGGTGCCACGATTGAAACAGGAAGTGTGAGTGTTAGACACACCAGGAGAAACAGTATGGAGGTACATGGAGAGAGTTGTTTTCAAGAACAGAAAGTAAAAAATCTGCTATATAGTAAAACACTAAGATCTGTGTTTGTGTGTGCGTGTGTGTGTCCGGTCCCTCTGAGCAAAATGATTGGTCAGTTTGTCTTTGGTTAGTCGCACAAGGAGGAGAAATGGCATAGGAGGCATGTGCAGAGAGTCACCTTCAAATAGGGGAAATATAAAAGTGGACAGTTGGCCTTGAAAATACTGAGAGTATGAGAAGGAGGCTTTATAAGAATGTGCTAGAGAGCTGATGAGCCGGTGAAGAGATATTCAGACACACAGATATAAAGGAATGACACTGAAGGCACACAAAGGGCAAGAGATCACAAATATTTTAAAATTATTCTATTGCCTGTCTTTGACAGGTAGTGTCGTTAGTATAATCCAATAGACATATAACTTTTTTTTATCTTGCAAGGGCTTGTACAACTTAGATGGATTTAAACTTTTTCTAAGATCATAAGATATGATGTTTATTCACCTCTTTTCCTGTCAGGAAAATCATCCAGCAACTTACCCAGTAACCACTGCAAATGAGTCCAAACATTGGGCTTTGGCATTGCATACTGTATTCAGTCAAAAGAAATGTAAATGTAAACAATAATAAAACTAAAATATTATTAATTCCAACAAACATCATTCCTTTATCCTATTTCATTAGATCATTTATTAAAGCACCTGCTTGTTTATCTGAAAAAATAAAAGGACATTCATCCTCACTCTGTAAAGAAAACTTAACAATAAAAAAAGAAGTCACCATTCATAAAATAAAAATTTAATGGAAATAAAATTTTGATAGGTGTATGACATTGATTTCAAATCATATTACTAAAAATAGTATTAACATTATTATTTTTATATGTTGCAGCTTGTAATCACAACAGCTGATAACTAATGATAATAGATTATTCATAATTTTCATTAGCTGCATGGTCCCAGTAAAATTTGCATGCAGCTTTGTAGTTTTGAGCAGTGCTTTCACCTCATAAGAAAATTTTGCAAGTAACAGAAAAAGTGCAGGAAAAACCTAAAGGTCATTGATACATCATTTTTCAGAATCTTTTTAATCCAATCTTATTGCCAAGGCCCATTTTGGCAGCATGACTGGGAACAGTTTGTACAGGGTACTACTCCATTGCAAGGTGCACTTGTTCACACATCCAGACTTGTTAAAATTGGCCTGCATTCAGTTATGAGTTAACCTTATACACATGCCTTCTCCAGAGTCAAGGGAGAAAACCCACACAGGCAGAAAGAGAAGGTACAAACACCATACACATGATTCAAACCTAAAAATCCACAAGATGTGTAGAAAAATATTCAAGAAGAAGTCATAATGAAATTGCTTTAACATAAAAATAGAATAAGGCTAAATGTTCAGAGTCATCCTTAAATGCCACTAGCCACTGTATTGGATCATTTAAAACCCCTCACTTGCTAGTTAATTAGGTCATTTTGGTTGTATCTCGTACATTTAGCCAAGGAGAGCTTCTCTAGATTGATGGATAAGAAATGCAAATTATAACAATACATACACTGATTGAGAGTTTCGTCTGCAGTAAAGTGCAGCTTGTTTTAGGAGAGGCTGATGTTGTGTCACTGGGAAATCAGTCATAATGAAGAGGGCATAGTTTACTTTATTTTTATACACACTTAATGCCCCACATAACACACACTCTGTAGCAACACAGGAAGCACATCCTCACCACCAGAACTTTAATTTTTATTTGCTAATAAACAGGCATAAATAGTCTGTAAGACTTGACAATGCCTTTTCTGGAAATTATAGAAAAATAAAATACAAGAATTTGAAGTAACTTGTACTTTGTACAAAAAAAATCTCCTCACATTGCTTACAAATAGCAGCAAGGTTTATGCACACTTCTCCTGCTCTATCCATTACTCAGTGAAAATGCCTCTTCTTTTATTAAGAGATACCCTGGAAAGTCCTTCACGCTGGCCATACTGGGATCTCCACACAACTGGACAGACTGGCGGGCAAGCTGTCATCTATTTCTTGGTATTGCTGAGTAGATGTGGACTTGAGCTTTCAGGACTAAGTTGAGAAATGGTCTACATTTCCTTTTAAATGACTCTGGGAAGCATTTCAGTTACCATAGGTCACATTAAAGTAGAAAAGAATGACTTAAAATATCTGCAGATTGCACTATTCTTAGCAGCTACATGGTCACAAAACGTGGATAGATGTCTCTCTGTCCACAAAGCTCCCCTTCAGCTTGAATATAGCAAAACTGCTTCAGGCGCGGCGGGCTCATTCCACCTTCCGAGGAAGCGGTAGTCGGCATTGGAGGACACGCTCCGCACGCTGGAGAGCTGGGGCATGGGACTGGCGGCATGGCCGGGTGGCAGCAGCTCATACATGGAAGCCCTTCTCTTGTATGTGTAACACCTGTAGCCGCAGAGACTGAATGCTACTCACTATTCTCCTCTGGTGGCCAAGGAGTGTCACACCGATTCTTCGGACATCCCTGTAAGAGAAAACAGGCATACTTTAAAAGAAAGGCAGTGGGCAGTCCTTTATTTCCTGTTAAAAGTGCACTTCGCACCAAACAAATCCAGTATTTTAATACAGTGGCTTTTACATGACTCACTTAGAAATTAGGATTGATGCCCATGTTCATCACACTGTATTCTACAAAAGATTCTGCACTGGTCTCCACTATAGTTCAGCTTTTTTGTTGGTTAATGAAAATTTCAGTTTGTTACAGGCATGCAACCCACTGTAAAAGCAATATCAAGGGCACTACCACATAGAAACTTATAGATTTATAATTAGCTCTAACTTTGGGAGTCAACCTGAACCTTACTAACACATCTCTGAGAGCAGAATGGGCTTTCTCATCTTTATTTCCCACTTTATAGATATATTTAATTTAAGTCCAGGTTAGCTTTTAGTTAAAGACATAAAACTCCATACAATTAATAAATCATCTTCTTTGTGTCTTGTTGGTTAAGTGCTAACCCAACTCAGCCCCATTAACATGCAGTGCTCTACGATGCAGTTATGTGTTGGGGTGAAAAATAGTGCTTATTATAGTCTGTTAAATAAGACTCATAATATTTAATTTTTGTTATGCGTTAATATAGGATATATGATCTTTTAGCATTTAAGTACCAACAATTTAAATAAGACTGTAATGTAGAAGCTCATAAGGGAGGGCTAGGATTATATTTGATTGTGTGTATCTGAACAGGAGTTTAACAGGTAAGTGCCTTTTTGGACAGAAGGTTACAGAAGGCCAGTGAGAATATGACAAGAATGAGCTCATAGGAACAGGTAAGTGTTTTTCAGAATGAATAGGTTGATTAGATGTATGTAAATAGATTTATAGCCATTGGGCCATAATGTTATATCTATTCAGCTGCATAGGCTTTAAAATTTAGATACATTAACTAGTGTGTGCTTATAACAAGGTATGAAATAATTACTTGGGATCTTTTAGTTAACATGCTATTTTAAAAAGTAGCTTCACTGATAAGTAACAAGACCATTGGAAATTATCAGTTGTTCAATTGATGCAGCTATTCCTAATTCTTGCATGATCATCCTCCAAGGCACTGTATAAAAAGAGAGGTTTATGGAGCACAAAATGACAGTGATTGATATGAGGTTTAGAGAGGGTAGCAGATAGGAGATATGTGAAGGAGACAGTTTTGGAGATGCAAGGAAACATCATGCTATCAAGGGACTAAAGTACCACCTATAAAATGAATGTGCCTGAATGGATACAAGTACTTACAGGAGAATGACGTGCAATGGTGTGCACTTTAAAGGAACACCTTAGCTGGATTAAAGTTCCATTCTTGCAGTGGTGGGAAACTGGGAGCAGGTTGTGATCTGTGATCCTGTCAGCATACAGCCTGCACTTATTAAGGATACCAGGCAGAGCCGGGCCTAGAGGTATTTTTACCTGAGGCAGGAGGATAAATTTGCGCCCCTATGTATATAGTTTTTTATTACTAATAATATTAAATAAAAATTAATAAATAAAGAAATTATTTTAAAAACAAAATACATCCATCCATCCATTATCAAACCCGCTATATCCTAATTATTAAATAAAAAAAATCACAGAACGCAGTAATAGTACAATAGTAATAGGAACATAAAATTGCACATATTAAAAATAAAATCACACCAACCTTAATAAAAGAAAAACAAAGTAAGTATTACACATGAGATGAATTAGAATATTACAAAGTTTTCAGTAATTTAATTTAATAAAAGAGACAAAATAATATCAACTAGCCGAAGCCTGCCGTAACATGCGGCGGTGTAACAATAGGAACGGAAAATGGTGAGAAAGGATTAGAAATCAAGAAGAAATATATACTTCTTGAAAGACGCAGTTGTGAATAGGTGTTTTGGTGGTGACGACAGATAATGAGTCGAAAGATCTAACCCTAGAAAAAGCCACAAACAGCTGACCGTGGCTGAAGACTGGTTGTTAGAATTATTGTGAAGTGTAAACAGCATGTGGGTATGAGGAAGGCCGCGCTTCTGAAATTCGATTACGTAAATATAATCAATAAAAACCTCAAAAAGATGTTGTTATAGTATGTCTCTAAGTAATTCCTGCAGCTTAAGCCAAAAGACTCATACTACAATATCAGGTCTGTGCTCTGGTCTTTGGGTATCCGACAATGCATGTAGAATTTCCGGCCAAGCAGAATTACATGTGAAAGTGATAAATAAATGAGGCTGTCCGAATTTACGTACTATGGCCATGGCATCCTGCTAGTTTTGTTGCATGTATCTTGCACTTCCTGGAAATATGGATGGTAATATGATCATTTTGCCTATATGTACATTGTTATTTTCAGCGTTTGCTTGCAGTGCTTTGTATTGTTCCACGCGCAAATCTTGTTGATCTAATCTGAGATAGTTGAGACGCGCGCGCTCTGTTTTAAAATACGCATCTACGATGTACTGTTGGAATAGTTCGCTGCTGGAGTGCAAAATACTAAATGTATTCCTCATTGCTAATCTGTACGCGTAAAATTGGCATTGAGTAAGCCTTATTCGCTTGGTGGTTCTTTTATCGGGAACATGTTGTAAATCTTTGTGCCAGCCAATGTCTCCATAAGGGAAAAAAAGTGGATACAGTAAACCATAGGATCGCAATTCATATTGAGCGTGGAAATCTGTTTACAGGAGTTGCCAATGGGACAGATGCAAACATACTTCAGAAGCTTGGAGAGAAATGCCGTGTTGGCTGCGTGTGGGCGGGACCGGTTTTGAAGAGAAGGCACTGGCAGCATGGGGAGGGGTTTGGAAGAGGACGAATAGGAATAGAGAAATGCCATGTCAGCTGCGTGTGGACAGGACTGGTTTTGAGTTGGAAGCAGGACAAACCAGAAAAGAAATATATTTAAGAGATAATCCTTTAGACAAAACAAAATTTAATATAATTACAATGCATAAATAATTAAATAAATGCCCAATATAAAATCTTTTTTTAAAGTTTTACTTTTCTTGCTTTTAGTGAAACAAATTCATCAATTACTTTATCAAAATTAATTTGTTTTGTCAATTCCTGTTTGATTAATAAAATTGTCATATTTGACAATTTTTCCTGAGCAAGTGACGATCTTAAATATGTTTTGATAATTTTTATTTTACTAAAGCGTCTTTCACCAGAAGCTACAGTAACAGGTGGTGTTAGGAATATTCTCAATGTAACTTCTAAATTTGGATAGGACTGAACTAAACTTTATTCATGAATCATTTTTAAAAGATCTAAACTTACTGTATAGCTGCTTTAAGGTCTGGAATTAACGTCATTGCCTGATTATTTCTGATAAGAATTCTACAGAATTTATATCGTTTGGATATTTAAGGGATAAATCACAAGCTGCTTTTTTTATATTTCCTGTGTCCATCAACTTTAATTGTACACCTGTTAAAAATTCGAAATCAGACGAAATCCCATATAGTTTTTCATATCTGCATCTAAGTTGTGATATTAAAATATCTATTACTCCTTATATCATATGAGGAAAGAAGTGTATCGAGAGAGAGTGTCCGATGCAAATTGTCAGTTTGCGTAAGGTATTTGACGAACATTGCAACATACAAATGGCTTTTTTCTTTTTTTTGCAATTTATTAATTTTCATTTTTCATCAATTTGGCACCCCTTTCCCATTGTTTACCCGAAGCAAGTGCCTCATCTGCCTCACCCTTGTCACGACCCTGATAACAGGGTACGTATTGTGGGGTGTACATGTAAAGCAAAGTTATTAAGCTAAGGAATAGTATAAGACCATTTATTCCTGTGTACCAATAAAAAATAAACTTTGGATGCTAAAATGCCATTTGTGGACACTTTCATGATAGAAACAAGCTGCAATACCTGCATTAATTAGGCTTACTGCTTCTGTACTGTCAGTATTTGACACAACATTCTAGTAAGCAGTGACCTATGGATTAAGTATCATTTGCCACTTTAGATACATGCTTCCCAATGATTTCAGGCCTGCTATAAAGTACACCATGAATTAAATGGTAATGTTCAGCTCACTCCTATTTACTTGCACATGGTATTTAGATTCAGTATTGAAGCCCAGTTACTCACACATATTGCAAATTTCAGGCTGATTCCCGCTTCATTGATATATGTTGCCATTTGTTGACATGTAAATTGATTCTAATGATATTTGCTTTGACTTGGTGCACTTTAAATTTAATGCTAATGTCAAGTCCAAACATAATAAATTGTGCTTCACTATATGAATTTGCCCAATGTATTTTCAGATACTTGCATTAAATGCCTTGTGGACTTGGTATCAATGTCTTCTTTGCTTAAATTTACTGACAAGCTTTGCCTTGTATGTTCAGCATTAATGTATACTGCAACATCATTCATTGTATGCAGTCCTGAGAGGATTTACACTAATACTCAGCCCAGCTCTACTTACTCGATGCTCATTCTTGTAACAGATTCCAAAGTAGTGAAGCCTGCTGAGATGAAATTATTCTTATACTGGCTCATCTTTATAGAGTCTAGCCAGTCACTGATTGAAATAAATAATGGGTATTCTGGGACATCGGTGGGGGACTCTGGTAACCTATATCAGAAGAGAAAGGGAAAAAAAAAAACACAAAACAGCATTGATTGTGTGTGGTTATTTGATCAAGGACTGGTATAGCAGGCAGAGGGCAAATACGTCTTATCTAATAGGGCTTACAAAGTACTCGTAGTCAAACTAAGATAGCAAGAAATAAATAAGGAGATTAAATTTGAAACAATGTTATGAACCCTTCAAAGAGCGGACTACATGATTCATGAAATCAAAGACTCTGTGGCAAAATAGTTCAAAGATGTTTTCATCCAGTATTCTGTATTATCATGATTAAACAGTGTCCTTTGTGCAGGCTGATATACTTCACAAACCCAGGTGGAAAAAACATGAGTTGAGAATGATTTATTTTCTGAAACTGGGTAAGAAGCTTAGTAACTCCTCTACAAAACAGACATATCTCTTATGTTTACTTTGTTTTCTATCCGATTCATTCCAGAATCCTAACATAAAGTGGCTGTTAAAAGATTTATGAAGCAGAATAAGATTCAGTGCTTACCACACTAATAACAACACCTCAAGTTACTGAATGGTGGAACTCAGATGTTGCCAGCTACTCTACACCCCTATGTCATAATCAATCCTAAACTCATAATCATCCTCTTCCAAAATTTTAGTTTAACCTTCATATAAGTTATTAAAACCTACAAGGGTTGTACCTAAAATAACAAGCATATAGCAATTACCAAAAAGTGCCTGACAATGTTAAAATTAGTTGTATAATGCATAACCTGTTCCGTCTAACATCTGACGCCAGAATGAGAAATGGCACCATTTGCATCTGTGACATTCCCATAGTTCAGTGTGAAAAGGACATGTTGTTTTGACAATGTAAAAAGTCAGTTTCCATTGCTGACTTTTATGTATGACTTCAACCACAAAAATAAAATAAACAGAACTGTTAGTGTGAGAAACAGAAGAATCTGGAGATAAAAAGGCCAATCTGCTGCACTCCATATGCTGAAGCAACATCATGTAACCATAACTTTATTAATCTTGAGCCAAAAACTGTAGCTTTTAGCACTTTACACACTGCTGTATTTGTTATTATCTTGTCCTTCAGAATAGGTCATGAAAACATTCCTTGCAGAAAATGAGAACAGTGTAAACCGAAATGGAAAACATACACAAGCAAATTTCAGCACTGTAAATAAGGATGAATGCATAAAATGTATACATGTAACACATTTTTAAAATGTCTGTATGAAATAACTCCTGAAAATCATTAACATACAAAACTATCTTAAAAGACAATTTGTTTACTGGTTTCACATAATATTTTAATGTTTGCATAATCTGTGTCACAGGATTTTTAACACATTATTTCCTGGTGTACTTTCTGCCTCACATGAGATGAAGGGAGAAGATCCTTTACAGTTGTCGAAGGTCCCATAAAGTATCTTAAATCAAATTGTTTCTAAAGCTCTTAAAACTTTGGAAGTTAATATACTCCAAGTAAATGTAACTGGCTGAAGAGAAAACTGAGATCACGTTGAGCTAATTCACTTGGCATTGTCAGAGTTATTGTAAGCTTGAAGTGTGCTTAGATTTCTAACTGTATGTCAAATTAATAGCCAAAGATCAGATTCCCAGACTTTAAAATTGTTCAGGTACTTTTAGATGTCTTCTTCTTTTGGCTGCTCCCATTAGGGGTTGCCACAGTGGATCATCTTCTCCATATCTTTCTGTCCTCTGCATCTTGTTCTGTTACACCCATCACCTGCATATCCTCTCTCACCACATCCATACACTTTCTCTTAGGCGTTCCTCTTCTCCTCTTCCCTGGCAGCTCAGTCCTTAGCATTTTTCTCCCAATATACTCAGTATTTCTCCTCTGCACATGTGCAAACCAACGCAATCTCGCCTCTCTGACTTTGTCTCCCAACCGTCCAACTTGAGCTGTCCCTCATGTACTCATTTCTAATCCTATCCATTCTTGTCAAACCTAATGCAAATTTTAGCATCTTTAACTCTGCCACCTCCAGCTCTGTCTCCTGCTTTCTGGTCACTGCCACCGTCTCCAGCCCATATAAAATAGCTGGTCTCACTACCGTTCTGTAGACCTTCCCTTTTACTCCTGCTGATACCCATCTGTCACAAATTACACCTGACACTCTTCTCCACTCATTCCACCCTGCCTGCACTCTCTTTTTCAGCTCTCTTCCACAATCCCCATTACTCTGTACTGTTGATCCCAAGTATTTAAACTCATCCACCTTCACCACCTCTACTCTCTGCATCCTCACCATTCCACTGACATCCCTCTTATTTACACACATGTATTCTATCTTGTTCCTACTGACCTTCATTCCACTCCTCTCTAGAGCATATCTCCACCTCTCCAGGGTGTCCTCAACCTGCTCCCTACTATCGCTACAGATCACAATGTCATCAGCAAACATCATAGTCCACGGGAACTCCTGTCTAATCTCGTCTGTCAACCTGTCCATTACCATTGCAAATAAGAAAGGGCTCAGAGCTGATCCCTGATGTAATCCCACCTCCAACTTGAATGCATCCGTCACTCCTACCGCAGACCTCACCACTGTCACACTTCCCTCGTACATATCCTGTACAACTCTTATGTACTTCTCTGCCACTCCTGACTTCCTCATACAATACCACAGCTCCTCTCAAGGCATCCTGTCATATGCTTTCTCCAGGTCCACAAAGACACAATGCAACTCGTTCTGGCCTTCTCTAAACTTCTCCATCAACATCCTCAGAGCAAACATTGCATCTGTGGTGCTCTTTCTTGGCATGAAACCATACTGCTGCTCACTAATCATTACCTCACTTCTTAACCTAGCTTCCACTACTCTTTCCCATAACGTCATGTTGTGGCTCATCAATTTTATTCCCCTGCAGTTACTGCAGTCCTGCACATTCCCCTTATTCTTAAATATCAGCACCAGTACACTTCTTCTCCACTCCTCAGGCATCCTCTCACTTACCAATATTCCATTAAACAATCTGGTTAAAAACTCCACTGCCATCTCTCCTAAACACCTCCATCCTTCCAAAGGTATGTCATCTGGACAAACAGCCTTTCCAGTTTTCATCCTCTTCATAGCTGTCCTTACTTCCTCCTTGCTAATCCATTGCACTTCCTGATTCACTATCTCCACATCATCCAACCTCTTGTCTCTCTCGTTCTCTTCATTCATCAGCCTCTCAAAGTACTCTTTCCATCTGCTCAACACACTCTTCTCGCTTGTGAGTACGTTTTCATTGTTATCCTTTATCACCCTAACCTGCTGCACATCTTTCCCAGCTTGGTCCCTCTGTCTAGCCAATCAGTACAGGTCTTTTTCTCTTTCCTTAGTATCCAACCTCTCATACAACTCATCATACGCCTTTTCTTTAGCCTTCGCCACCTCTCTCTTCACCTTGCGCCTTATCTCTTTGTGCTCTTGTCTACTTTCTGCATCTCTCTGAGTATCCCACTTCTTTTTTGCCATCCTCTTCATCTGTATACCCTCCTGTATTTCCTCATTCCACCACCGGGTTTCCTTTTCCTCCTTCCTCTTTCAAGATGTCACGCCAAGCACCCTTCTTGCTGTCAGCCTTTCTGCATCTGCTGCAGTTTCCCAGCTGTCTGGTAACTCTTCACTGTCACACAGTTCCTGTCTCACCTTCTCCCTGAACTCAACCTTGCAGTCTTCCTTTTTCAACTTCCACCATTTGATCCTTGGCTCTGCCCTCACTCTCTTCCTCTTCTTGATCTCCAACGTCATCCTACAGACCACTATCCTATTCTGCTTAACTACACTTTCCCCTGCCACCACTTTGCAGTCTTCAATCTCCTCCAGATCAGCTCTTCTGCATAGGATGTAATCCTATGTAATCACTATGACAAACTGTTCATCTAGGCTGAGTTCTTTATTGTAAGTGGACCCAAAGGTCTAGTGTAGTTGTTACTAGAGAGAGAAATAAGCAAATTTTAAAGGGTCAAGCTTTTAGCCAGGCAGGTAAAATGCATCCTGGAGTTTGCTATCAGAAATCACGATGTAGCTTTTTTCAGACCCTTAGCAGTAATAGCTTTATATCAATCAATATGATCATTCATTGCAAGCCTGCTTATTACATTATAGGATAAAGGTGCAATATGGTAGGTCAACATCTGAATAGCAATGCTGCCAATAACAGGGTCCATTCAATAGGCATAACCACTCTCACTTAGCTCATTCATATTAACCCCCACTCCTTCATACTGGGCCATTTTAGAGCTGCACATGAATCTAACCAGGGTATCTTGGAATATTTAGAAGGAAAACCTATTGCAGATTCAAAGACTTTGTGCAAACTCCGCAAAAAGTAACTAGACCAGGACTGAAACCTATTCTCTTTGGACTGTGAGGCAACAGATCTAACCACTCCCTTTGAACAGGGAAGCCAATCTCTACTTTTTTCTTTTATAGCAAGCAAACTATTTTACACTTGTGTTCATATTACTTTGAAATTGTTAATTATTATAATGACATTTGCACGTGTTTGACACTAGACTTTTTGACATGGCACTCTGTTATCCAAAGAACATACCCCTGCACATCCTCCACCAACATCTGTAGGCTGCTAGGATTGCGAATCAACTTGTCTAGGAAGCTCACAATCTCTGAAAACCTTGGTCGATGGCTCCTTTCTTTCTGCCAGCAGTGGAGCATTAGCTGATGCAGAGTTACTGGGCACCCCATTGGGGCTGGAAGACGGTAACCCTCTTCTATGGACAAAATCACCTATGTCAAGACAAAGCAGTAAGAAACGTTTTGAAAAGTTATTGTAATCAAAACATTATCATACAACTCTAATTTGGTCTCAGAAAATACATTTTTAAATTAGCTTTAGAAGTTATAATAATTAGCCTGTTACGGACACGAATGTCACACTTTACTGCCTGCTAGGGAGGTAGATAATGTTCAGAAACAATAGCCAGCATTAAACTATACCAGTCCCAGGCCCTTTCCCACACTGTTTGATTTTAACTATATTATAGTTAAAATATCCCAAAAGTTATATTGTTATCTGACAACAGCAATAACATACTGTATATATGGTACAATGAAATAATCAGTGGTGAACCTTCATCCATCAATAGTATTCCCATACAAGCTATTATTATTTGCTTTTTCTGCTAAATGTATTCAAACATAGTTGTTAATACAGCCATTTAAAGCAAATCAAATTGATGGTTTTATTCAGTAATGTTATATGCAAATGTACAGTCTTATTGCCTTTTGTGGTGTAATAGTTCATACTGGTTGACTCCACACAGGAGAATCAGCAGCAGAATAGTGGATTCAGATAGCACTATCTCAATGAGAGAAAATAAGTTCAAGTCAGCAACAGGATACAACTGAGAAGAGGCTAACCCTTACAAAGAAGCACAGGTCACTTCCTCAAAAGAGTGTTTGGTCTGTTTTTGGTTTATCCTCAAATTGGCTACCTCCAAGTATGAACATCTTTAGGGTGATGCAGTAGTCTTAACACCATCTCTATACTTCTTTCATTTATCTCTCTCCACTGCATTTAAATACAATCCCTCTCTAGAATTTTGTAGACATCACTCCCTCCTCCTCCTTATGTCATCATAGTAGCACCAATGACAGCTTTTTGCAGCCAAAAGTCCCCATTGAGTGGAGTCCTGAAAACCTTGCCATTGCCTCAAGTGCCTGTACAAATTCCTACAAATATCCTACTCTACACATGTAACTCACAACGTTGCAACAAATGTCACAAAGAAGAAAGCAATAGTTTATACTATGTAGCCTTGATATGAAGTAGTATTTTCCTCCATGTTTTCTTGTTTTAGATTGCTTCTTGTCTGACTACATTGTTTTTGAAAAAGACTTAGCGATCCATAGGTTTTATTTTGTTTAAGTACCCTGAACCTTACTGCAATGTAATTTATTATTACAAAATTGTAAATACACAAAACTATTTTTGCAGGTATGATAATTGTAAGATACCAAAGTATGGCTGAGTGGCTGTATTACATTGTCCCTCAGTAAGGATGCAGTTGTTGCTGCATTATGCAAACATGAGCTGAGATGGAATAGTTAATTCAACATCAAGGCAGTGGAAAGGCAAAAGATAACCTGCTGTTCCTGAAAAGGCCAAAATCTGCAATGCTGCTGTCCATTCTCTGATGGATTTCTCATTCTGAAAGTACAGTATCAGTAATCAATAATCTAGAATGACCAGTCCATCCTGCTCTAATAAGTCTTGTGGGATAAAATGTTACCTAAACAATTAAACTGCTGCACTGATGTCAAACTTTAGCTGGAAACCAACTTACTGAAAGGTTTCTGAGCTTGACCATCAGAAGGTCCAAACACACAATTTTGTTTCAGAAAGGAAATTTTCACTTACATCCTGATTGGACATCTCCCAGTACGGTCTCTCCCCATATGACATCACCTCCCACATCACAATGCCATAGCTCCAAACATCACTGGCTGAGGAAAATTTCCTGTAAGCTATGGCTTCTGGTGCAGTCCACCGAATGGGAATCTTCCCGCCCTAATGGGAAAAAGAATAGTACATTAACAAAACAGAAAAATAACAGCAGGGCACACAAATTAAAAATGAATGAGACCACCAGATTATGCACATATATACAAATGTATCTATCTATCTATCTATCTATCATGATGTAACAGTGACTGTTTCACCCAGACAATTTATATACAGTATGCCCTTCTTTGCCTGTCCATGCCACCTTATTCCATGAAAACACTTTTATTCTGCAATGCCACTTTACTAATAAAACAAAACTGTTCAGCCACATTTCTAATAACAGTGCTTTTGTATTATCATCCTCTCACCAAATTTAAAGCTCAGTCTTGTCCTATTCCTTAACATTTAGCTTCTTGGCGCTTCTGCCCCATAGTGATATTGTATAAAAATTCAAAATTATGCAGATTCTGCCTGCTATATGACTCACTCAGAGTTTTAGAACATGGCTAGGAAGTGAAAAGATGGCAAATTCAGACTTTAGCAGGAAGTAGTTCATACATCAGGTAAATAATTCAAATATCCATGTATATCTTCCTCAAGACATGGATAAAAAGCACTGTTAAGTTAAAAACCATTCTTAATACTGTATTCTCTGGCTTTGGCAGATGGCGTGACTAAAGACTACGAGGCACAAAGCTGTGAATTTAATCCTTACTGTTGAATCACTGTGTATATTTGATCAAGCCACTTAACCTGCCAGTAGAAATTAAAAAAAGTATTAGTTCTACAATAAACTTTGAACTGGTGTTCATCATATAAAATATTACATAAAATAGATTTAATTGTGTAGTATAGGGTACAAAATGTTTAGATATTTCATTTTCTTTTTACCACTTTGGTGCAATCCACTATTCTAAGATATGCAATAGTGAGCAGTTGCTTTGATTCAGTATCTGTCTTTTCCAGTTTAAAAGTATTAAAGCTAATATGAAGTGCAAATAATTCCACACTGCAAACTGCAAACGTCTTGATCAGATATAGAAAGCAACATAACAATATTTGGTATGGTTATCTCTAAAACAAATAAATTGCTACACAGTTTTAAAATAGCCACCCTTTGCTCTGATTACTGCTTTGCACACTCTTGGCATGCTCTCGATGAGCTTCAACAGGTAGTCACCTGAAATGGTTTTCACTTCACAGGTGTGCCTTATCAGGGTTATTTAGTGGAATTTCTTGCTTTATCAATGGGGTTGGGACCAGCAGTTGTGTTGTGCGGACGTCAGGTTAGTTGGACGATCATTTATTTTTCAACAGGACAATGACCCCAAACACACCTCCAGGCTGTGTAAGGGCTATTTGACCAAGAAGGAGAGTGATGGAGTGCTGTAAATGGTCATGAAAATAAAGAAAACACATTGAATGAGGAGGTGTGTCCAAACTTTTGGCCTGTACTGTATATATATATATATATATATATATACTGTGGAAGCTGGCCCGGACACAGACAGGCGGACACTGATGGTTCCAGCACCAACACACGTTTAATCATATTTACACTATTTACAACACTGTACACAACCCAGTACCCCGTACCAAACACCCTCAGTCCAGGCCTCTCTCAATGCCTTTCTCTTCAGGTCCGCCTCAACTCCTCTCCTCCAAACTCTGTCCTTCTTCCACCTGACTCTAGCCATCGAATGGAGGGAGGCGGCCCCTTTTATCTTCACCCGGACGTACTCCAGGTACCTCCCGAAGAACTTCCGCCGGCCCTTCCTGGTGTGGCGGAAGTGCTGGCTGAACACCCAGAAGCACTCTGGGTGTTTCTGGTCTTCGTCCCCCCAGCACTTCCGGGTGTGGTGGAAGTGCTGAGGACCAGGGCTCTCCAGGCATCTGGGTGCCCCCTGGCGGTGACCACGGGCCCCTATAGGGTCGAGTTTCCATGCTCCTTTCCTGTGGTCTCCATAGCCACCAGGGCGGTTGCCCCCTCATGGTCCGGAGGAGGCGTAATCCCTCCTTCGGTCCTTCCAGGTGTCCCGGCTGGGTACCGCCACAGCCACTCGCCACAATACATAATATATATATATATCTCTATTATAAAAAAAAAATCCTGGACAGAAACACAAGGGTGTCGAGACATGACATTTACGTTAAGATCACGGAAAACATTTAAAAGAAACTGCGAGTTGAAAGAGATTGGCCACAGAGCGTCTCGCGAGGACCTTAAACATGAGACTTTGTATAAAAGTATAAAAAAAAGAAAGTAAAGATCGCAGTAGTGCAAACAAACAAACTGCCTCATTTAACTATGCACCTGTCTAACTTTGGTTTTGCACAATAATCACTGCACTATTGTACCTTAACACTTAATTCTACTTTATTTACATAATTTTTCTTATTTATTATGTTCTACTATACTGTTATCTTTCAATCTATGACTTTTTGTTAATCTAACTGATATTCATCTAACTTTGCACAGTTTTTGATAAGCGGATCAAGATGCATTTCACTGCGTGTTGTCCTGTACTATGTACTGTAACTATGCATGTGACAAATAAAGAATCTTGGGAATTTCAAAAACGGAGTTTACCACACATACATTTATTGGTTAATTTTCTAAAAAAAATTATTAACTGCTGATGATGTAAATCGTTTTGTCTGTGCTGAAATCCCAAACAGAGAAACCTATCCTGAATTATGGTACAAAGTCCTTAAACACATCTCACTGACCTCATTAAAAAGATTCAGCATATTAGGACTCGCAAGATTCCAAATATTGTCTTTACAGAAGTTCTGAAATAAAAGTGAAACTAATGAAATAGTAACAATTCAAAAAAAAAAATCTAAAAGTGTGTATCCGGAAAACCAAACACGGGGGTTGGTGAGCGAAGCCTTATAGTGTATATATATATATATATATAAATATATATATATATATGTACTCATATGGACTGGGTAATGTGTTAGGAACAAAATAATGCCACATCGTTTGAGGAAATGAAAATTATAAATCTACAGAGGGCTGAATTCAAAGACACCCCCAAAGTCAAAGTGAAAAAATGATGTGGCAGGCTGGTTCATTTTGCCAAAATTTCATTGCAGCAACTTCAAATCGTACTTAGTAGTTTGCATGACCCCCACGTGCTTTTATGCATGCTTGACAATGTCAGGGCATGCTTCTAATGAGATGACGGATGGTGACCTGGGGGAATCTCCTCTCAGATCTGGACCAGGTCATCACTGAGCTCCTGGACAGTCTGAAGTGCATCCTGGCATCGCTGGATGGACCAAAACATAATGTCCCAGAGGTGTTCTATTAGATTTAGGTCAGGCGAGCGTGGGGACCAGTCAATTGTATCAGTTCCTTCATCCTCTAGGAACTGCCTGCATACTCTCGCCATATGAGGACGGGCATTGTCGTGCACCTGGAGGAACCCAGAACCCACTGCACCAGCATAGGGTCTGACAATGGGTCCAAGGATTTTATCCCGATACGTAATGGAAGTCAAGGCACCATTGTCTAGCCTGTAGAGGTCTGTGTGTCCTGGTCATGCTGAACGATGTAATAGGAAGCATAACCCTTTCACTTCTGTCACATGTGCTCAGAGTGAACCTGCTCTCATCTGTGAAAAGCACAGTGCGTCAGTGGTGGACTTACCAATTCTGGTATTCTATGGCAAATGCCAATCGAGCTCCACAGTGCCAGGCAGTGAGCACAGGGCCCATTAGAGGACATCGGGCCCTTGGGCCACCCTCATGAAGTCTGTTTCTGATTGTTTTGTCAGAGACATTCACACCAGTGGCCTGCTGGGGGTCATTTTCTAGGGCTTTGGCAGTGCTCATTCTGTTCCTCCTTGCCCAAAGGAGAAGATACCGGTCCTGCTGATGGGTTAAGAACATTCTACGGCCCTGTCCAGCTCTCCTAGAGCAACTGCCTGTCTCCTGGAATCTCCTCCATGCCCTTGAGACTGTGCTGGGAGATACAGCAAACCTTCTGGCAATGGCACATATTGATGTGCCATCCTGGAGAAGCTGGACTACCTGTACAGCCTCCGCAGGGTCCAGATATCACCTTATGCTACCAATAGTGACTCTGATCGTAGCTAAATGCAAAACTAGTAAAAACACAGTCAGAAAAGATGAGGAGGGAAAAGATTCAGTGACCTCCACCTGTTAAACCATTCCTGTTTTGGGGGTTGTCTCATTGTTGCCCCTGTAGTGGACCTGTTGTTAATTTCATTAACACCAAAGCAGTAGAAACTGATTAACAACCCCCTCTGCTACTTAACTGACCAGGTCAATATCCCAGAGGTTTCATTGACTTGATGCTATACTCTGATTAAAAAGTGTTCCTTTAATTTTTTGGGCCTCGGACTCCCACAGGGCTCCATGGGAACTGGAGTTAGATACAGCCCTGTTGGGATTGGTGGGCACCACCAGGGGGTGCTGCTGCTTCTGCTGAGCCCTGGAATGCAGCTCTTCCACCACACCTGGAAGTACTGCCAGAAATGCATCAACGAGCTCCTAGAGCACTTCCGTGTGCCTTGTAAAAGGAGCCAGCAGACACTACCCTGGGAGCCAGAGTTGGGAGGAGGGAGACGTAGCTTGCCTGGAGGAGTGGAGGAGGAAAAAGAAAAGAAAAAGAGAAAGAACAAGAGTTGTATTGTGCTGTGTTTTTTTGGACTGTGTTGTGCTTGTGGGAGAAGGGAAGATGTTTCCCACAAGGAAGAAAGAAAAATAAAAAACGTGTGCTTGCATTTGTGCCTCCTTGTGTCAGTCTGTGTTGAGTTGTGATGCCAGTGCCCACCTTGGTGGTCCACAATATATGTATATGTAAAATATTGTCACACATGTGCAATTAGAAGGAAGCTAACTGGACTAAGTGGAGGTAATTATGCACCAGGCCAAGGGGTGGTGTGGGGCGCTAAGTCAAGACAGATGTCACTTCCAGTTCCGCCGCCAAAACAGATGTCACTTCCGGTTCCGGCACCAAGAAAGATCTCACATCCAGTTTCTGGCCTCAGATGACATCACGTCCAGTCTCACCCTTTAAAACTGCCATCTTTTCTACCACCAGTTCAGTTCAGTCTGGAGCTCAATCCATGCACATCAATGCTTACTAAAAAACCCTTTCCAGTGTGTTGAGACTCATTCTTTCACAATAGATATATATATATTGTGGCTGAGGCTGGGACGCATATTCATATCCAGGACAATACTTCTCCCAGAACACGAGAGGGCAACCCCCCTGGATTACATCGGGGCCACAGGTTTGGAGCTTAGAGGGTGGTTTGACGTGGTTACAACATTAGTGATCTAATAATTTTCTCAAATGCATCACAGAAAATGCCATATTTCTATGAGTGACTGGTAGGCTACTAAATCTACAGAAGAATGTTGTGTCCAAAAATAAAGGCAATTGGTTAAAATGTATCATATTTTTTATATGTTAGTAACTAGAGAGGATGCATCTAGTAATTTAAACCATACATAGAAGTATAAATTATTTCTGAACATGGCAGTGGTGAGAACAATATGTACCTGGCTTGGCTGGAATCCTTCACCATACTACAGGCTTTATTTCAGCTGTTTTTGAAGTTGCTCTGTACATTTCATGGCAAGTCAATTGAGACAATGTTAAAATTATTTGTACATCATGTAAGTCATAGATTATATTATAAACTTTACAATACCACTTTCTGTTTATACTCAATGTTTCATAACTTAGCCTTTAAAAAAAATACATTGAAATATAATGCTCGCAATAAAACATAGTGGTGGCTCTGAGGCTAGGAATCTGCACAGCAGTTTGTAACAATTCGTCTCGCGTGCTAACACAAGCCGATTGCTACCGCTAATCTGTCCTAGGTAACGGCACATGATAAAAGGATAGGCCAATATCACACCCCAAACCATATCCCGTATACCCTTTATTCTACCTGGTTCAGTCCCTTAATGCTGATACATTATAGCCCACAGAAAACCAATAGTCAATATCTATCATCACATAACGAGTATATTACATAAAATGAAAAAAGAATACAATCCCTTACACATGCACCCCCCCGCAACCCTAAATAACCCTTATATTGTAGCGCCACAAATATATACATATATATTCACAATAACAATATTTCTTCCCCAATTTCCCATCCAGATAATGTAAATAAATTCACAGTTGTCCACAATTCTGCCCCGCTGATGCCGGCTGGCAAAACGAGGAGTTCTTACAATTGAGCACTCCTAGCTGTAATCACCTCTTCTTCATGAAAGACATACAGTCAGTCTTGCGCCATGACACAATACTGTAAGTCCATTGAAAATAGCTCACCCAAGTCCGTAGGAATTAGTGGAACGTTCAATTCCCCCGATAAAAAGAATCATTTCCACCTTCTGACAGGACTGTAGGAGCTCCTGGACTTCTTACATGGCCCGTGCAGTAGCTGATCTGCTTTTTTTTACCCTTTGATTCTCCTTTTTCTCTTTTTCCTCCTCTTCTCCCTTCTCTCTTTAAAACGGTGCACTTTATGCAAATGTCTCCCCGAAAGAAAACAGTAAAACCGGAAGTTCCACCACTGGGGCACCGCTGTCAATCTCCGGATGTAAGAATCATCCCCACAACACCCGATCGACAGCAGAAAACACATTATATTTATGTGGCAGCGCTACAAGTTCAAGTCTAGCAAATGGCAGAAGTGGCTCTACTCCGTTGGGCCCTTGAGCAAGGCCTTTAACCTGTACTTGCTTCGTTCTGGGTATGACGTTAATCTGTGTCCAACCCTGCAAGCAGGTCGTCCAACTTAGAAGGTAAAACTTGGGGATTGTTGGCAGGATTGGCACTCCAGCCACTGAAAAATACCTCAGACTATTCCAGTGTGATGCTGAGGTGTCATACGTTGCACAACTGCACTCGGGTCCCAATCTGGGTGGTTCATCATGTCGCTGGCGTGACAACACACTATGTTAGCACAGGCTTCCAACCTCCTCCATAAAACATATTTTAAGCCTTTTAACTTTAAGATTATCCATAGAAAAAAAACAGAGTGGCAGACACATCTTTGGTTCCTGTCCTCTTCTGAAAAATATCATCTTTATCTAGATGACTGATGAATGCAGATCTAGCTTTGTGATTGCAACTGTCCAACGCTCACATGAGTTTCTGTCAATGTTAATATATATACCTTATTAGAAGGCCATCTTTTCAGCATTTCAGATCAGTTACCTTGTGTTCATTTAGTTTTTGAGGTAGCTCTTCAGCACCCAGCACAATTATATTATTAATATTATTCATTTTTTTCATTTTTATTACTATTTAATTTAATATTGTTTCTTGTATCAGTATACTGCTGCTGGATTATGTGAATTTCCCCTTGGGATTAATAAAGTATCTATCTATCTATCTATCTATCTATCTATCTATCTATCTATACTGACTTTACTGTAATATTAATCAATATACACTATGGGTCAAAAGTTTTAGAACACCTCAGTTTTTTTGGTAATACATGCAGTTTAGTTTCTTAATGTCTCCTAAAATCAAGGCATAGAACAAATAAACAATGGCAAATAAAAAAAATAAGTCAAGGAATCAGTAAGTGTACCAGATTTTATTCAATTTTTTGATTAATCAAAGTTGCCACCTTTTTCTGATAAAACAGCCAAACTGTGGTAACTGTTTTGATTCAGAATGCCAGTCACTCTAATGAATTCACTAACCATCACACTTTCTCTTCCACATTTAACAGTTGGTGTCACACACTGCTAAACTATTCTTTCATTAATTCAATGGCGTACAAACACCTGCTTGATGAACCCTAAATTTCAAACTTTGATTCATTGATCCATAAGACTTTCTTCCAGTCTGCAGTAGCCCACAGCTAGTACTTCAAGACCTTATTTTGTTCTTTAAGGAAGGGCTTTCTTACTGCCACACGTCCTGTCAAACTTGCAGCACAAAGACTCCACTTCACAGTAGAAACTGAGGCTTGATTTTTTCTACCACTGTGAAGCTGTGCTTGAAGCTGTTCTGCTGTGAGACGCCTATCACACAAGCTGGTGACCCTCAGAAACTTGTCTTCAAATGGGGTTGGGACTTTGGGTCTGCCAGATATCTTCCTATCAGAGTTTCTTCCAGTTTCCTATTGCCTTTAGATTGTGTATGACACTTACTGACACTTTGATTTTTTTATACAATTTATCTAAATAAAAGGCCCACACTTCTAAGGGTACTGTAGTATTGCTCTGTCTCATTTAATTTGTTAATTACCATTTTCTTGCCATTATCCCAGGGATTTACAACTTTCTACAGTGTAATATTGTCCAAGAAGCACTTCACAGCGTGTAGTAACACAGTCTTTCCAACTCTGCTTTAAGGGTTTTTATGTAATCAACAGCAGTTGGGATCCCTGTGCAAATTGTTTTCTTCAACTTGCTAAAAGGTTTAATTAATTTTAATTGCTGCAGAACATCTGTAGGGTGTAACCTATTAGTTGTTCCCTGAAGGAGGCCCATTTGTAATATTCTGAAATTTCCCTTTTCTTCCAGTTTTTGCTAACCTAAACTTTAAATTTAAACATCTGGCAGTTTACAGCTTACCTATTGATCATTTTAGGTCATTCATTGCATTTCAGAAAAGTTAGAAAACCTCAGTTGTTCTAAAACCTTTAACTAGTAGTGTACACTCCATTTTTCTAAACTTCACTGGTTTATTTTCCAGGGAATAATGATGTGTATGAGATATCTTGCTGTTTTAAATATGTTTCTGAGGTAGGCTATGATGGTACTGAATTCTCCTTAAAAAGGTGTTGTATTACACAGACTGTTTGACTGGTTAGATGTTGGCTTCTATTGTGCAAGTGGGGGTTTTTATAGTATAATGAATATTAGTGTGGAGATGAGCTCAATGAAAAGCTTTGATATATATATATATATATATATATATATATATATATATATATATTTTTTTTTTTAATTAATCCCTGAGGGGAAATTACCTTTTTTCATAACCTTTGGGGGTCAGCCATTGTACAGCTCTCTCTTGGAGAAGTTTTCAGGTTAATTTCCTTGCTCAAGGGCCCAACCGAGTACAATCCCTTCTGGCAGTAAACAAATATGATATGGTAACCTTCCAGATACCAGTGCAGATCCTTAGCCACAGAGCCACCATGTGGGTAAGGTTTAATCAAATATTTGTTTATTTGACATCTTCCTCAGAACCCTGAAATATGCACATACAGTACATTTACTTAAATTTATGTTCAACTACAAATAGTGTATTTTACAATATGCACTTTTTAACAAAATGAGTATGACAAGAATTTGTTGTGCATCACTGTCACAATATTTGCTCTGCAGCAACTTTTTTAATGAATACGTTAACAGAATATTATTTAGTTAGGGGTAGCATGGCATGAAAGCATTTTCTGTATAAAATTAAATAAATAAATGCATTTTGATAAATAAATCATAACAAAATGATACTTGAGCATGAACAGTTAAATATAGGTAGCATGCATTTTTGTTTATTTCTTTATGTATGTATGTATTTATTTATATATTTGAATAATACCTCAGGTAATGTGAAATATGCCTTGAAACAAAATATCACTTTCATCTGTTAACACATAAGGGCTTAGTGATATGTTCTGTAATTATGTGAGACCCACTCCTAGTAGCTCTGTTTAGACTAGGATTCCCAAGACAAGGAAAGCGGTTGTCAAAGTTGTGATTGTGAGTGTCTGTGGCAGATAAAAAAAAAGTTTTCCAAAATTACACCACAAAACAACTGCTGTAACACAAGAAGCCCTGAATTCATCATCCTCTCAGGATTATCCATCTGAAGTGTCTGGCTACAAAGGTAGCACTTGTTAGCCAAATATTTATGTGTGCTCACCAATCAAAACACAGTACTTGCTAGAGCCCACCCTCTCAACTTTAAAGGATGAGAATAACATTTCTCATTGACATTTTTCATTTCAAGGTGTATTTCATATTGCATTTGATGTCGCTGAAATAAACAAAGGAAAATAAAAATAAATAAGCAACAAAAAACATTTTTGTGACATTTAATTATTGTCACATATTTTTTATTATTTACTAGGGGGTTTTGCCCCCTGCTCGCTTTACATGCCAACCCCCCCGATCTGCGCTACACACCAGCCACTTTGCGCCTCTGTTGCTCACATATGTGGATTTCACTTTCACCAAACAACAAATCTTTTAATTCTCGCGGATACACCTCTTCATTGGGAAGAAACACTACTTTTCCCTGATGGCAACACGAGTTAGACGATCTACAAGTCTCCGCATTAAAGTTTAAATCCGAACAATATATTCAATCTCTTTTTGCCTTTCTTTTATTTCACCGAGTAATAATTTCCATTTTTTTGCACAAATGCAATCTTTACTATCATTTTTTGAGACTTTCGAATTTTAGCACTTTCATTATCTCTAACCTGCTCTGCATGTGTATTGCACCAATGTTTCTGAATTCTTTACGACATTCTACTTTGTCATCTACTCTTTATCTTTTATTTTCGGTCCCGGGCGTGTTTTAATCTCTTGGCACAAAGTCTCGTCTATTGGGACATGAAAGTATCTCTCTGAAAAATTCACATCTCGTTGCAGGCTAAAAAGTCTTGTCTCGTCCCAGAATTTTTTTATTATAATAGAGAGATTTATTTTTCACTTTTGCAATACATTTATTTATTTCAACATTTATTATTCTATTCAATTTGTTCAAATATTCCTCCATAAGCATGGTTGTGCAATGGTTAATTCTGCTGTCTTATACAATTTATATAGAATTATAGAATCTCAGCCCTGATACTGCTTGAGTGAAATTTTTTCCATGTCTGTTTGAGCTTTTCCTGGTGCAATCTGGTTTTAATCCCACATCCCAAAAACATTAGGTTAATTGGAAATTCTAAATTAGCCATGCATGAGTGAGCATAAATAAGTGTGATCAGCAGTGGATTAATGGCCAGTTCACAGCTAATTTTTACGTTGCACACAGTGTAGGTTATGGCCTGTGTTACATTCAATTGAGTTAAGTGTGAATGATAAATTACTGATGGATGTATTTAACTATGTGAGGAAAGGAGGGACAATAGAATTACGCTAATCATGGGTTTAGGTAAAGGTTAGGCAGGTGCTGGAATGATAACACTGATGTAGCTACACCATATTTAGTTTTGTAAATCACATTTAAATAGACTTTGGAAAAAATCTTGGTAAGCATAGTTAATACCAGTTAAACTAACTGTTTTATCGTGTATAGCACACTTCATAGATAATGGACTATATTACACAAACCTCCAATTAAATTTATCCAAGCCCAACATTAGTAAATTAAATGCAAACAGCATACTGTATGCCAGAGCTATATATTAGGAAAAGTTTAGTAAAAAAAATGAAAAACACCACCCCTGACACAAATTCTGAAGCACAAATTATCAATTATAGAATTGAAATAATAGGCACGCTTACATTTAGGTAAAATGCTACCAAGTAAAATTGTACTACAATTTTTTGCTCTTTAGCAGAGCTGCAAAACAGAGTATTAATTGTGTCAAAAAAATGAAATGTGATGTGGTCTTTTACACTACAATCTGACATGAATCAGTTGCGATATGAGCTCCTAATGTGAAAACAAAAATTTAGAAATTAAGAGGTTGTTAAAAATAGTTTCATTATCTGGCTTCTTCCTGTTAAATATAACGGGGTGCATTCTGTATTCAAGGGCTCCTTAGCCATACTGCTGCTATATCTGGCAGTAGGGCCTGTACTTTTAAATGTTTCTCAGTGGAACTAAAGATGTTCAGAGTAGTGCTGGGCGGTATGACCAAAATTCTATATCACGGTATTTTTCAAAATTATACCGGTTTCACGGTATTCAACTGTATTTTTTTCCCATGCATGAGTGGATGTTAACCACATTTTCCACTGCAATTACTGCAGTAGACTGGCTAAGAATAACCTATTCCACTGTCATGAGAATTGTACATTGTACAAAAAAAATGTAATGTGCACACAAGTATTAATACAAGTTTACATGGCCCCATAAAGCGATAGTTTTCAATGGAGTGGCACTAATGAAGAGAAGGAATCACATTGCATGATAGTTGCAGTCAAAATATAGAACCTTTTTATTGAACAAATTTTGCAAACAACTTAAACTATAATTCTGACAACACATTTTCAACCATCCAAAGAGGCATTTAGACTTAGTAAACTATCCAGAGGTGCTTGTCAAAAGTTCTATTGCACTGAACATGTCTTAGTAAAGGAATAAATAGTAAGTATTTTTTGTAAACCAACAATACTTTCTGTTAATGTTAACAATCTGTTCACTGAAATTTTAAAGTGACTTTTTAAACAACTTCACCATCATTAAACTGCATAATATTTAAATTATAAATTATAACAATAAAATAAATAATAGTGCAACTTCCAGTAATAATATTATTACTTCAAGGCTTCAAGCTCAGGTACATTACACAGTATTCACCAAATAAAAATAAAATAAAACAAGTGCAACTTGGTGATGACATCTTTACCAACTGAACCATCATTAAGGCAAATTGCATTAATATAGACCTTGCTTCAAGCTAGGCCAGCAGGGATGCACGGTGGACTGGCTGCCTGGCTGTCTTTGTGAGACAGGTGCGGAGGGGTTGACCATTGCAGTGAGATGCAATATGGTTTGTACCTCGTGTCATTGTAAGTGTCAGTCATCCAAGACGAACGTTGCCACGGGTGCATCAGCTACAGTAACGTGTTCAGCACCACGATCAGCTGGGGACTTTTGTTTTTGATCTACATCTTCAGATCACTTCCATCAAAACTGGAGTCCAACAAGTCAGAGTCCGATTCAGTGATAATACGCAAAAAGTCATCCACAGATTATTTTGCTTTGAGCATTAACTTTGGTATCTCTCCACGTGCCATTTTAGATGCTGTTTGCTCTTCGCTACTCATGCACGCACAGGGAATCAAGGTCAAATCAACAAAGCTAACTTTCCTTCTAGCAAAAGCGTATGGAAAAGTGCTGTAACAACAATATCACTGATCTCTATCGATCGCTAGCTAGACTGAGGCATCTCACAATGTGGGAGTTTCCATCAATTTATCGTACTGCACTGCTCGGCGCACAGAAATTGTCACTTGCCGCGGCAACTCCAAAATTTATATTTTACACAGTTTTATATAAATTATCGTCTCGCTTTTGACATCGTAACTTTGAAATTTCTACGTTGAACCATTGTAAGTAGGGGACTACCTGTACTGACTGATAATAGAGATAACAGAAAGTTGATTATACACACATTCATTGTACATTTCTTATTCTGTGGTATGTTTTTACTACCATTATTTAAAATAGTTTATTATTTTAATAACTATTACATACCTATGGCTGTATGAAGCCTGTGTCCAAAGCAAGTTTGCGGCTAAGGTGATGCAACAAATTGCTTATGTTGCCATCTCCGGCAACAAATTTAGCTCAACAGCATTTACAGTAAATAGTTATTTAGTCCACATATGACCTTTTAAAACCAAAGTATCGGTATGGCTCCTTTTTTCAGCAAAAGTTCTTCTGTGTCATCATGTTCAACTTTATCGTCTGCTACAGCTTTAGTTTTGGAATGTTCTCTGTCCATTTTCACCATTCAATATCTCCACTAACGCATGTACTCCATTGCATGTGTGTTTAGCGGTGTAGCAGTGAAAAAGGTCCCCCATAAACAGTTTCCTGCTACGCCACGTTCCAAACATTGTTTAGGCTATTTAAACCAATGTTGCGGTATAGGAAAAATCCATATCATAACAAAAATAAAAAATTGTTTTTGTTATGAACCAGTATACCTCCCAGCACTAGTTCAGAGTTTTGACTCCTGCTACTCACTTTTAAAAGGCTAACAGGAAGCACAAGCTGATAAAGCAGTAGACATATGTGCAGATTGCATGATGTTGAGATAATCTGTTCTGATTGACAAAAAAGTAAGGTAATAACTCATTTAAAAAGGTTTCACCTTAAGCTGTAAGTTGCATTTGCTGCTTCTTGGTAAATGTCATTCTTATGCTAACTCATTTGACAATGCTTCAATGGCAGCAAATATAAAAAACAGCCCTATGTAAATATGCGGATTTTTTTCAATGAAAAAGGAAAGTAGGGAAACCCTTGGAATTTTCAGAACATGTCAGCTTACAGTATAGTAAAGCTGTTTGCATTGTTATCCTAAAAATATCAAATGTTATTACATAACACACTTTGAGTTGGATCATAAGAATGTATACTAAGGCACTACTATCTAGATGGTGTTAATTTTTCATTCCATGAGTTTGAATTGGATTAAGTACGTTTGAAAAAGTTATGTTACATTATCACTTTCAGCTTGTCCAGCTGTCAATATTGCACAATATCACTTATCATTTGTTACTTTTTAAGTAGCAATTCTAAGTTGTCATCATTAATTCTCAGTAATCTTGCTTGACTTGTCACTAATTCACCATTATTACTTAGTCACTACTTATCACATCTCTCACATGGCTCACATTTTATTCTCAGGCCCTTTTTTCCTTTTTACCCTGTGCAGGTAAATGAGATGTTTAAGCAATTGGTTTATTCAAATATCTATCAGATACAGCTTCTTATTATTTTACAGCTCAGAATCTCCCCACTCTAAATTTCAGTACTATATTTTCGATTTTTAAAATCTGAAAATAAAACATGATGAGAGATGAGCAAAAAGTGATAAATCATTGGTTATGTAGATGATTTTAAAGTTTGACTTAGTAAGTGATGAATAAAAATGTTTTTAAAATAGATGTCTTGCTGTCAGTATCACGTAATCCAGATCTAATTTTGTAGTGCGACAATGGCCATAGTTTAAGTGTTTGTAGGATTTGTATGCCGTAGGTCATGCCGTGTTCCTAATCGCCTTCATTTTGTTTCAGTCAAACAGCAAGTGAAATTTATTGCTCTCTGTAATCATAACCTACTCTTCTTACAAAACTGTGCTTTAAAAATATAATTATGGTATCAGTGTGTCTCCATCCATCCATTATCCAACCCACTATATCCTAACTACAGGGTCACGGGGGACCAATCCCAGCCAACACAGGGCAGAAAGCAAACCCCGGGATGGGTGCCAGCCCACTGCAGGGCGTGCACACACACCCACACCAGGGATAATTTAGAATCGCCAATGCATTTAACCTGCATGTCTGTGGACTGTTGGAGGAAACCCACGCAGACACAGGGAGAACATGCATACTCCACGCAGGGAGGACCCGGGAAGTGAACCTGGGTCTCCTAACTGCGAGGCAGCAGCGCTACCCACTGCGCCACAGTGCCACCCTCAGTGTGTCTCTAAAAAACCTATAACTTACTTGTAAATTACAGTTAGATGACTCTCTTTATGAAGGGCACGCTGGAATATGAAGCTTGTCATTAGATGTAGAATGAATATGAGTTGCATAAAATAAAATGCTGTAATAAATTGATTATAGCCCTTAATATGTCTGATGGACATCGTTTAAGGTCACCCAACGTACGCTTACTTACAATATTCACAATGGTAGAACACACACAACCCAGTGCTGCAGCACCAATCACCCCTCAATGTCCTGGCCTTTCACAATGCCTTGTCCTTTCTTCAGGCTGCCTCCTGCCTCTCCTCCCAAGCTTTGTCCTCTTCCACCCAACTCCAGCCTTGAATGAAGGGAGGCGGCCCCTTTTATAGTCACCCGGATGTGGTCCAGGTGCTTCCCGGCAATCTCCACCGGCACTCCCCAGTGTGGCGGAAGTGCCGGCTGCGTACCCGGAAGCACTCCGGGTGTCCCCGATCTTCTTCCCCCCAGCACTTATGGGTGTGGCGGAAGTGCTGAGGTCCAGGGCTCTGTAGGCATTGGGGCGCCCCCTGGTGGTGACCACGGGCCCCTACAGGGCTGAGCTTCAATGCTCTCTACCCGTGGTCCCCAAAGCAGCCAGGACGGTCGCCCCCTTGTGGTCTGGAGGAGCCGCAAGCCCTCCTCTGGTCCTCCTGGGCATTCCGGCTGGGTACCACCCCCAGCTGCATGCCACAAATGTTATAAAAATTGCAATTTGTCCTATAAATGGTGGAGCAACATTATCATCATTTACATTTACTCATTCCAAAATCTTCTTTTCTTTATCTGCCATTCAGTTACAAAATTAAGTGATGAATTGTCTCATATTTTTCTCCAGAACATTCTGATATAAGAGGAGTTCATCATGGCCTCCGTAATTGGGTGTCCAGGTCCTGTGGCTGGTTGGTATGTTCTAATGTTGAATGTCTTTATTTAATTTTGCCAAAAGTGGCATCATGCATTTTGACTATTCAGTTCCAGAAATCTAGCTATTCATTCAGATGCAAATTTACAAGCCAAAGCAGAGTGTAATTAAACTGATAAATGATTGTTACTCTGCTTTTTCATTCACAACGTATTTTGAAAAATAAGGTCCTATTGTAACTTACACAGTAAAACAGTATTAACATAAAGTAATATTCTCATCCCTGCTTAACTTAATGGATGGCAACAGGGATCCAGAGCCTATCAAGGGCATAGTAAGAATCAGTTACTGCCAACCCCAGGGCCAATTTAGAGTCAATGGTCAATATATACCAGTGCTTTGTGAATTTGGGCAAAAAGACAGAGTAACTGGAGGAAAACCTATTCTAAAATAAGGAACATGCTCATTTTATACAAATAGCCACCTGGTATCATAAGGATGGTATCTTTCAATTAAAAAAATCCTGGGTCAAGATTTAGCCTGGGATGAGATGTGATTTTTTCAGAGAGATACTTTCATGTCCGACGAGACTTTGTGTCAAGAGGTTTAAATATGCCTGGGGCCGGAAATAAAATGTTGGCACAATACACATGCAGAGCAGATTAGAGATAATGAAAGTGCTAAAATTCGAAAGTCTCAAAAAATGATAGTAAAGATCGCATTAGCGCAAAAAAATGGAAATTATTACTTAGTGAAATAATGGAACAGCAAAAACAGATCGAATATATTGTTTAAACTTTAAGTCGGAGACTTGTAGATTGTCTAATTCATGTTGCCATCAGGGAAAAGTAGTGTTTCTTCCCAATGAAGAGGCCTATCCGCAAGAATTAAAAGATTTGTTGTTTGGTGAAAGTGAAATCCACATACACGAGTGGCAGAGACGCGAAGTGGCTGGTGCGTATCGCAGGCCGGCGGGGTTGGCAAGCGAAGCGAGCAGCGGGTGAAGCCCCCTAGTAATAATATTATAATATTAATATGTAGATTGAAAAAAAAGATTTTAGAACTTAATAAGGTTAAAACTACTAATGATAAAATCACATATACAGACTGGTCTTCTAGCCTGAGGGAATACAGGCAGCATGAGATGAAGGGCCATTTTAAAGGGCCACAGGGTGGGGTAGAAGGCTTTGCATCAATGTACTTGTAATTAGTTTTATAATAGTACTTTGATATAACTCTTTGTAGTCAGGTCAGAGGCATTGTTTTAAGTACTCATTTCCCCTCCAGGAAGTAAAGCTGGAAGAGAGACAGGTTTTTAGATTTACGAGCCCCGTAATTGTAATGCAGCCAGGTCACTAAGGAAGAAAGATGTATAAAAGTCAGATGATGAGCTGGCTAAGTGGACAGCAGATCAGATGATGACTTGACCAAAGACAATCAAGTGTAACTACATGTTTATGTGCTGCCTGAAACTACACATCTAGCACTATCAGGCTGTAAGGTTTGCAAAGCCATAATCTGTTTGCCTTTTGTTTATGGTACTAGTTATAATATTTCAAGATTAACTCATATTATCTGTATTACATGAATAAATGTGTCACTTTTATACTGCTTGTTCCGGTACTCTGTTTAATTGCTTGGGGTTACGGATGTAAAAGGAAGGAGAAAGTACTGAACCTCAGTACCTGACAGTGTTGTAAGAGTATGGGATTTGAGGCATTCTTTTATGGTCTTCATAAAAAACAGTATAATGTGGAACAGAATTACCCATATTAACCTACCAAGACAAAAACAGCGGTCTCAATTATAAAACTGTGCATGGATTCAAGCGTGAAATATGCATACACCAACAAAAACAGGAAAATGAATACATTTAAAAAAATCTGATTTTGATCTGTGAATGGCATCTGTAATCGGAGATAATTATTCTACAGCAGTCCTGAAGTTGGTCACACTCATCTTGGCATCACTAATGACTTATATGATAATGGAATGAAACTGCTTAAGATTACACATTATGGTTGCACATTGTAACAGGCTTTGGTTCTTGAGTGTAAATATTGAGGAAACATATGACAAGTGAGGTTGTAGAGAAGGGCAGAGTTGGAAAGCAGGGTATATATCACCCAAAATGACTTTCTTCTTTCTGCCTATTACTTGCTGTTGAAGCTTTGGCTCTTTTCTGACACCAGATGGTATGCCACACATATTGAATGTGTTAATTAATGCATTTAATTACAGAAAATGCTTGTTTCAGTACAACAAAGAGCTGAAAACAGTCCTGGCTAAATAGAGCAAAAAGCAGGAACTAACCCTATCCAGGGCACTACTACATAATAAACTATACTTGAGCTCAAATTCCACTTACTCACACAGAATCAATTTAAAATGACTAATTTTTGAAATCTTGGACAGAACCACCATATACAGAGTAAAAATCAACCTGGCATATACAGTGGTGTGAAAAACTATTTGCCCCCTTCCTGATTTCTTATTCTTTTGCATGTTTGTCACACAAAATGTTTCTGATCATCAAACACATGTAACCATTAGTCAAATATAACACAAGTAAATACAAAATGCAGTTTTTAAATGATGGTTTTTATTATTTAGGGAGAAAAAAAATCCAAACCTACATGGCCCTGTGTGAAAAAGTAATTGCCCCCTTGTTAAAAAATAACCTAACTGTGGTGTATCACACCTGAGTTCAATTTCCGTAGCCACCCCCAGGCCTGATTACTGCCACACCTGTTTCAATCAAGAAATCACTTAAATAGGAGCTGCCTGACACAGAGAAGTAGACCAAAAGCACCTCAAAAGCTAGACATCATGCCAAGATCCAAAGAAATTCAGGAACAAATGAGAACAGAAGTAATTGAGATCTATCAGTCTGGTAAAGGTTATAAAGCCATTTCTAAAGCTTTGGGACTCCAGCGAACCACAGTGAGAGCCATTATCCACAAATGGCAAAAACATGGAACAGTGGTGAACCTTCCCAGGAGTGGCCGGCAGACCAAAATTACCCCAAGAGCGCAGAGACGACTCATCCAAGAGGTCACAAAAGACCCCAGGACAACGTCTAAAGAACTGCAGGCCTCACTTGCCTCAATTAAGGTCAGTGTTCACGACTCCACCATAAGAAAGAGACTGGGCAAAAACGGCCTGCATGGCAGATTTCCAAGACGCAAACCACTGTTAAGCAAAAAGAACATTAGGGCTCGTCCCAATTTTGCTAAGAAACATCTCAATGATTGCCAAGACTTTTGGGAAAATACCTTGTGGACTGATGAGACAAAAGTTGAACTTTTTGGAAGGCAAATGTCCTGTTACATCTGGCGTAAAAGGAACACAGCATTTCAGAAAAAGAACATCATACCAACAGTAAAATATGGTGGTGGTAGTGTGATGGTCTGGGGTTGTTTTGCTGCTTCAGGACCTGGAAGGCTTTCTGTGATAGATGGAACCATGAATTCTACTGTCTACCAAAAAATCCTGAAGGAGAATGTCTGGCCATCTGTTCGTCAACTCAAGCTGAAGCGATCTTGGGTGCTGCAACAGGACAATGACCCAAAACACACCAGCAAATCCACCTCTGAATGGCTGAAGAAAAACAAAATGAAGACTTTGGAGTGGCCTAGTCAAAGTCCTGACCTGAATCCAATTGAGATGCTATGGCATGACCCTAAAAAGGCGGTTCATGCTAGAAAACCCTCAAATAAAGCTGAATTACAACAATTCTGCAAAGATGAGTGGGCCAAAATTCCTCCAGAGCGCTGTAAAAGACTCATTGCAAGTTATCGCAAATGCTTGATTGCAGTTATTGCTGCTAAGGGTGGCCCAACCAGTTATTAGGTTCAGGGGGCAATTACTTTTTCACACAGGGCCATGTAGGTTTGGATTTTTTTTCTCCCTAAATAATAAAAACCATCATTTAAAAACTGCATTTTGTATTTACTTGTGTTATATTTGACTAATGGTTACATGTGTTTGATGATCAGAAACATTTTGTGTGACAAACATGCAAAAGAATAAGAAATCAGGAAGGGGGCAAATAGTTTTTCACACCACTGTAAGTATTCTCAAAGACCACTCAAAGAGTGTCTGACCTATGATTGACTCTAAAACTCAGAGGTATTAAGGCTGCTGCTTTGACACTGATACTATCCATATCTTTATAATTATACTGCATAAAATTGGTATATGAGACTTTAGATAATAGTTGTCCTCAGCCCCATCTCTACATTTCAGCTACAAAGTATTCCAGAATTATTTAGTTTGAACAGGCTTCTTGAATCATGACTTCCTGTTTTCAAGTCAGACACACATTTGAGCTTCAGCTTTGAATTCCAACTTGACTAACTTTCAGCTGATCATGGACTACAAACCCTGGACACATGTGGCCACAGCTATTGCCGCTTCACTCCCGGACGAGTTGAATGTGTTTTTCACTCGCTAACACGGACAGGCCTGTGTGACCCCCTTCAGCGCCACAAGACTCCAGCCTGAGGCTCTCCTTGATGACATGTGGAAGACTTTTTCCCGACTCATCATCCGCAAAGCACAAGGCCCAGACGGAGTCTCAGGTCGCGTTTTAAAAACATGTTGCAACAAGCTAGATATTTTTAACACATCTCTGAGAGTTTCATCTGTCCCCACCTGCTTCAAGCACACAGCCATCATCCCTGTCCCAAAGAAAAATAAAGTAGACTGCCCTAATGATTACCGCCCAGTAGCACTTACTCCCATAGCCATGAAGTGCTTTGAGAGGCTGGTGCTAGAACACATCAAGGACATCATCCTTGACAGTCTGGAACCCCTCCAGTTTGCCTACCGTTGCAACAGGCCCACTGAGGATGCCATCTCATTAACACTTCACACCACCCTGTCTCATCTGAAGAACAAGAACTGTTATGCCAGGCTGCTGTCTGTGGACTACAGCTCTGCATTTAACATCGTCATTCCATCCCAGCTCATCACTAAACTCCTGGATCTGGGGCTTAGCTCTTCACTGTGCACTGTGCAGATTCTACAGGTGTACTGTGGCATCCATCCTGACAGGATGCATCACATCCTGGTACAGCAACTGCTCAGTTCAAGACTGCAGTGCTCTGCAGCGTGTGGTGAATACAGCACAGCAGATCATGTGCACACAGCTCCCTGCTATCCATGACATCCCACCTACATGCTGTCTCAGGAAAGTGAACCGTATCAGGCAGGACCCCAGTCTCCCTGCACTGTCACTTTTCACCCTCCTCCCATCTGGGAAGCAACTAAAGTCCCTTCAGACGGGCACCTCCAGGTTCAGGAACAGTTTCTACCCAACTGCAATTGTGTGTTTTTTGTCTATGTTCACTGTCTGTGGGGACACATGCAAGCAAGCATTTCATTATACATGGTACTTGAACACATGACAATAAAGAATTGAATTGAACTGAATTTCAGGAAAGATTTACAAACTTGCTAAAGTCTTTCCACTTTGCTGTGGAATACCTGCATGATTTTTCTGGACTTTATCCTGGCCATAGTAAGTACAGCATTCATCTATCATAAACAGAAACATGTTCAAAGCTCCATTTTCTTTTAATTCAAGATGGCCAAATACAGTATGTAAGACAGCTTGTAAATACAGTACTTGGATCTCTGCTACCATCTAATGACCATTATCAGTATTGCAGCTGTTATATGTGCCTGCCAGCAAGCAAGCACTTCTTCACTGAAAACATAACCTTGTGAAAATGACAAAAACAGAAGGGAATGAAAAATCATTGCGATTGAACTAGGTGTGCTGCAATAGTCACTGTGTTCAGATCTGCTGTTCAGTGAGCTGCCTTCTTTAGAAAATAATAGGAGAAAAGGACATACCGTTGTTGTATATGCTGCCTCAGGATCATCCTCCAACACACGTGAAAGCCCAAAGTCTGAGACCTTGCACATCAAGTTACTGTTAACCAGGATGTTGCGAGCGGCTAGGTCCCTGTGGACATAACCCATGTCTGAGAGGTACTTCATTCCTGCTCCAATACCACGTAACATTCCCACCAACTGGATAACTGTGAAGTGACCATCATGCTTCTGAAAAAAAGGAAAGAGGCTGAAGTTGAGTGTCTTTTACTTTATAGAGATTGTATGTTCAATGAATTTCTTTGTGAAGATTAAATTTCAGTTTCCTAAATAACCAAGCATAATGTTAAATCTCCCTGTCCTCTAGTTCCTGGAAATAAGAGGATATATGAAATTATTTATAACAAAATATTTTATATCAATTTCATTTTCTTTATTCTATTTATTGTTGTTGTGGCAGCAAGCAAAAGTGAAGAGACTAGATCATCCTTTTCTTAGCATTTTGTCCAGCTCCTTTGGGGAATATTCCACCCTGTACAAGAATTTTCTTTCGGTCACTTGTATTCACAATCCCATTCTTTCTGTCAAAACCAATAGCTTGTGTTCATAGATGACAATGAGGAAGTAGATTGACTCAGAAATCAAAATGTTTGTCCATGAACAACTCCTACTTCATCACCAGGCTCTGACCTAATATTTGCAAAGTTTATTCTGCTGCACCAGTTAATTGGTCACTCTTCCAAGCATTTCTACCGTCATTCATTTACTCCTCCATTTGGGGAGCCTGCTAACCCTTCAGAAGTTCTCAGGTTTGGTCTGGGGTTTTGTTCCAACTCAGTTTCTTAGGTAGAAGCCATTCCTTGGCAAAACAAAATTTTATTTAATTCTATGGCTCGTCTGTATTTTTATTCTGCCTTGACAGTTCATTCTTATATTGATAGTTTTTTTCCTTTCTGAGATTATCATCCAAATCATTTACGGTTCAGAGCAGATTAGTAATTCTCCGTCCTTTACTTTTTTTCTCCATTCTGTTTCTTTCTAAATATTTTTAATAAAGTATCATGATAGAAGACTTCAAAAAAAAAAAAATAAAATTCACTGCACATACTCCATATATGTTCTAGCTGTTTGGAATCAGTTTCTTTGATCATTTTTGTAGAGATTTAAAATTATTTCATGTCTTAATCAAACCCCATTTTGATTTTCTTTGGTTTTTTTTTCTTTCTTTCTTTCATTTTAAGGGGTTCTTTGTGTTACGACCCGTAGGGTCCGAGTACTTTTTGGTATTTGAAATTTCATTTTAGAAGCAAAAAAGAAAAAACGAAAATGAAACGAATTTTCAGATTTAGATTTTTGATCAAAGAATAAAATTAGGGAAACTAAGGTATTTTTTAATAACGGTAACAAATAGCACTCATAAACTTAAAATTACACATACTTTTCTGGATTTATTCGTGATTCAGATAATGAAAGTGTAATTGCTTAAAAACAACAAAACAGACACATTTTCGTTGTCTGAAACCAGAGGTACTTCTTCTTCTGTGTGATTTTTGAGGACACATGCAAACAATCCTCTTCACAACACATCAACCGACGGCCTTGAAGTTACACTGCATGGCATCAGCAGAGGATGAACCATTACGTTGTTTTTCGGAACAGTAAAAGAGTGACACTCCGGGATGAGGACATGACTGCAGAAAAACTGAGTCACATCTTTCAGGTAAAAATACAAGCTTTGCAAACTTTGCTTCATTGATGTAGCAGTTCTTTTATGAACATTTTGGTTTTAATGTGCAGCCTGTTTTCAGATATTCTTCTGTGTGACAGCATCATTTCAGCTCACACACCGAAACAAAGATCTTTTTTTTTGTTGGTCCAAATAATGTATAGTGAAATATCTAGTAAATAGCTACCCAGATTTATTAATTTGTATATGCTAGATTAAATTTTACACTGTGCCACATTTTCACTTTTGGCCATGAGTTTGCAGCATTTTCATATTTTACAACATACACTTTCAATCTTTTGATATGTTTTCCACCACTTATTAAGGTAAAAACATTTTTGGTCAGTCAACAACAACAACATTTATTTATATAGCATGTTTCAATACAAACCATGTAGCTCTAAGTACTTTATAAAATAAAATAAAAGGAAATTAATATAAAGCATGAACAAGTCTCTCACACTAAGAGAAGCAAGGTGACCAGTACAAACCAACGGTAATGCACAACCAGGTAAGTGATTGCAAATGTACAGTAACTAAGCCTAGGAATGTGAGGCTTCTAATATTTGATCTGAACACCTTGCAGGGAGGAGGTGTTCTGGAAAAATTTAGAGGATTAAAAATGACAAGGCAAAAATCATAGTCTTTAAACAGGCTGAGCTTAAAATACATCAAAGGAAAAAAAAACAATGTTCCAGGTAGCAAATATCTAGTGTATTCATATGATCTATGGGGGAAATCATAGCAATTTTGTTTACTGAAAATGTCAGAGAAGAATTTGTACTTTGAAGGCAGTACACTAGTTACTAAACAAGAGGGAGAATTTCAGGTCAGACTGAAGAAAGACAAGAATCAATATTTTATTTTTATTTTTTCTGATTTCTTTGAACTTTTGCAATTTTCCATACAATATCTGCATCCAATACAGACACAGCAAGAGCACATAGTTAAAATGAAAAATAACTTAAGCATATCGGGACTAAAAAACATAATGCACTTTTTCGTTCATTTTGAAGTAAAGTAAATTAGAACATTACAAAGTATGCATAAACATTGCCAAATTATCCCTCACTGTAGAATATCCATAATTACACCATTTTGTTAAAGTCAATTGCTGTTTTCCATCTTTCTGTAGCTGCTGCAAAAATATATCTATATCCCTCTTAATTTGTTAATTAAAGCAGTCTTTATGTGATGTACCATCCCTCTTTTGTTTTTTATTGATCCAAACTTTATTAGTTTTTCTTGAGAATATTATCTTTCTTCATGTTGTAAATTCAGTAATGGACCAGCTTGGAATGGTTTTGCAGCCAAGGACTGTGGTATAGCAGGTCAAAAAAGTGGCTGTTTTAATAAATAAATGAACACGCTCATGCTGGGGAATGGAGCTGGTGCGAACAACTTGCTGGGAAGACACCCTGTCTCCGAGAGAAAAAAGAAAGAAAGAAAGAAAGAAAGAAAGAAAGAAAGAAAGAAAGAAAGAGTGGAGGTTAAAGGATGGGAGAAGCAGACTTTAGAAAGAGAGAGGAAACAAGCTGGTGAACAGAGTGGAAGCAGGTGGACAGAAATAGAGCCCCAAGGAGGGGCGAGTGGCCATCGCTCAGGAGGGGGCTGTGGGTCATTCTTGTTGAGCATTTTGGGAGCAGGAGTGACCATCATGCTTAGGGGTTCTTTTGCCGGGTGGAGCCATTGGCAGCGGTGGAAGTACAGAGCGCCCGCACTAGGTGAAGCCTGGATTGGCAGTGGCTCGGGTGGAGCAGGGCTTGGTGGTTGCCTGCGGACACCATGGGATTGGCAGCGGGTGACACTGAACGGAAGAGATGGGTGTCTGCACCTTCTGGTCAACGTCTCTATAGGCTGCAAGGTCCAAATAGGCACCAGGGCTTGTGGTTTTAAAATGAGCTTCCTGCACTGCGTTGTTTTAACCTTGTTTTTCATGGATTTTTTCTATTAATTGATTTTAATCTACAACATGCACTTCATTTTATGGATTATTTATTTATTTGAGCACTGCACTTTGGACACTATTTGGATTTTTTTTTTTAATAAAAGCACTGAGCACTTTGCACCTTCCCCTTGCTTCAGGTGTGTTTTGTCCTCATCCGCCATGCTCATCTATGTTACAGTACTGACAGTGTCGGTTCCAGAGGTTCCCATTATAGAAGGGGGAGCAAGGAGTTGACCTGCACCATCACAAATGGTGGCAGTGGTGGGATGAGCTGGTTATGGGGACCGAGAAATAGGAGACAGAGCAGCAAGCGTGATAGGTGCCTGACTTTTGAAAGAACCCACGGAACCCAAGCTGGAAGAGAATATTTTAAGGGCTGAACTTTTTAATGGACTATTTATTGCTGATTGTTTTAGTGTCATGGCCTGGATTGGTTTTAGTGTGGGGTTGTTTAAGTGCTTTCATTGATTTGCCATTAGTGCAGTGACAGGGCCAAGCCATGGACCTGGGCTACTAGTTGCACTGAGTTGATACAGGCTTGGCAGCTTAAAGGGGGAGGTATGTTGTATAGTGGATCCGTGGCTCAAAAAGTGTGGCCGTTTTAATATATAAATGAACGCACTCATGCTGTGGAGTGTTTTGACCTCATTTGCCTTGCTCATCTCGGTTACGGTACTGACGGTGTCGGGTTCAAGAGGCTCCCTTTATAGAACAGGGAGCTAGGAGTCAACCTGCACCATCAGAAGGACATCCCAAAATTATTCTAGGTTGTGGTATTTCAAACACACAGAAGGCAATTTCCTCATAATGAAGACATCCAGTTTATACAGGCAAGACTGGGGTGACACATTCTATTAAACCCTTACCAACAGACCTCCATCAACTGAAAAAAAATGTAATTTGATCTTTAGTGGTTATCTTGGAGTGCTGTAATAACCCTTAACTAATAAAACTTTTTGCCGAGCTAAATTAACCAGAGCCGGTATATCAAATGTACCATGATTCCCTACAGGCATCATTAAATTGTTCTTATAGCTCATTTGACTATATTGTTGCCAGCCTTAGCAAGCTGCACATAATTTGTGTGCTTAAATTTATTTTCAAGCTTTGGATAATGAAGAGTAACATATCTCTAAACCCCTACAATTAAGCTACAACCAGTCTGTAACACGTCATTTTTGCTTAACTGCACTCAACCCTGTCCTTTCCAGTTCCATGGAAAGCTCTTTAACAAACTGCTTTAACAAACTAAGTTTGAGTATGGACTGAATATTCACTGAGATGTTTCAATATGTGTATTTGGTCTAATTAGACCTGCTTATGTTAGATTCAAACTTTTGTTATGAATATCTTGAAAGATGGAAGAGTTCTGGAAAAATTGACAGTGAGATAATATTAACCAGGAAATGGATAGTATATATGCAGGCAGGCAAAAATTGTAGTCTTTAAACAAGCTGAGATCAGAATACCAAACAAAACAAATAACTCTGATCAACAAAGTCAAAATGTTAAACCAAGGATCTAGTCAAAAGAAATGATGCAAAAAAAGTACTAACTCAATCACTAAATCCTTAATTCTCACTTTAACTAGAAGTAGTTGTTATTCAGCAGTAAATCCAAAGCTTGGATGTCTGAGGCTGTGCACAGGTAGGGTATAATGACATAATGTGTCATGTGACTGGCGACCAGTAGTACAATTATAACAATATGGCCACAGCCATGCAAAGAAAGACACACAATGGTAAAGACCACACTAAAACCAAAATAATGGCATTGCCAAAATGATAACACTATAAACACCCAAAAGAACCAACCTAATAAGTTTAGAATTGAACTGATTACAAGAATATCAAAGCAGAGGACTGTACATATAGCCTGTGCATGCACCCACATGTCCTACTGCAAGTTTTTTGTTCTCTCCAAAAAGTGTTCAAAATTTCCTCTTTACATATATTGCTTTAGTATAAGAAAGCTATTCTTACCCGAAGGAAGGAATCGAGTGATCCATTCTCCATATATTCCACCACTATCATCACTGGCCGACCTAGGAAAAGAGCAATAAAACCAGCATGTGAATACAATTTGGCAAACTTGAATGTGCCAGAAATGTACCAAATCATGCAGCCTCACTTCTGATAAGTCTATTGTGAAGAAGGAATGAGTATACTAGCTGGCAAAATATGACCTTTTATAAGGAGATCACCAGCATACCCAAATATTTTACCTTCTGCTGAAAATAAATCAGATTTAATTAAATAAGATTTCCTGGTTCCATCAATCATTTATCTGTTAGGAGTAAGCTGTTGCTCCCTCTCTGGATTTTGTGGCCGCTTATTTTTCTATTTTTTTTAATGACCTTTTGTTTCTTGTTTATTTGGGTTAATTGATATTATGGCCTCATGTCCTGTGTACCTAATGGCTACTGATAAGAACCGATTGCCACAACCTCTCCGCTGTGGCATTAGTTACTTTTGCAACTGTTTTCTCCAGGGGCCTCACGCATAACACTGTGTGTAGAATTTACACTAAAACATGATGTATGGACAAAAGCGGAAATGTGCGTATGCACAAAAAAAATTCAGATGCATAAATCGGTGCGTACATCAACATCCACGTTCTTCCACTACATAAATCCTGGTCAGCGTGAAATGTATCGCATGTGCATGTGCCTGCTGCCACTCCCCAACTCCTCCCAGAATTACGCCTCTTTGAATATGCAAATCAATATAAATACCCCTTAAGCTCAGCAAGACAATGGCAAAAGCACTAGGGAAAATAGAAGAATTTCAATGAATACCAAGTGGAAGCAAGGAAAAACGTACTATTTGTTGGTGTAAACAGTGGTATAAACAACAAAAGGAAGTTGATCGAGTGACATAGAATGTCGGAGAAACTCGAAAGTTCAAGTTCACAAAGTGGCACAGCGCCAAAAATAAAAAAGAAGTTGTCAGATATCAAAGTCACTGTGAAAAGGTGAGTTATAGCCCAACGTCCGAGTGTCATATGAAAGCTTATTGAGTTACAGAGAAAAGAAAAAAATATAGGCACACAGTGGGGAAAAAAGCATGGAACTTTAATCTCGAGATTTCCACTTTAATCATGTAGTTTATTTTGTCATTAAAGTAAAACATCATAAACTTCATCTTAAAATCTTTAATTTACTAGTTTCTCAAATACCATTGTAACTAAAGTAGCACGTCAAATGCTTTGTATTGTATGTGTTCTTCTATGTGCTCTATGTGTGTGAATCACTACGTGATTCTTAAACGGGCTTTCTTTTCCTCCGACAGGATACAGAATACATTACATTCGTGATATTACATCTCTCTGAATTATTTAAATAATGAGATGTATACTTGATATCATTTTCATGATTTTAGAAATTAAAGCATGTTATTAAACATGGGAATACGGTGGCGCAGTGATAGTGACGAGCTGGCGCCCCGTCCAGAGATTGTTCCTGCCTCCTGCAAGATGCTTGCTGTGCTGTGAGTGACCTTCGATGAAATAATTTATTGCAGCAGTACTGTCTCTCTCAGATGTACTAACAATCAATTCCTGTCATTCCTTTTCTTTCTCCAAGTACCCAATTGCCACACAATCAGTTCTGTAATAGATATAAAGCCATCTGTAAGCTTAGAACGCTGATTCTTCATAACTTTTATGGAACACTTTAAGCACTGCTTTGACGCTGGGTGCTGGCAGTTTGCAAAAACGAGCGGAGAACTTGCATATACCAGGGATTGAGCTGGCGTGAAAATGTGCATGGCTTTACGCTAAGTTTAGTTTTTATACATCGCAATGTGAGCATGGAAATGGGTGTACGCAACATTTTTGTGTGTACGCACCGTTTATTCATGAGGGCCCTGGTCCTCTTACCTTTTCTCTTTTTAGATTTATTAAGGTGTGTGGTGAGCTTTTCTGTATTGTGTATTTTTCTGTTTGATTTTCCTATTTGCAATATATTAATAATTTTGATTTTTAGTATTTCCTTTTTTCTTTATATTTAACAAATTAATCAGATTCTATTGACTGCATTGGAAATGCAGTAGTAAAATTAGTAAAAGGAATCAGGAGATGAAACAAATTCAAAACCATAGTAATCAATAAACAAATGACCAGAAAAAAAGACATTAATCTTAAGTGAAAGTCAGAAAATACATCAGTATTTTGCCAGCCTTAACTTTTAAAAAACAATCCAGAAATGATGTCTATATGGTTTGGCTGAAGCCTAATTTTGGATAAACGTCCCAATGCAAGGCAATTATAAATAGAGCTGTGCTAGTGATGTCATGGACTGGACTCCATGTCTTAGCAACGAGTTCCCAAAATGGTGGCTCACATAGAAAAAAACAAAAATCTCATTGTGGGTGAATGTGATTACATTAAACATTGTTAAAACTATTTTTAATTTTGTTAAAAATTACACAGAATGAAAGATAAATGCTAAAAATGAATTCTCTGATCTTCAAAACCACAGTCTGCCTGTGTAGTTAAATAAAAGACCAGATTATGACAACAATTTGTTTGTGTTTTGTCTTTTGAAAATTGAGTTCAGTTTTTCTGACTCCCATTTTAAATAACATAATATTTTCAGATCTATTTAATGAAATTCAGCATCCAAGGATGGCCAAACCGTATATTAGAACACTTATTAAATTATTTTTATTATACATTTGTCTAAATAAACCGAAAAAAATTGCTTGCTCATTCAATTAGATTAAAACATATATTAATGGAAAGATTACAGTATTGATTTGTTTTGTATTGAATAGCATCATCATTAAATAACATAAAAAGTTTTCAACTCAAACTAAGAAAATGATTTAATTAGCCTCTTTATGGTATTTATATTGTACTTACTTGAATGCATTCACATGATGGTAATCTATCAATTAATCTGTACAAAGTATTTTCATGTACACAAAGCCTACCAAAAATAGAGAGAACAAAGGCAGATATCATGAAGAATTCCAGCCCTTCCCCTCTTCTTACTTTTGGTCACTACTCCCTCCAGACGAATTATATTGGGGTGATCAAACTGGCCCATGATGCTGGCCTCTCTCAGGAAATCTCTTCGTTGTCTGTCCACATAGCCTCCTTTCAGTGTTTTGATGGCCACAGGGATCTCCCGTTTACTTGGGGTTCTCAACCGGCCACTGCACACCTCTCCAAATTCACCTTCAAGACAGAAAAATCCAGGTAAAGACATTTGGGAAAAAGAACATAATTCTGTCTAAAGAAGTAACAAATCTTACCAAACTTAACAACTTTGCAGTGTTGTTGCCCTTCACAAAACGACTTTGTTTCAGCTGTGAGCTAAAAATTGTATACAAACTATTGGCATAAAAAACAATACAAATGGTCTCTGTGATGGACATGAATGTGTCAGCTGAGAGAGAAGTTAACATTAATTTTAATACTTGGCCGGTATATGTGGATTCTCCGTTCAATATTATTTACTAAAGTTTTGGGTTAAGTTGCTCATTCTGCTTTGGAGAAAGTAACAAAATCTCTTTTCTAGTGTTTCAGTAAGTTCAGTTGCCCCTGTCAGTAGCTGAAAACAATGCCTCACTAGCTATAATAACAAGATATTTTTTATAAGATTTTAAATTACAAATTAAGAAAAATATATTTGTACTGCCATTTAATGGTCTACTCTGTCTTTTGTCTAGACATAGTAAAATATTTATTGATCAACAGAAACTCGAAACAGGCAATTTCATGTACTAATGAGAAAATTAAAGATATATTTTTGCAAAGAAACATATTTATGTAGATCACAATATATGTACAGGAAGCTGTGTGACTGGCTGACTAACATTTATGTCTCTTGAAAATATAACTAAATTGTCAATCTTATGTCTTCTTATTTTTAAGAAAATGATTAACAACAACTAAATACATTAGAGACAGGATGTCATCAATTTCTCGTCTTACTTAAACTCAAAATATAAGATTAAATACAGACTTTGGATTCATATGAGGATTTATAGGAATATCTATAAATCCTTATATATAAAGATTTATTCAAGTTTTATATTTAAAGTGTTTAGCTTCAGTTAGCTTACCTGCCATGAATTAATTTCCTGATCCTAATGAGAATGATCTCATCCCGTTCCTAAAAACAATTTTCTGGCCGCGTCATTCATCAGAGAGCTCTGGCGTCTTTCAGAAAAAGACAACATTGTCTCTAAGGTTTACAGGTAAATATTGACAGTCATACACCATTTGGGTTGAACCTAAGGTGGCTGAAGTGTTAGCTGCGTAGCTTTTGATTTCTGAATTTTGGCTCTGTACGGTCACAGACCATGAACGTGTATAACTGAGAGACATCTACTCAAAAGAGGTTACAATGTGAGTAAAAATGACTTAAGTGCTAGTCTTTTTGCAGGCAAATCTTCTGTTAGACATCATGCACTGTAGAAACCGTTGCACTATTTCATTGGTATGCACAAAGAACCAAAGCTGCACAGGTTTATGTGTATTTGGCATTAATAAAATATAGATTTTTGAGGAAATGTGATCTCCCCTTAGGAACTCACTTACACTACATGTAGGTGGTACTCCAAATTTGCGAAAGTGATTCCCTGTCAGACCTGTTTTTGATGTTTCAAGATAAAAAGTGGACCAAGCTTCTCAAACAACACTAGAATGCAGCAAGATATTGCAAAGTATGAGCAAGTGCACACACCTGCACCAATAACTCTCTCAATACGTATCCAGGATGGGTCAATCTCTTTGGCAAAGTCATGTACCGCTTGGCTTGGGTCTTCGTATGTGTCAGGGTCCACATATGTTTTAACACCAGGAAATGGTACTGAAAACAAAAGATAAAAATTGCTTGAGATCTTTACCAAGGATGAATAAGGCCTAAGGTCTAAAACTCATCTACAGAAAATCACAGTTAGTTGGGTTTTACTAATTATTTAAAAAAACAAAGGAATAATCAACAATGCTTTCAGCATTTCAGAAAAAAGCCACCCACACTCACTCTACAGGCTACAGAATCGAGGCTAACATTTGCTTTTGTGTTTACTTTATTCATAAGCATCACCCAAATTTGATTACCTCTCAGCAAAAATTCTGGCAGGCAAGATCATTACTATAAGAAAGCATATTCCAGTTAGGAACTGTTAGCCATGTCAGCTGCATATAGTTAATATCTGGGTACCATTTTTCTCCATATTCATCATCTGTTTCCATTAAGTTATTTTTGTTCTATCAGGTCAATTTCTTTAATCTTTTGCTAGTCTTATCAGCTTTTCAGTAAGGTACTATTCACTGATCAAACAAATACCACAGACAAAAATTCACTCTTACTGTGTCCATTTTCAAGGTTGCTCCTTTTCTTCTCTTCTGACTTCATCTTGGCTTTGATGTACCATTGACATCTTTGAAGCAAAAAAAAAAAAAGATATATCATAACAAGTGATTACCACAGGCTTCCCAAACCCATACTGGGAGACAAAAATACACTAATATACCAGAATAGATGAGGACATTAGGGCAAAATTATACTTCTTGAAAAAATAAGTCCTAAAGTCCTTAATGTATCATTAAGCAGCCATGCAATTTCAGATTAAACCTGGCCAGGAGTATGGAAACCAGTAGCCCTACAGACTCCCTTAAGAAAAAAAACTTTCCTAGCAGCTCATTCCTAGCATTAGTCTAAAAGCTCTTTTCTGGACTTTCTGTAATGATGATTTATCTTTATTGTATTATAGGGAGTAAAACTGTAAACAGTGTTTAACATGAGGTCACACAATGCATTGTACAACTTATTGGTGACCTCCCTTCTTCAATAGTGTACATTGTGTATTATGTAACTCAACATTTTAAATAAACTACAATAACCATCTATTATAAAAAAATATGTTCAGTTAACCAATCTAATGCAAAGAAGGTGCAATCTTGCCTGACACTTCTGAAGTTATTAGTTGCACAATTACAAACCTTTAGAGCATTGTCCATGGTGAATGATCTTTGTGGTGTCTGTGGAACACTGCATATATGTTACCAAAATCTAAATCCAAATGTACATTTATAATGTAGGAGCAAAAGATTGTAGGCATGCCCAATTTTGGGAGAAAGGTATCGCTGCAGCCAGGAGCCAAATGTTGAGTAGGAGGGAGCAAAGTGTTGAGTAGGAGGGATTTATGGCCAGTTACCATCTGATTGGTCATGATGTAAAGTGAATAGGAAATGTCTTGTCATTGCACATGCTGCCTAATGCAAAGTACTGAACTGCTAGCTTTGAATCTCAGCCCAGAATTCATCTGTGCAAAAAGTATGCTAAAATAAATGAACATTTATTGTGTTTTTTTGTCTTTATTATTGCATGATTTATTGATTGATGTGTAAAAAGTAGAATGACAAACCAGATGTTTTGGCCACCTGGCAGCTCAGGCTGACGGTACAAATCGGTCAAGTAATTCAAATGCTGTTCTCCTTTTAATGAGAAGGATGGCCTACATTTCAACTGTCAGCTAATTAATTTCAAAGCACTGTCTGTTAAGTGTACTGCATCTTCAAGATGAAAACCAAAGCAGTGGTTTACTGGGATGTTGCTTGCTCGCACGTATCAGAACTACTAGATATTCCAATAACATGGCATACTGGAGACATAAATGATACAATTAATTGGTAGGTGATGTGAGCCACAAAGCAAGCAATAAGAATAAAAAGGTGAATGTCACTGTGTTCTTTTTAGGCAAGATCGGTGACGGCCTGAAATGAAGATTAAAGATGCTGAGAGTGAAATAAAGAATAGAAAGCGAGTAGGCTGAATGAAAAGAGTGAAGGCATGAAATAAACTCTAAATGTTCAGATCATGAATGATGAAAATATGATGGCCTGAAAAATGACATTAAAATGCAGATTTGAAGTGAAGAATTCACAATAAAAATCCAGAATGTGAAATGAAAACTGATGGACTGGGAAGCAAACTCAGTGCACTTGAATGGCAAGCACCTGCGATCGCTGTATGCCAGGCAGCCGCTGTTGGGGGGTTTTTGATGGCATGAAATTAATAATAACATCTGAGCACGTAAACTTGAAACTAGAGCTTGTCATTAAAAGTTAACTGCAGCATGCAATGGACATTGAAAAAACTCTCAGCATGAAGTGAAGTTTAAAAAATAACAGCTTGAAATCAACATGCCCTTAGGCTGGATGTTCTTGGTCTAGGTCTGTGTTTTGGGAATGTGGCTTAACTCTTTTTGCAGTGTATCCTGTCAGTTCAGTTTAACTATATTTAATTTGTATGTTTTACCTATTATATTTAGTTTAAGCTGTGAAAACGTCAAAGTAGTCATTCCAAACTTTTATTTTGACAACTTAATCTGTGACAAACTTTTATTTTGAAAACTTCATCCTACCCATCAAGTATATCCCTTTCTGCTTGACTTGAATTGTGGAGAGCTGCAGTAGCTACAGGGGTTTTCTCCAACCAGTTCCATAATTTGCAATTACAGTTACAGAGCATTTAATTTAAATAGATGACTTGCCACAGCTCTCTGTTTGCAGTCTCAAAGTTTGCCAATAATATGGTCTTTATTCCTCTATGAAAATCACAATTTTATCACAAAAAGTCTTCAGTTTAGCAAAAAGCATCACAAACCAATTAAAAGAAATGGTATTTTTTTTGATTCGTTGGTGGAACGAAATAAAGTTGGCCATCGTAATCTATATATATAAAAGTCAATGTATGTGTGTATGTATGTATTCCAGCCTCACGTCCAAATGGCTGTTGCAATTTTCATGAAACTTGGTGCACATGTTTCTCATTGGTCGACTAAAAATACTGTAGGGTGAAATTAACCCTAACCCACCCCCTTCTGGGTAGGGTGGAGGTGATCTTATGGTCTTGTATGCATGTTATCATCCAGTTGACACTTGGAACGACTACCAGAGGGCAAACTGGAAGTGACTGCCAGCATTCTTTATGTTTGAGCACCACCGCGTCCCTGTTGCTTTTAAAATTAAATAGAGTTGGCCGGTTCCGAGCGTCAACTGGATAATAAAATACATACAGTCCCTGACAAAAGTCTTGTCGCTTGTGTACAAAATGACCTGAAGTGCCGCTAAAATATATTTCTAATCAAGATTTTGTTACAAGAAATGGGTCATTTTAATCCCATCAGCTTTTGCAGTAATGTTTCAGTGCAAAACGAAACTGACAAAAAGTATTCTAATATTCACAGCTTGGTAAAGCCCATTGAGTCAATTTTTGGCAAGACATAAGTGTTGTCGCCTTGTCATATGAGCTTCACCTGTGACTAATAATGGATCAATTAGGTCTCAGGTGTGTATAAAAAGAACCCCAGTAGACCTTCACATCAACTGCAACTAGACCTCTGAAAACATGCCTGAGATTCACCCTGAAACTAAAGTGTTGATTATCAAGAGGCTGAAGACCAAATCCACTGCTGATGTGGCAAACACCTTCAATCATGTGTCTCAGCGTCAAGTTCAGAGGATAAAAAAAAGATTTGAAGAGACTGGAGACGTTTTTGACAAGCCCAGGTCAGGAAGACCCCGCAAGACAACTGCTCAAGAGGACCGTTTGTTGGCTCAAAAATCCAAGGCCAGCCCATTTTCCACTGCAGCAGAGCTCCACGAGACCTGGTCACCTGAAGTCCCTGTGTCAACCAGAACAGTTTGTCGGATTCTGTCTCGAAATGGCCTCCATGGTCGAATCAGTGCCCATAAGCCAGCACTAAAGAAAAGACAATTGAAAAACCGTGTGGCATTTGCCAAGGCCCACAGCCTACTAAAAGGATGGACGCTGGAAAAGTGGCAGAAGGTGGATTTTTCAGATGAATCTTCTGTTGAATTACACCACAGTCACCGCAAATATTGCAGGAGACCTACTGGAACCCACTTGGAGCCGAGATTTACCCAGAAAACAGTGAAGTTTGGTGGAGGCAAAATCATGGTCTGGGGTTACATCCAGTATGATGGTATGCGAGAGATCTGCAGGGTGGAAGGCAACATCAATAGTCTAAAATACCAAGAAATCTTAGCTACCTCTTATATTCCCAACCATAAAAAGGCCAAATTCTGCAGCAATATGGTGCTCCATCGCATACTTCCATCTCCACATCAAAGTTCCTTAAAGCGAAGAAGATCAAGATGCTCCAGGATTGGCCAGCCCAGTCACCAGACATGAACATCATTAAGCATATGTGGGGTAGGATGAAAGAGGAAGCATGGAAGACGAAACCAAAGAATATTGATGAACTCTGGGAGGCATGCAAGACTGTTTTCTTTGCTATTCCTGATGACTTCATCAATAAATTGTATGAATCCTTGCCAAACCGCATGGATGCTGTCCTTCAAGCTCATGGAAGTCATACAAGATATTAAATTTGGATCTCACAGCACCACTACTTAATTTGCTGACATATTTTTGGATTTGCAGTAAAGTTGTTCATTTTCTGTATAGGCGACAAAACTTTTGTCTTGCCCAAATTTGACCTTTCTGTCTTGATTAAATGATAAATCTTTTTTCAGTGAAACTAATTTATTTCAGTGCATTAAACATCATTTGGGAGGGCTTTAGCTTTTCATATGAGCTATTTCTAACACCAGTTGATTAATTAAAAGTCAGGTTAATAGCAGGAGTTTCTACAAAATAGAGAAGCGACAAGACTTTTGTCAGGGACTGTACAAGACCTCAAGACAAGCACATTAGTGAGTTTTCATTGTTTGTCAATTTATTTTTATTTTTAAAGTTGTGTTTTTTTTTAATTATATCTTTCTCAAACAATTAAAAAAAACACTTTATTTTCCTTCTGGGCAATGCTGGGTATTTCAGCTAGTATGAAGTAAGCATAATAGCATAATTTAAGAACCAACTAAGCAAACACATGCAGTATAAGTAGACATAAAATAGGATACCTAATGTATATTTTCTAAGATGAACACAAAAAAGTGACACACATCAAACAAGACCACACTTTTGTAAAGAAGACCTTGTTCTCTTTTAGGTGAGATCGACAACAAGCAAGTATTATTGTTCACTAAGGCAGCTGCGAGAAGATACAAAAGTGGGATGAGATAGCAAAGAGAATACCTCCCTATACATAAACTAGATTAGGTGGTAATGGGCAAAAAATGGCAAAAGCTTTTAAGTATTATAGTATTTAAGGACAGGGAGAAATGGAGAAAACTGGAGGAGTATCAACATTACTCCTTTTCTATGAGAAATAATAATGGGAATAAGTGAAGTATAATCACATACTGTATAAACAGTGTTTCAATTAGAAACTGATACAAACATGTATAATGTAAAGAGAGTAGTGATGATAGCCTGTCTAGCTTCCACATTAGCCTGGTATACACCTTGTACTCCAACATCAGGAATTCTGATAATTACAACATCATCTCATCTTTCTCATCCTCATCTTCCTCCTCTTCTTTAGTCATGGTTATGTCTGCTCTAATAGCAATGTTATGCAGCAATGCGCACAGAATTATCATCAGTGCTGCAAGAATGTGGTGAAAATGTGATGTGACTCAATGAATTATGAAAACAGTGGAAGCTCATTTTCCATAAATTGTATTGTTTTTTCAACCATAATCAGTGGTTTAGTGACACATACTATATCAACAAGTATATATGAAAATGGCACCTGGTCAAGTTTTAATGTTGTTATTCTTAATTTCAAGAGTATTGTTGTGACATGAATTTAATGTTATCTGTCTTGCAACCTTCACCTGGTGCTAAGACTGATGCAAGAAATAACGAATTTAAGAAGAACTTAGTAATTAGTGGGTCAGGAAGGACATACAGTAGATTATGAAGGATTTAAAGCGCTATTTTAATTACAATGGAAAGCAGTTGAAAAATAAATTAATCATAGGATGGAGTTTACAATGTTCTTACTGCTACAGTGCTTTCAGGTAACTCACCATTGTTCTTTTTTGTTTAAGTAATTTTTTAAAAATTGATAAATACAGTGGCCCCAACTTGGACCTTTGTGAAGCACAGATTGTGTCCTTAACAAATTCTAAAACAAAAATGTGGTTTCTGTCTTTAAGCTAATTCTACTCTCATTAGCTGGCTGTTTCCTAAATCGCTTCCAGTTGCAGTTAAATAACTAGCCTTTCATAAGGTGTTATATTTTCATAAACTTGATATATAATATGTGATATTGTTTACTGTACTAGAATTAGATATTTCTTATGCCACCTCATTAAATTCCACAACATTACAAAAACATGATATTCCTTGTCTAAATCCTCTTGTTTTTCTTTTGATTTCACAGTGATGATAAATATAGTGACTTTTGAAAAATAAATGTTGTGGCGGTGGTGACAATTCATTGGTTAGGCAAAGAGTGAGTGTGGTGTGAACAGAGTGTGCCAAAAACAGCATGCATTTGCTTTGTTTTTAATAACTCTGCTTGCTATTTATTTAAAGTTTGCTAATCATTTTTAAAGACAGAAATTAGATGAGCTCATTTATTTTTGCTAACGTATTTTATTGAAATAAAAGATGATCCATCAGCCACATGGCTTTTTGCGCATTTTTGTTAATCAATAAGTAATTTGATTTTCCCGGACAGGAGACAGCAAGTCCTCGCTGAATTTCTTATAAATTGTTTTGGGTATCACTGTGGCACATAGATCCAGCTGCCTCTTAGACTCAGTTTCCTGGGTTTAAAACCTCTGATCTCCCATTTTATGTACTCAATTTTCATTATCTTATTGTACTTAGACATGTTCTTTTCCTGGGAACTCTAATTTTCCTCCAAAATTCCTAACACATATGTATGTTAGATTAATGAGTAATTCTAAATTGACCCTATGTTGGTTGGTTGTTAGGAGCACGCGCTGATATAGCACATTGCTGCACGCACAACATTACAACTCAACTCAGGATCCCAGATTAAGACCCGAGTGTAGCGATGCAACAGGTGACAACTCAACACCATACTATTTCAGGTGGAATGGAACAGCTTTTTCCCTGCAGGTTGGTCATACCCAGGACAAAGCAATTGCAGGTTAAGGGCATTGCTCAGGGGCCCAACAGAGTAGAGTCACTTCTGGCATTTACGGGATTTGAACCGGCAACCTTCCAATTTACAAGTGCAGATCCCTATGTGAATGTATGGATAAGTGGGTCGTGCAATAGACTGGCATCCATTCAAGGTAGGGCTATGTCAGTTAAATTGAACAGGTTTGATAATGTTATGTCATTTTACCTTTAGTTATTTTGAGGGCTATGTTCTTACTAGGCTGGGTCCTGTTTAACTTCTTTCTGTAGTGTGATGGCCACGACAGATGGATGGACGGATAGATAGATAGATAGATAGATAGATAGATAGATAGATAGATAGATAGATAGATAGATAGATAGATAGGGGATGCTATCGTCCCCTTGAACCCTCAGACCAGACGCCAGACACCAAGTAAAAGTCCAATAATTATTTTTATTTGGACAAAATAGTGCACAAAGCACCCTCCACTCCACTATACTCATAAACAATAACAAATCAATAATCACTACACAATAACCCTCCTTTCCCAGACGCGTTGTCACCCTGCCACCTGACTCGGAAGTGCTTCTCTCTCTCTGTCCATGTGACTGGTAACAC
>JANRMT010062831.1:21386710-21406363 GCA_026402145.1 Polypterus bichir lapradei | reverse complement strand
AGCAGGGCTGTGAATAAACGCTCCAATGTCCATGATGCCCTGCTGGAATTCGGGGCCCCTTCATGCTACAGGGAGGGCTCCATCTGGTAGCCTGGGGGTATTGGCCGGGATGAATGGCCGGCCATATACCACAATAGATAGATAGATGCTTCCTGTAGCTCAACCATGTTTTGGTTACTGAATAATTAATGTTCCTTTGGCATGCATGTAGCACTTTGGACTTTTCTGCAAAACTAAACTGCATTTCTAGGTGTTTGCACAATTTTTCAAGACTGTCTAGTACTTCTAGAACAGGTTTTGCAGTCTTTCCAATGTTAACTATCATCTGCAAACTTCAATATCGACATGATTTATATGCTGTACATAATGAAAAGTCACCTTCTAAAGAGATGCCTGAAAGCGCTCCAGTGATGACTTGTCTCATATGAAACATGCATCTCATCTGTACTCTTTGCCTCTGGCCTGATAAGAAGCCAGAAATCCAGTCCTGTAAGGTACCTCTGTCACTACTCTTAGTTCTCTCTTATTCTGGCTGTAATTTCTGCCCTGTATTTGGTCCTCTGTGTTTAATGTGGTAATTGATTCATTTGAATTCTCAATTTCCCTTGATTTGCAGTTGAATTTTTAATTATTGTAATAACTATGAACACACTATTCATTCAATTTTTGACCCTGCTATATTAATGCAGGGATATAGGGATCTGCAGGTTATTCTGCCACAATAAAACTCATGGCAACAGCTAACCTTCCATTGATGTCTTGTATACAATACCTCTACTGATCAATTTCCAGCTAGATAAAAGATTGCACAGAAAAGACACAGGGCCCTAAAGGCTGTAAATAATAGAGATATGCATTAGAGACATACATTGACATGCCAGAGCAGCATAAGAAGAAGGGTACATTGAGGTAGGCTTTAGGGATGCTGTGGGTTGGATGGTGTCAATAAGCCATGTGTATGCACTGGATGTTCCAGTACAGTAAACAACAGGTACACTAAGAAAGGACACTGTAAAGAATGACCATGGAGGAAACAAAATATTATTTCTGCAGGATGCAAGAGGGCAGGTGACTTCACAAATTCCTGACTTTATAGAGAGAGAAGCGGAGAGAGATTGAAGTCAGGAAGTCCTGGCAGGAGGTCAAGGAACTTTGTGGCTAGTAGAGTGAAGAACATAGGCCCAACAAAGAACATATCAAGTTCCCTTTTAAGTTCTGGGATTTAGAGGCAATACGAAGAGGAATGTTGCTTGTTTCAATTAGGCTACAGTACTAGCACAAGAGTAGAAGAAATTGGACCATGCTATTCTTTAAAGTCAGGCTACTCCAATTTTGTTTAAAAGACAGATGCTTTTTAAGATCTACTGAAGGTTCAGAGGTGTACTGGCTTGGTGGACCTAAAAGTTTACAGATTCACCACTGATGCTAAAGTAATTCAAGGCTTGGATGAAAGAGACCCCAGGAACTATAGTTTTGCTGAACTTTGAGTCAGAAAGACAAGGACTGTGTTAGGACTTTTACTGTTTTAAATCACTTTATATTTTTTCTTCTGGTTGTCATTATTCCATGCTATTTGCTTTTTTTCCTTTTACATTTTATTTTGTACATTTGCTTTCTTGCTTTTGTCCTTGCTATTTTTTATTTATTACAAGGGTAACGTTTCCAACTAATTTACAACACTCAGGTGCTGTTGTCACTACAGTCGCAGTTACCAGAGACCCGCTGCCACAGTCAATTTGCTGTGTCATTAGGTGTTTTGCAGTTGTGTTTTTCTGCAACCTTATATGCTTCTTTCTCTTGGAAAGGTTTACACTCTTACTTTTGGTCTCTTAGGTATTCCAATTGGTGGTGGTGGGTGCTTTTCTGTGTATTTCAATACAACTTATTTTTCGTATGGTGCACTTCACTGAATGCAGGTGTGGAATGCTGTGAACAATTCTCAGTCAAAATACAGATATAGATTATACCAATTACTAAATACAAAACTGGTACAATAAATACAGATTTGTTAAAACACACATAGAACAAGGTAGAAAGTGATTAAATATAAATGGAAACCAACAATATCTCTCCATTTTAGATGGGCATGTGTATTCTTAAAAATAAATCTGGCAAACTGGTTCTTTGTTGCATTGCCATATTCCTTTCCCAAAAGAACCATCCACATGCAGGGCTGTAGGAACAAGTTTTTTAGAGGGTGCTGCCAACTACTAAGACTATGCAGTGTAAATAAATTATCTACATAGGCCTACATGACTTACATATGATACATGCATGAGAAATGAGTTTTCATATCAAGCCCTACTGCAGCAGCAGCCACTATGAACAGGCTGCACATTTATGTGGTCCATGGAATGAACTTAATATTTTAAGTAGGGTACAGAAAAGAACAGGTGAAAAGAAATAATATGGTGATCTATGTACAATGTCAACCTTCTCTGTGTTCTGTCTGTGGTGTAACCCTTTACTGACCTGTGTAAGCACTTAGATTTATGTATTTATTTATTTATTTATTTAAGGCATGCTGTCACTCCCAGTTTGTGTTGTACCCAGAGCTTGAAGTGGGCTGACACACTGTATCTGCACAAACCTGCTTCTGCTTTGTGAACTGGATCATATTGGTACATCACTGCCTGACCTCCAAGGGGACACCCTAGTTCTCTGTAATATTGCATGTATTTTACTATCAGGGGCCCGTCATCCCCCACCTTGTTGTTCAAAGTTTATGTATGGAAGCACACTTGACTCCCCACACTTCAAATTTGTATTTATTTTATACCACATGCGAGGTCTAAGAATCCAACACAATGGGGAGTACTGTGTGTACCCAATACAACTTTCATCCTTCCATTCACATCTGGTAGTGGTGTTCATTTGCATTTGCATTTTCAAGCCTAATTTCTCTGTGCTGGGATGGCAAAAGGACATGTTGCCTAAGAATACCTCAATTGCTACAACATTACTACTGACAAATATCTTCAAATAAATAAACACAGGTTGGTAAATTTTCTTTATTCTGTAATGTCACCAATTTTTAATTTAATCAGTCAAAGCATTTTTGACATTTTGGGGTATCTAGTTTTTCTTTTATTGTAAGGTGGTTTATCCATAAATATATTTATATATCCAAATGTCCTTTCTTAGAGGATACCTACAGCCCTAGATGTACCATTCTACCAAATTTCAACTTTTTAACTAAACGAGAAATAGTGTTTATGTTGATATATATTTACTATTTGTATGGATTTGGCTTCCTTAAAAAATTATTTTACTTTGGGAAGATTGTAAAGGGGGCCTTCTTCTATCACATATACACATATAAAATGATTGACCAATGCCCTATTGCAGGCAGTAATGTTCAAACTGATATACTATGAGAAAGCTTTTGTGTACTTTACAACAGATTGCATATGCATTGTGTGCATGTTCCTGTCATTTTATGATTCTGTTCCTCATAATATCATCAACAATATGCTGTTATAAAAATTAATTAATGAATTATTTATTGATAAGCATTAATAAAATGTAAAAAGACAAGTAGTCAATAAAAATAAATAAATAAATAATACCAGGCAGATGCCAACTGACCTTCTTTATCTTACCTTCCTGTTATGAGGAAGAAGAGAGTGAGAATCACCAGTAAGGTGAAGCCCCCAACAGCAGCTGTAGCAATAACTAGAACTTGTCCTTGATCAGCAGCAATATCTGATGCTGGAAGAAACACAAGGAGTTTTTTTTTTTACTTTGTTGTTTACTTGCCCGGTAAGCTGAAACAGCCAATTCGATGGCAAATGTGTGAAACACTTTTCTTACCACCTAAAATTAATCCAGTCTTTGTAATGTGAAGTTGTAACATCTATGTACATACTGCATAAAACTCTTGTATAGAATAATATATAAGGACTCAAAGGAAGGACCCTGTGCTCTCTCTGCACCTCAGTATTCATAGTTGCTGTCACCAAAGAGAAGACTAAGAATATGAAAGAACTGAAACCAAAAAAAGATGTTGGCAAAGATGTTCACTTGTTCATTTCCTTTCATACTGGAAATCAAGCTTGGTAAAAACAACAAAACAGAATCAATTGCATGTCAGCTATTGGCAGTTATAAATGACAGGGCACAAATGAAGTGATGCAGAACAGTAATTGCTCTTCTGATGATTTCCCTGGTGGAATTATGGGACCCATGACAGGCATTATGTTACAACAAGTATTTGTTTCATGGCTTATGTTTATTTTCCTTTTTTCTGCCTTGTTTTCATACATTTATTGTAATTATGTATTTTTATTCTGTTTATGTATTATTTAGTCTCTATGTATTTCACTTTGTTCTCTTGTGCTCCTTGTGTTTTGTAAGTAGAACTCCAAGATGAGGTGCCACCGTGATGTCCATGCTAAAGTATGACACTCAAGTCTTTATGTTCTGAAGTGGAGAGCAGGTCCTTCAATAGTTCATTAATGTTTAAATTGTGCTTTGTTTACTGTAAGTATTGATTTATCTGGCTTCTTGGATTTAAAGTTTTTCGCCTTGGATTGCATTTTTAGGCAAATCCTTTGGCCTTGATTGTTCCTTTTTTCCCTGTGATTTGTGTATATAAATAAATTCTTCTTTTATAAAGCTTCTTTGTGGACTTGATTCTCCAGCCAGAGCCACCCTTGAGAGACTTTTTAATGCATTTTGGGACAGTTAAAGTTATTTGAACTATAAACACCTGTTCTCTATTTCTCGGGCCTAGACAGGCCAAAAGCCTTCCTGTGGAGTTGGAAGTTTGAGACTGCCTAAGGTAATGTCTATTTTAGGCGGTCTAGGTATTTGGATGTTTTAAAGGCCTCACACCATTTTTCTATTTTGGATGTTGCTCTGTTGCAACAAGAAGGGATCTTAGGATCCAAATGTAATATTATAACCCCAGGAAATAAAACTTAAAAAAAACAAAAAAACTTCAGCACAAATATGTACAGGGAAAAGTGGAAGTAATACCAAGAGCTTCTAAAAGCAGACTGGTGGCACAAGGGAAGCCCATTAGCCTATACCTTACCATCTGCTACATTGTGTAATACAGTGGTTCTCAACCTGTGGGGCGGGCCCCCCTAGGGGGGCGTGAAGTAACAAAAAGGGGGGCGCGAAGATGTGAAAAAAAGAAAACAAGAATCAAAAATATGAAAAAAACATCTGTTGAAACCAAAACAAATTAACTTAAACTACATTCTGATACTAGAACAATAAATACTGTATAGAGTTAGATAAATGTCGATAAAAGTTAAGTAGGTATAATAAAATATGCATCTACATTTTAAAAAATGTTAGGGGGGGCGCGATTAAAACTGTTATGAAAACTTGGGTTGCAAATACTTAAAGGTTGAGAAACGCTGGTGTAATATCTGGATACCCTGGTTTGCTCTGGTACTTTAAGAGAGAATTAAGGACCAGAGTTTCACAGCTACCTTTGGCCATTACAGGGAGTTCTAGCAGGATGGTGCTAGGTGTTCTCTGAGACACTCTTGACCCTTGAAGTAATTCCCAGACCTTCCCTAGAAGTCTTTTCTGAGATTTATAAATCCCTTCCAACTACAATATTCATGCGTTGGAGGATTGACATTGACAAGGGCACGCCTGGTGTGAAGAATAGAAGCCAGAAAAAGAAGAGAATTCATAAGAAGCTAAAATGGAAAACTAATTGACATAGGCCAGCCCAAATACCAGCTAGGTGGCTTAACATATTGTTCAGTAAGGCCGAGAGTGGCACATAAGTTTATTTTGTCTCCCCGAAAACCCATTTCTTTCATGGTCACTACTAGCCGCTGCCTACTATCTTTTTTTGTGTTGTTCTTTTACATATTTTTTTGTCTTTTTTTCATATCATGTGACCTTTTTTGTTTCATTTCAGTTTGTGACCTGGTCAAGCATGTCTTCTCCAGTTCACATAGTATAGAAACCAGAGACACTCAACAGTACACAACAGTTAGATATTAGATGAGAACACAGAAGGCAGAAATTAAAACCTATCAACAGTTGCTAGTTGCTCTAGTTTCACTGCAAAAAGTAATTGTAGCTCATAAGCCAGAGTCTTTTAACAGGTGTCAGCATGGAGATGAAGGTTAGTTATGAATCAGAAGAGTGAAGTTCAGAAGTCACTTACTTTCATCTCCGGTTTCATATTCAAATTTAGGACTGTAACTGCCATAACCAGTCAAGGTCCTGCTGCGAATGTGAAAGACATATTGGGTAGAGGGTTTCAGGCCAGTGATGATGACGCTGGGAACCTTAGATCTGGTGGAGGAATAGCTCATCTGTTCATGTTCCTGAAAGAAAATACATGAGGGATATTAGCGTTTGGAAAAAACTGCATGAAGTGAAACATGGCCTCCCTTGTGTAGAAGCACTAATGTGTGAATGTTTCAGTTTGTTTCATTTGCACAGAAGAAGCTTGGCAGAAAAGCTAAGTAGCTGAATGAGAAAAAATATCAAGCTGAAAATTTATGGTTGGGTAACAATGAGTTTATTCAAATAGTGTTCCAGAAGGTCTGCCAAGAAGACTTACAGAAAGTAAGTCACTAGAGTGAGAAATATATCAGGCATACTTGTGTTCAGAATCTCAATTATATTGTATATGGTGGTAAGGAATTTCAAAAATACAGGTGCTTTGTATACAGTACATGTGTGCGGGTATTTTCCTAAATACAAAAAAAAAACCCTACAAATATATGCAAACTGTAAGGTAAGACTATGAATAATGAATAAGGGCAAAGTGATCATTTCCCTACTGAGCACACACACACATCGAAATGTGTACCTATTATACTTTTATTTCAGTAATAAGTACCCGAACATCCTGCAAAAAATGAGCCTGTGCCCTTTCAAAGAGAGCCTGCTCATGTCTGTGCAGTATAGTCGGCATTTGTACCTTGTGGCCTACAGGGGGCACGCCAGTTGCCACACCTGACACAAACAGATGCAGGACACAAGTTCAGCACACATTTTTACATTTTTATTCTTATGGGAAACACTTTCCCTTTTATCCCACCTGCTCACACAGTACAGCAAGCACAAACAACACTATGACACAGCACACATCACTTTCTTTTCTTCTCTCTTTCTCTTTCACTCTTTTTGCCTCCACTCTTTCTTGCAAGCTTCGTCTTCCTTCCTCCTGTCTCCTTGTGCAGTGGGCTCCTTTTACCCTGAATCCGGGAGCATTTCCACTGGTCCGTTAGCATGATCTGGAACCACTTCCAGGTGGGGCAGAAGCCCGACTTAGAAGGGATCTGCAATCCCTGTAGCACCCCCTGTTGGCGCCCATGGAACCCAACAGGGCTGTGCTGCAACTCCAACTTCCATGTTGCTATCTAACGCTCCAGGGGAGATAATGCCTTGTGCAAGTTCACTCCCCCGGTCCTTCCATTATATTAGGCATCCCAGTCAGGAAAGGGCCCTGGCTGTCTCCCACTACATTTGTATGTACATTACAGTGTGTAAGTACTGATTAATTAGACAAATTATTTGATTGTATACAGAATAATATTCAGGTACAAATCATGTGTCAATATTCATTGTGTACTGAAGTATTTATGGGGTACTGCGCCTGAACATTAAGTGCTCATTTATGCGTACTGTAAGTTGTGAACTGTACACCAAGCTATGTATTGCTATATTAACAAAAATGTCTGCAGGAACTGCAGTAATGAAAAAAGTTTCATCATTGTTTGAGCAATTCAAGTCAAGGCGTTTGAGCCCAGTAAGCAGAAACCAGCCTCTCCCAGCGCCTATTAGTCAGAGAAAGTCATTAAAAAAGAATCAAATGTCCAGCAGCGCATGTTGCAAAATATATATAAATTGTATTTATAAGGACTCAATCAACTTAAAAGATGGAATTGATTAAAATTGTACCTTAAATTATTATTCTTATACCCATGAGGGTAGCGCATGCCAAGACCAGAAATTGCAATGCATTAGAATAAATTCTCTTCTAACAAAGGTATTGTTGGCAATAAAATTTCTTTAAAATTTCTCTCCAGACCCGCAGATATTATATTTATGTAATCAGTTGTAATACTACTCTTTAATGCGAAGCAGCATAGATTAAGAAACATTAACATGTTCTAATCAATAATACTTGTATTTTATTTTTTTTCATATACCAATTTGAAAATTAGTTATAAAATAAGTGGAAAATGTCCTTTAAACATAATTGATTTTCCATAGTAAAAGTCCAAAGACAGTATTTGTAAGGTAATGGTCACACTTTTAATTATAAAAACAAAGAAAATTAATTGCCACAATGTAATCCTACACCTAGCCCAAAAAATGAAAGAAGAAAACCTATGAAGGCAATGAGGTGAGGAAAATACTGGCTAAAGCAGAAATGGGAAATGTACACAGTTATTGGTAATTACTATTTTTGATAATTCAATTTTTACTAGTTACTATCTGAGTTAGAGATATTTGTAATTTAATTTTAATTAGTGAAAAATAAAAAATGTTTTCCTTTGAACCTTATGGGACTTTTCAATAGAGATGTTCATTTTTGACTGCCAAGAAATATATGTAATATTTTCATTAGGCACAATTAGAACTATGAGTTTATAAGGCAAAGACTTTTAACATCATATAAGTTTATAGGATCATTATTTAATGTGTAGATTTTGATGCCTTACATTGACTAGTCATAAATACATTTCACGTATTTAAAATATATTTTGGACACAGGTCAAAATGTACACAATAGCCACATAGGCTGACAGCTGTATAAATATTTATCTTTACAGTATATATAATACGCTACCATGGCTGTCCATTTGTCTGTCCAGGATTTTAAATCACCTGCAGCTTACAAACCGTTTGAACTATTGACCTTTTATTTGGTACACATATACTATGTGATGTCTACTATCCACTTTTGGGGCGATGATTGACCTCAAAGGTTATTCCTTTTTTTATTTTTATTTTATTGTAGAATCAACTCTCAGTAGCGGTCAGCAGGGCAGCTGTGCGGCACATGCGTACGGGCGCCATTCTCATCTCTACCACCTTCGCTGTCACTTCCCTTACCTCTTCATATCTTAAATCATTCTTGAGGCAGATTGAAGACTTAAGTGCCAGTTTAAATGAAAAATGAAGGAAAACATACTAAGTAATTGCAACACAAACACTGACTTAATCAGTTTTAACACGAAAAGATGCCGACGAAAGAAGAGAAGAAGCGGGCCGCTAGGGTGTAGAAAAGAAGAGCTGCTCAGGAAGCAGCAAACGCATCAACCTCTGAGCAAACAAATGGTAAATGTTTACAGAAAGAGTATGAAAACTATGAATGCTCAAGTCAAATGTGTTCACTGCACGTTATCGTTTAGTATTCCGTTACTGGTTGTATATATTGCCTGATGTTATTTATTTATTACATAATGTTGTATGTGGGAGACATGCAAGTAAGATATTTAATTTACTATGTACAAATTACAATAAACTTAAACTGTGTAGATTTTGCAGGCTGTCTAATATTTACTAGTGAACATTTCAGTGTTGTTGAAAGGTACGTATAAACAAGCACAGAAAATCTTCTAAGATGTTTGCAAAGCTAGATATAAAGTATGATCGCTGTCTGTAATTAGCATTCTGACTTGTCAATACTGAGTATCTCTAACACTAAGTTGATAAATCAGTTTTGTGGATATCTCAAATTCAGATTCTAAATTCTATGGCTTTGGGATGAGGAAGGAAAACTAAAGAGAGCTTCCACATATTTAATGGAGAGAACACACTAACATCATACAAACAGGATAATATTTCTCTGTAGGGCACTGAAGCTTTAAGACAGCAGTGCCATCATTTATTTTTCCATCTTAATTAAAGTTAATTGCACCATACAAACTGATTTCACCTTTATTGTATATATGACATCAGGCCAACATCATATATTGCTGTAATGTTGCTGCAAATTTAATCTTGCTAAGTCACAGAAAACAAGACTGCAGATAACGACATTCAATGTTTTTTAAACATTGGATGTTTTCTGCCACAAAACTACAATGTATTTGAGTATGGTCGCTGAACTCCCATGATTACAAGCTGCACATCATTATTTATTTTTCAGGCAGATACACTGAATATAGATGTTGTCATTTCTAATATAATGACTGTTCATTAAAGATTCCATATTATATATTCTTTCTTAGAATTATGGAGGTTGCCTAGTGAGTAAGAGGTTACCAGGAGCAATGGCACTATTAGTATGGCATATTGCAGGCCCTTGGTAGCACAATGAGTGATAAAGAGATATGCCCATGTGGGAACACAGGGGCAAACTGCGGTATTATGCTTAGTATGGGTGCTGTGGGCCTGGAAAAAGAGAAAGAGGCATATAGCCTGGGCAGAAGTATGAAATGGTCATACTATGATACCTAAGGGTGTTTGACTCACACTGTGGAAAAATAAAAATACTGGTCAATAACTTGTGCTTGACAAATCTGCTGTACGTGACAGAAAGCTTGTTCTATGGTGTACTTAACAAGAGTCATGCAGACCCTGCATGCTTATAGTGTACGTGAACAAGTGCTACTTCTTGTTTCTGGGCTTCTACATGGAAGGCCACGGGTGTGGACTCATTGAGCCCCAAAACTAAGGAACTAACAGATGTACTCCACCTTTAGGTTTTGGTAATGCTGATTCAGACTAATATTTTGAAATACTTGTGTAACTAAAGTCATAAGACAAAAACCCTATAAAAATCTGGAACACCGACCCCTCGGGGCAGCCGAAGGGCAGGTGTCCTAGGACTGTGCTTCTCTGTCATTTAACCTTTGCCTGGTGTGTATCAATAAAAGATTTTTACTAACTTTAATTATATCTCTCTGTCTTCAGTCACAAGAAACGACACCATAGAAAAAGTGTCCACAACACCAAGTAGGCCTAACTCTCTCACAGAACAGAAAATCAGTTCAGGAGCGAAATTACACAGCATACGGTCTCCCAAAGTAATGAGTCCATAAGGTTCCTAAGTCAGAATAGGAAGATGTTGGGTCGGTTTCTTGGATGGTAATGTGTTTTATCCTATCAGAAAGCTCAGGGGTACCGAGAAACTGGGAACAACTACAGGTAGCCCTGCCCTGATGTTTCTGGAGCAAATGTAGGTCTACCGTCCCTAACCCTGGAGATATTTCAAAGACTTTGTTGAAAGTGATCCTGAGGTGGAATTTAAAGGTTTTTAATGGTCAGTAGTCTATAGAATAAAGAAGAAGGAGTAGTGTGAGGTAAAACTGGTGGAATAGACACCTGAGCCTGAAAAAAAGCAAGACAAGGAGGTGTGATATGGAGTGCTTTAGTGTGGCATCATACTTGGCAAGTGGGTGAGCCACCACACCAAATATATTGAAGTTCAACAGTCATTTATTGAGGTCCAGAGAGACTGTAAATTTGTGTTTTTTTTTTTTGTTTTTTTTTCAGTAAGAGCAGATAATATAGTGTTAACAGAATTATTACAGAGGGACATTGACAAAATATAGGCTTGGGCAGATTTAAGGCAGCAAATGTAAGATATTACAAGTAAAAAGTAAAAATATTGTATTTGAAAAAACAATGTGGGGCCTGAAACTTGAAAATACATCTTACGAGATGCACTCATACATTGTAGTTGAACTGCTCACTACCAGCATCAAGACTGTATATAGAAGCAATCAGGAAGGCTAATAAGATGTTAGGTTATACAGTCTGATGTTTGAAATATTAGTCAAAGGAACCTTATGCTTTAATTTTATATAACACATTAGTGCGGCCTCATGTGAAGAACTGTGTACAATTTTAATCTACATATCAGCACTAGAGAAGTCCAGAGAATAGTGATTAGACTGATTCCAGGACTGTGAGGTATGATCTAGCAGGAAAGGATGAAGGAGTTGAAACGTTTCAGTTTAAATGAATGAAGAATAAGAGGTAACATGAATGTTTTTTTTTAAATTATAAAGAACATTAATATAGTGGTTTTCTGCTGCTGCATTAAAGTAAATTCTCCAACAAGAACACAGGCAAATTTCTCACAAATGTTAGAAAGTTTTCTTTACACAAAGAACCACAGACACATACAATAAAGTACCAAGCAGTGTGGTAGAGAATAGGACCTTAGAAATATTTAGATCTTGTCTCAGTACTGTCTTGGAGAATCTAGGTCAATGGGATTGACGAGCTTGTTGGGCTAAATGGCTTATTCTTCTTAAATTTGTTCTGATGTTCCAGTTGTCAGGTGTTTATCTTAGCGCAGGGGGCTGCCATGGGAACCTCTCCTCCTATCATAGTTCATAAGTGTAAACAACTGATTTCTTGTCAGCAAGGTATTTATATTATATGTGAAAACAAGGTAATAATGTAGCATTTACAGGACAGGATCAAAGGATTTGCCTTATGTTCATTGTGTTCTCTGATATTTGGATATTTTTTTCATAAAGGTATAAATTGTCTGCATTTGAGTTTTAGTGGAGGCATATAAATAAAACATATTATTATTATTATTATTATTATTATTATTATTATTGTGTTGTAGCAGTTTGTGTATATACTGTTTACATGACTATGTGAGCAAGAGAGCATATTATGTGATCTTTCTAAGATATTCTGGTACATATATTGGACGAGAGAATAAATTGTTTTAAATACGCATAAAATTCCCTGGTGTAAACAGCAGGTGGAGAGCTGTTTTTACCAGCTGTGTTGCCAGAGAAACAATAAAATAGAACAAGATACTAGGATAATGAGCCAACTGGCTGGCTCTGCTACTGGTTACGGACCACCTGTCAGTTTGATACCTTCTCATAGTACTTGATCTCATAGTCCAGGACAGCTAAAGTGGGTTGCAATGGTTCTTGCCAGGACAGAGCGATGCTGCTGTGGGTGGCCCAGTCTTTCCTCACCACTCCAATCAATGAAGGGCCTGTAAGACAAAGAGAAATAGAATCATAGCTGGCTTCTCCCTGAGGTTTGTGTTGAAGGCACAGTTTAGTCTCACTGCTGAGTATATTTCGTGCTTGGAAAACTAAAGCACCACCTTCAATATTAAACTAAACTCACAGTGTTTCAGATGATATCCATGTTTTTCCTAAAATGTTAACTTAGCAGACAGAATTATAAAAAGGAACCCACTGAAAGACTCTGGTAAATCTTTCATATGACTCTACCTCTGCAAATTTGAGATCAGTCTCAAAGGTACTCTATTGGACTGACCGTTACAGCACCAAGTAATCAAAATACCAATATATATGCTCTTCTTTACATAGTTTCTTGCAGATACTAACATTTGAGCTCTGGGACGTCTCATTTTAAATGCATATGGTGGACTATTTGTGCCCCAATTGAATATTAATTCTGCTTAATTCCAGGCAACAAAACAAAAAGCAAAAATGTAGTAAGAAGTAGGCAGATATTGTTATAATTAGCAGGGGCAAAGACTAAACTTTGTTCTACAACAAACTCCAAGATCATAATAACTGGAGATATGATATGCATATAAGTTAATGAGTTAACAATCATTATGTGTATCTAGTAACAGTTCAGTTAAATATTTATCCAGATTAGTAAGGGCTATTTGGAGTAAACAATTTGTATTAGAAAGATGAGTTCATTATTTTGATGAAGAAGTGGACCAGGACATTGCATTGAGTGGCACTAAATTTCTAAAAAGATACAATGTAATATATACATTTATATTACATTATACATTATAAAAATGTTTCAAAAATAAGAATTTGAAACAAAAACTATACATTTAATTTTTAATTTGAATTCTTCTTATTAAGTACACTTTTGCTGAAAAGCCTAGCATGCTGTGCACTATTTTAGATTCAAAGTTAGAATAAAATACTGAACTACGTATGTGCTTTACAGTTATATCAAAATTCTCTTTGAATGGTTTTATCTTAGAAGTTTCAGAGATTGAATTTGGCAGGAAATAGGGTTCTTGTTGATGCTGGCCATTCTGTCTCCTCACACAGCAAAGCAGTAGATAAAAAGAAACTAGTGGCTGCCAAGGTACAAGTAGCAGATGCTCACCCATTTAACACATTTGTGTAGAAAATGCTGATCTGTCTCCTGGTCAGTGTCACCTGACAATCATTAATGGTGCACACCCATATTATCCAAGAGAAAGGCATATGGATGCAAGACACAGATTTTCAAAATGCAACTTAGACATTAAATTAAAAGTGACACTGTGTTCTGGAAGAAGCCAGAAAGTTTACAAAGGTTTAACATAAAGTGTTACAAAATAAAAACATACTGTACTATGTCTGAACTGGCAGCACAGGGTGAGTGTTGTTGGCGTTGCAGGGTGAAGGCATGGGGAGTGTTGTAGGATTTTCATGTGGTGTGATGGTGGGAGGGACTAGCAGTAAGGTGATGAAATAGCTATTTAACTGTCTGGCACAGATATTGCTAATTTTATGCTAATGTTATCAGTATATTTGGGTGTCTCACTAGCATACTTATCGTCAAGATCATCACCCATGTCCTTCTCTTCTTAGCTTCTGGTTTTTGCATTTGACTTGTCAAAAAAACCCTTAAGTGCTATACTTGGATCTGCCTTATTTTTCTTTTGTGGTGACCACTGTAGTAGTATGTCACTAACGCTGCTTGTGCTCACCATTTTTCCACTGGCTACCTTTTTTCCAAACTAGTTTAGATATGCAATATTCCACAATAACTTTTAGATTACAATTGATGATGTAGTTAGTGCAGGTTGGGCATGCCTTCAATTATAAATAGTGCATCTGCTTTTTCATTAATGTTAGATTTCATCATGAGTAAAAATAATAGTTTTGTGTGTTCCTTTATTAAAATATTTAAAAATGTATACATTTATACTTATATGTGTTTGTGTGTGAAGAGGGAGTGCATATTATGAAGTCCAAGAAGGGTTTGGACAGTGGAAGGACCTTTTAAGTGAATGGCTGTGGACGTCCACTGCTTTACCAACTCTATTTGAGATTGCTCTGACTTGCAGAGTGACATAATTACAGTCACTGGGCAAACTAAAAAGTGAGGACTAATGGGAATCAGTGTTCTATGAGAAGATTTGGGGCTATGCTGGGAGACAGTAAATAAACTGGAATGTGTAGTTTTTTATGATAGAGCCAGTAGCACAAATATCAAGTGACCCATCAACACCCTTCAGATTTAATGGGTAAATGCTTTTGTCCACAGCTATCAAACTACAGTATATAATACCTCTTCCTATCAAGCCTCTCTTTATCCTAACCAGTTACAACAGACACGTAAACCTATAAACAATATTTCTTATTAGATTTTTGATATTGTTTGTATGGGTTTGGATATTGAAATTATTAATTTTGTAAGTTTTGTGTGCTAAACCAGTGAATTTCAGTGATCAACAAAGAGCAGTTTATCTATCTATCTATCTATCTATCTATCTATCTATCTATCTATCTATCTATCTAGCTTATATAGTGCCTTTCATTTCTGTCATCAGGTCTATTTAAATGTCTACCTATGTGTCTATGAAGATTCCTCTCTTTGTTTTCTTTTTCTTATCTCTGATTAACACAACCAAATTCTTACAACAAATGACTGTGATCTCAGGAGTCATTTTTCTTCTTTGCTGAAGGGGGCAGATCTATCTATCTATCTATCTATCTATCTATCTATCTATCTATTGTGGTGTATGGCCGGCCGTTTATCCCGGCCAATACCCCCAAGCCTCCAGGTGGAGCCCTCCCTGCAGTATGGAGGTTCCCTGAAGACCAGCAGGGCATCATGGACATTGCAGTTTTTATACACAGCCCTGCTGGATGCCGTGGGGGGCCACTAAGAGACGCTGCAGGGGGGAACAACGGGTATTTACCCTACGCCCCGGAAGTACGTCCAAGTCACATGGACAAGGGGAATGACGTGCTTCCGGGGTGAAGAAAAGGACTTTTTACCTGACCCGGAAGTGATACAAGATCACATGGACTGGGGATTGGGAACACTTCCGGGTCAGGGAATATAAAAGGACTCTGGGAACTCCAGACGATGAGCTGAGCTGGGTGGTAAGAGGGCAACGCGTCTGGGAGTCGGAGGATTGGATTATTGTGATTGATTATTGTTATTGTATGAGTATAGTGGAGGAGAGGGTGCTTTGTGCACTGTGGCGATTAAATAAAGTCATCATTTGGACTTTTACCTGGTGTCTGGAGTCGTGGACAGGGGTTCAAGGGAGCGAGAGCGCCCCCTATCTATCTATCTATCTATCTATCTATCTATAACTCTGTGATGGCCAGTGTGATTTTCTATGCTGTGATGTGCTGGGCTGGTAACATCACTTGAACAGAGGCCCACCGAATTAATAGGCAAATTAAGAAAAAGGGCAGGCCTAGTTATGGGATGCACTCTGGACCCCCTGAAGATAGTAGTGAAAGACAAATTAAAACAAAACTGAGTGCTATTACAAACAATGCAGCACATCCTCTCTCTGACACACTAACCTTGGGTACTTTCACCCAGTGAATTATTCAGAAATGCTATTGGGGCTCCTTTATGCCAGTAACAATACATCTGCATAAAGCCTTTTGTTTCTTTTGAATTTTCTTGCTTTATTATCATTCCATTGTGTGTTTACACCAAAATGTGTGTGTATATTTATTTATTAATTGATTCATTTATTTATGTACTATATCTACTTATTTATGTAATTAATTATTTAATGGGCTTTTGTAAAAAGCCAAATATCCCCTGGAGAAAATTAAAGTTCTATCCATCTATCTATCTACAGTACACTATCTGGGGTAATGCCCAATGGAACATGACTGCTGCATGAACAATTATTGTGATAAAGTACACTACCAGCACACCATATTATCCTGCTCAATTGTAATAACTCTTGCCCACCTAACCTTAACACCATGTAAAAAGGATGTTTTGTTCTTACCCACAAGTGGAGAACAACAGTTTACTGTATGTGGAACAGTCTTAAAGTTTGTTTGAATCTGGAAGGTATGCATAAATATTGTCCTCAAATAACTGTGCATGCTGAATTGTTGTTAACCTTTTGTACACTTTACCTTTTGCGAGTGACAACTTCAAAATGTCTTCTTCTTTCTTTTTTTCATTCTCTGCTCTCTGGAAGAGTAGGGGAGGGGGTATGTGATCTGTTTTAAATAAGATGTTGTATTGTTTAGCTTACTAACATGTAATGTAATCATTGTAATGCATTTTTTAAAGATCAATAAAATATTTTTATAAAAGAAAAGGAAAACAGTGAAATAATATTATTTCAGCCATGCTTTCATTTTTGCTTTTCTTTTTGATGAAAGTCTATGTGCACAGTAATTATTTAGTAACTGACTAGATAACTAAAATATAGTGTATGTTTGCATAATTTACTAAATGTCAGGTGTGCAATAATGAACTCCATATGTGGACTAAACCTAATGTTAATTTATCCACAGTTGAAGTACATTAAAACTGGTTTTGTATCCTAGCCAGATCACTGTCTATGAATAGTTTGTATTCTTCCCAGATTCATGTGGATTTTCTTTGAGGTACTCAAGTTTCTTCCACATCCCAAAGACATGCAGGTTAGACTAAATGGCTATCGAGAGTGAGTAACTGTATAACTGATAGTGCTCTTCATGGACTTGACTCCAAAGCAGGACTGGCCCCTACTGTTAGGATTAAGTTCCATTTTCTGTATTGGTTCTTGTAATCAGACACTTGTTTATTTGTTTATTATTTTTTGAGTCACTAAGTTTGATTCTAACATCCAGCTGTGGCAATTCTCCTTTGTTTTCATAGTTTATAATTTTGTGTAATATTTTTTCCGCTTTTTAGTTACAGTGTATTATGCTCACTGCCCTTTTGGAGGTCCTGTTGTTAGGACAAACGCACTTGTGTCCTCTGAGGTTGTACCATAATGGAATAGGTTAAAAGGTCCTCTTGAAAATCAGTTTTTCATTTGAGTTGTAAATTGAAAAACCTACTCTATTAATTCTTTCAAACTATTTTGCTAAACACTTTATGGTTAACAACTTCCTGCTGGTGTTTTTTGACCTCAATCGTTATCTCACATTTTGGCTTTGATGCTTGTAGTTTTTGATCTCCAGGTACCAGTTATGAGATGTACTCTGGACCCCTATGAGTAAATTGTAAATGAGAGAATTAAAACAAAACTTAGTGTCATTATGAACAATGCTGCACATCCTCTCCCCACTAACACTGAGGACTCTCAGTCAATGAATTCATTCAACAGAAATGCACCAAGAAACACTACTGGGGCTTCTTTATACCAATAGCAATACAGTTGCATAATACATCATTGTGACTGTGACTGCCAAGATCTTCTGTAAAAAGCTAAATTTCCCCCAGAGACAAATAAATACATTAGTGTAAAAATTATACATATTTTGAAAACTTCTTTTAATTATTTTTTAAATACAAAAGCAATCGGCTTATAAATGCAAATATATGTAAAGAAAGGCTGTAAGCAACTCTGGTCTAAAGGGAGTAAGTCTATTTTTATTAATGAATCACTTTTTTTATTCTGGTATAGCACTTAAAGTTCAATGTGCACACTGAAGGAACACACTGACATGCATTTTGAAAGATGCTCTTTCCTAGAGAAATAAATGTGTGTGATACAAAAACACATTGGACGACCACATCTTTGCAAAATGTAGCATTCAGACACTTTTTTTACAACTATACATTTTAAATTGTTTGACTTTGAAAATGCTAAAGCAAATGTAGGGTTGTAGATAGTGGGTTCAAATATCGGCTCAGTCACTGCCTCTGCTACATCTCTGCCTGTGTGAGTTTTCTCTACCTATATTGACCTACCTTAATCCCAGAATCAGGCAGTTTAATTCTACTGATGATGCTAAACTAGCCTGTTGTGAATCAGTGTTCCCTTGTCAAGGGCTTTGTCCTTCCTTGCATCTGACGGTGATAGAATAGGCTTTGCCTTCCCTCTGTGAACCTGAGTACATATTAAAATCATAGTAGTATGAATGGAGGAAAAAAAATGATGTTGTGAAGGAATCCCATGTATCATCTCTTTTATGGTCACAGCAGGCAGTAACTATATAGACCTAGTTAATACAAATCCCTGTGAGTCTGATAATTTTAAAAGGAGTTCTATAAGCCACCAGAGGGTGCTATAAAGTCTCAGCAAAATCGTATTGTGACACATACTAGGGAGGACAGCCTATCTGGCTATAACCAGTACAGTTTGATGAAAGTGGTTTTATTCATCTTCATGTTATCATTATGACAGTGACATCATTTCGTTGACATTTTGTAAGTTCATTTTGCTTATTGCAACTCCGTTTTATGAATTTTTTTATGCCTTTGGCCATATTATTAACTGACCATCAGAATGGCGCTACCACATGACTGAAATCGATGTGAGATATCATTAATCTGGAACTATGCAGAAAACTATCATGGAAACCTGAGTATCCTAGCTTTCCGATTAATTAAGAAAACAACTTTGATATGTTTACTCATGTTTTCTTTTGAATCAAGGATTCTTCTTGTCATGTTTGATTCTTCAATTCTGCTCTGACTTCTATTTACCATGTTATTTGTTGTTTGTCTTAATATAATATTTATTTATTGATTGGTTGATTTATTGAGCATCTATCTATCTATCTATCTATCTATCTATCTATCTATCTATCTATC
>JANRMT010062831.1:21350785-21386700 GCA_026402145.1 Polypterus bichir lapradei | reverse complement strand
TCTATCTATCTATCTATCTATCTATCTATCTATCTATCTATCTATCTGAGGGTTTCATCTTTCTCCTAGCTCACTTAAACCCCTGACAATGTCTGCTTGCAGAGAATATACCTGCCTTTCATGTGTGGCTGAAGTGATAGACTCTTCTTGAATCTAAGTGATTTTAGATTCAAATTTCACCATTTAGTTAGACTGATGTATTTGTAAGACACTAGAATCAAAACCAAGGCACCCATTCTGATTGTTATCATCATCTTCAATGCCATCATCACAGAACTAAAACTACAAAGTACAATGATAGGTTTTGTGGAACTGCTCTATACTATATAAAGTTAGTAGAAGTTAGTAAGCAAAGTCTGTCAGTTTTACCAGTCAAAAAGGAATTATCAATATATCAAACACAAGTTTTGACCAGTGAAAATGTAACTGCAGATATCTAAAACAAGAGTTTGCAAGAGACATTAAAGGTCAAAAAGGCTTGCCGAATACCAGTACCGAGTTACTGGAGATAAAAATTACCAAAAATGTCTATAATCATTCAACAACTAAGGACAACAGGTCTAAATTAATTTAGTAAGCTGTAGTAACATGCAGATATTGAGGTGCGGACAAGAGGAAAGCATTCAGCTGAATGCTGACTTGAGCTGTTGACTCTCTGAAGTTTGTGTTCTGATTCTGTTGTGGCTTTGGGTCTGCCAGATCCTGTTCATGTCAGAAATTTCCAAGTTCCTTTTAATGATGTAGTAAACTATATTCACTAACACCTTGACATCCTTTGCAATTTCTCTAAAGGAAAGACCTACACTTTAAATAGTTGTAATGGTCTATTGGACTTTCTTACCATTTTAATAGCAATTTACACATCCAAATAACTCTTCATAGTGTAGTAACAAAGTTTTTTCCAACACTGCTTTTATACAAATAAAGGGTTTTTAAGTAATCAACAAAGTTGGGACACATGGAAGAATAGTTTGTATCAATGCCTAATTAACTTCCATTGTAACCCATTATTTATTCTTTGCAAAGGGTCTTTTTGTATAACTCTGAAACTAACTATATTTTTCAGTGTTTGGTAATCAAAACTTTTTTTCTGTCCTCTGGCAATTTACCACTTACCTTTGTACCATGTCAGATTATTCACAGAACTTGAACATCTTAAATTTTCATAAAAGCTGTAATATGGATTTATTCCAAAACTTTTCTTCAGAAGTGTATATTGGAAGGTGAGTAACAACTGACAACTTTTCCCTATTCAAATCTTTTTCCTGTTTTCTTCAATATGTTCCTATCACAAATAAATTAGAATTTTTCTCTCAGTGAAATGTAAATCCATGATTACAACTATTTACCAGAGTGATTGAAAACAGCAGCTTGAGGAGCTAATAATCTCAGTTCTATACTGTTCAAAAGACATTAAATGAATAACATTTGACATGCTGTGTTAGGCTGAATGGTCCTCTAATCAGAATATTTCATTATGTGCATATGACTTTCTTGTTGAAAACCTCTGAACAAAATGTTTCCACTCTGCAGATTAAATATCTAAATGATACACATCTGTTTAAGTCTTTCCAAAATTGATCACAGTATGGAAATTACATTCCGTTTAAATTTTAGTAGCTCTCTACTTTTGGGCTTTGAAAGCTTTTCATTACCATTTATATCTCTCAGTGTCATTTTATATTCCGTATATTTCCTAATGTCACTAATATTCTGCAAAAATTGCTCTTGGATGCGCTTCAGTGCAGCAAAAGTCTAATACTGGTTTATGTAATGTTAATGAATTAAGTTAGAAAACTTTTCAGCATGGCATAGTAGTTAAGACTTTGGACTTCAAACCCTGAGGTTATGTGTTCATATCCAGTTATTGACACTATGTGACCATGAGTAAGTCATTTCACCTGCCTGTGTTCCAACTGGAAATGTGAAATGTAACCAGTTGTATCACATATGTTGTAAGTTGACTTGGATAAAGGCTTAAGCCAAATAAGTAAATAAAATAAGTAAAGTAGTAAACACCTTCCTGTCGATATATCTGCTGAACAGCTTCAGAAGCTTGACTCTTTACCACTGACCCTTGTATACTTCCAATTATACCAGTCTTTAGGCCTTTCTTCATTTCGGGCTCTACATGAGCTTTAGTGGCAAACTGAGAACAATCATTCTGTTTTCCAGTGCCCTCTTACTAAAGCTCAACTCAAGTATTATCTCAAAGGTTGGCACAGTTAGGGATGGTGTTCTCTTTTTTGCCTGCCTTCAGACTTAGGTTGGGACAACTGTGGAGAGCATCACTTTCATGTTCTCCAGTAGCACAGAAGGGTCAAGAATAATTAAGTTAACTGCTCTGGGATTCTCTTACATGAGTTCCCTGCAAAGGAACAAAACTCCATGCTAGAATACTTTAAGTACTTTTATTTATGCTTTGAAATTATCCACAATCAGTAATAAAGCAGCCATACATTGCACTTGGAGCAAGTAAAGAAACTTACTATAACTAGTCAGTAACATTACAACTTCTTCCTTATTTAATTGCACCCACCTGATTTGTGCTTTAGGCTTCCCAAATATAAAATCTATCACTCTAGCTCTGGATTCAACATCAAGTAGTCATATGACTATACAAATATAACATAAGTGGAAGTTCTCATTCTACCATTTAGTAATCAACTGAATTTAAAGATTTACAAAACTAATGATAATTGTGATTTCCATGTTTCTGTGTTTTATTTAGGTTGAACTTTATTGAAAAAGTGATTATCATAGTTTATGCTCTGTGATTGTCGACTCAATGCGTAGAGGTCAACTGTTAACTTCTCTTCCCTTTCTTTTTTTTTTACTTCTTTTACTATGATGCCTGTGTAGATGGCAGAATAATGTGTTCTGCAGAGCAAATGGAAAATAAAGGGACCAGAAGAATAAATGTGTTTCAAAATCGAACCGATCATTTCGCTAAATTAAAGGAAAAACCCTAAATCATAGTAGAAGTTTGCACCAAAAATAGTTTTTAACTGGAATAAACAAGAAAAGCAAATGTAAACATAAAGTTCACTGCTATTTTCCTATTCCCACATGAACATCTGGGGTGACTTTTTATGTTGTTGCGACAATGATATCATATGTCTCACATCACTATGCCAGCCTGTGAAAAACAAAATTTTACTTGATAATTATCATATATTTTAAAAAAGTAACATTGAAAATGAATTCAGCAACCCCAAAAACTCTTAAAAAAACCTTTCTTATGTGATTTTTTTCTGTTTTGAGTCTTCTTTACTTAGTTTTAAGCATGTTTCAATTGTTTATGCAATTTTTGTTAATATTGTTCTGTTTATTATTTACTAGCTCCATTTTCTGTTGAAGACAGGTAATAGAATAAATTTAAAAATACATATCTCTTGCCCTACATGTATCTACTGCACCTTTTCTTGTGTCCTCATGTATTTCAACCTCTCTGGATTCGCGCTCCCTCTGTTAAGCATATTCCTTTAAAGCGTGCCTCTAAGACTCTCAGTGTGGCTCCTATGGCTTTACTCCTCCTTGTGTGTCAAGCTGACCAATCAGAATGTTTGCAGGGACTGGACTGACAAAGACCTTAGTGTTTTATTATATAGTAAATTATCTATGTATGATGCATGGAACACAAGAGCCAGGACCATCCTTATGTTACGTCTAACGGACCACCCTTAGCTAATAAATACAGGCTGGGAAGCGAGTCCCTTAGTGGTCCATAGTTTGTGTATCATTGGAATGTGTAAATATTGCTTTTCTTTGTTAATTCTGATTACTGGATTCCTTGCTTCTGTTTTTGGAATTACTGTTTACTGGATTGTGAATTTGGACTTGTTTCCTTTGTACAGTACAGTAGTTATAGGCAAATCCCTTTTGCCTTTCTTTTTCCATTTTGAAATTTTCATGCATTTACTTTTAAAGATTTTCTTTGGTTGTCTCCTTCATCTCTTCAGGTACAGGTAAGCCATGATTGTGTGCCACATTATGCAGCATGCTACATTCTTGCACAATGCGACACACTTGCTGTGGACTATAGAGCAGCACATTAATAGAGTGGAAATGCTATCTATTTACATAGGCTTATTCATTCTATGAAGGTGCCTTTATAATGTAGCATCAGCGCCACAATGGATACATTCTCTGATCTATATGTGGCTCTTTGAGATGACTCTCTGCTATAGATGATGTAATGCCAGCTCATTCTTTTGGTGATTCATCCCTGTCTGATGTAACTTGTCCAGCATCATTGCAATAGCAATATGCATGCACCTGACCGCTCTGAATACATTTGGAAAATCGGACACTGCTTCAAATTGCACTTTTGTGTTTGCCAGTTCAACCACAGTGTAAAGAAATCTTATACATTTGGATCAAAAGTGGATAATACCATGCCAGTTGGCATGGCGTGACTCAGTGATGTTTGTGAAATGCCCAATCAGTCAGCAAGTTTACGTTGAAATACTCCTATGGCTAAAAAACCAAAGGATGGACATAACTTACAAAGGAGCAGGTAGAGCACAATTATTCAAAATCTGCCTTTGCCAGGTCAGTACACAGCACCAAGTGGATAGCTCTTGGAAACTGAAATCGACTTAGAACCTAGTTGTCATCATCTATAAAAATGAGCTCGCTTTTCATTTTTCCCATTTGCAATATCTTCTGACAACGCTAAAGCAGCTATGGTAGTTGGAATAGTTCGGCCATTCCGTGCACAATTACAATCAAGTCAATTAAATTTGTAAACAATATGTAATTAATTTAGGTGTGTTTAATGAATCCGGCGTCATTGATGTGAACCTGAAAAAAAAACTGTAGCACTGCTTTGACACTGGATGCCTCCAGTTTGCAAAACCAAGCAGAAACATGCATACACACGAGGTGAGGCTGCTGTGAAAATGTGCGTGGCTTTATGCCAAGTTTAGTTTTTATAAATCTCAAAGTGTGCGTGGAAACAAGCATACCAACATTTTTGTGTGTATGCACTGTTTATACATGAGGCCCCTGGAATGCTTTTGGGACTTATTTTGGGGGCCTTTTTACAATATTTATGACTCCTAATCATGACAAAACCCATAATAACTATGATTTTAAATGCAAAAATCATCCCAGAAAATTAAATAAATTTAATAACAATTTAAAATAAATAACAAATTTTAAAAACAATCTTAACATATCAGTGATGTGAATTTCCTATGTATTAATGGCTATTTACTGTGTTTAATTTGCAATAGCCTTCTGAGATGCTGACATGCTACTTTTTATTAATTGAGCATTTTAAATTCTTCTTAAAGGTTTATAGTTGAAAGAGAATGCAAAGACTTGAAGCATTTTTCCCATGTGTATTCTTTTAATTTTAACTGGCTTTCTATCTGTTCCGAATTTCACTTCTTCTCAAAGGTAACTGAAAAGATTATATTTGTTTTTGCCCAAAAACAAACAGTAAAAAAGACACACTAGGAGAGTGAAAAATCGCCTATATGTAAGAAGAGACATCAATATAAAACATCATAACTCAGACACAAGGGTAACAAAATTAACTTTCCTACTTGTAATTATGTTCTAAAGAGTATTTCTTCTGAAACATCCTACTTAGATGCTTGTATTACGGACAGTTCTGACAACTTATGACAGATGGTGACATCCAAAGAAACAAGAGACACTTATTATGTCTTGTACAGAATCCAAACAATTTATTAAAGCTATTAGTATGTTAGTCAAGTGGTAACATCTGATTATCACATGGTACTTACCAGTTTGATCAATGGGAATGGTGATAGTTGCCACTGACTTGGGGGATGAACTGAATGCTGAGACTCCATTCAGAGACTCAATCTCAAAGGTGTAGTTGGCCTGAGGGATGAAATCCAGCACAGTCACTGATGCGTTGGTGAGGCCCAGGTGGTGTGGGACAAAGCGCAGGCTGCTCCCACACATCTCACATTGCCGGGGCTCCGGCCCACACCGCTTGCACACCACGTTGTAGGTCAGGTCCTTCCTGCCTCCTGTGTCACTTGGTGGACTCCATTCAAGAAACAGAGAGGTCTCATTGATGTTGAACATCACGTTTCGCGGAGCGGAAGGTGGTCCTGAGAAAACAAAGCAGTATTGTTACTATAGCTATGACAAGGACATTGGTGTCTCATATCAGGACTGCTAGATAGCACAATTGTTTTCTGAATTTTATCATGTTGTCTTTTGTGTTAATTACCTTTACTAGATGTTGATGGTTGAACCAAGAGTAAGAAGTGCTTCGAAATTATGGCATATAAAGCTTAGTGTTGCTATCTGCAGATTCTAATCCTTCCTCACTACTAATACACAACCCCCTTCCTCTAGCCCTCTGCTACGTTACCAGTCAGCACTTTTCAAATAATCTTAAAATTTATATCCTAGTTCAACAAGATGATAAGGATTGTGCATTTTAATAATTAGAATTCTGTAAGATTTATTAAAAGGAATGGGCTTTTAGTGGCAGAAGAGAAAGATTATTTTATTTAAAACCAGTGTGGCATCCGGCCGGGGCTGGAGCCCGGTCGGGACGCCCATGAGGACCGGAGGAGGGCTTGTACCTCCTCCAGACCGCGAGGGCGCGACCGCCCTGGTTACGTTGGGGGCCACGGGTAAAGGGCTTGGAAGCCCAGCCCTGTAGGGACCCGTGGCCACCGCCAGGCGGCGCCCTGGTGCCTCTAGAAACCTGGAGCCCAGCACTTCCGCCACACCAGGAAGTGCTGGGGGGAAGAAGACAGGGGACACCCGGAGGGCTTCCGGGTGTGCAGCCGGCACTTCCGCCACACTGGGGCGTGTCTGCGGAGGAATGCCGGGAAGCAGCTGGAGCCCATCCGGGTTCCTATATAAGGGGCTGCCTCCCTTCATTCAGTAGCGGAAGTTGGGTGGAAGAAAGACGGAGCTGGAGAGAGGACTGGAGGCGGCCAGAAGGCTATTGGACTGTGTGCCCTGGACATTGGGGGAACGGTGCAAGAGGCACTTGGGAGTGCACGAACTGTAAATATTACTGTAAATAAACGTGTGTTGGGTGAACATACGATGTCCGCTTGTGTGTGTCCGGGCCATCTGCCACACCAGATATCTTCTGTCTGCAGACTTTCCTTTTCCTGCTTGCCCATAATAGTGGTTAATCAACTATAAAACCTGTACTATGGATTCACTGTGTACATAAGGTGTTCAGTGTCTCTGAACCAATACAGGACTAGAGTATTCTAGTCTTGTTTGGTTGGGTGACTTGGAGGTAGGATGCTTGGTTGGGTATTTTATATTGATTCATAAGTGTAATTACATTTTCATATTTTACAATTTTATGGTATTATACCTGTATTAGAATGCACTACTGTATATTTTGCCCATTACAACTTACAACAGCTTAACAAAGAACTAGAAATAACCACTCAAATTATAGCATGCTGCATTATTAATGCACTGTAGATGACATGCACCTCAAACCAGCAATGACAACAAAAAAGAAAGCAAATTTCCTAACAGGAAGCAAACCACTTACATCAAAGTTTGAAATTTCATATTAAAACCAGATGGCAATGTTCCTGACAGCTGAGCTATAATTTACAGACACAGAGTTATAAAGTGACCTTACTTAGCTAGAGATGATTGCCTGTCTTTATCTGATGACTGTTCCATGTTTCCCTAAGTTAATGCAATCAGAAGTTAGCCATGTCTAAAACATGAAACAAATAAATATTTTTTTAGAATAAACTGGAAAACATACTGTACATTAGCATTGTTATGAGAAACAATAAATGTAGGATGCTTAGACATCAATGCTTACATGTAACAGTGAATGTCTTTGTATTGTCTAGAAATACTAGCGGTTTGTGCCCATACAGAGATGACAGATAGTCAAAGTTTTTAGTTTTGATCAAACAAGGTATAAGCAAGTGTGTGCAGTTTTGGATGTGTACTGTGCACAAATGTGCTCTAAAGTGTTGGAAACAAAAATTATATTAGCCTGCAAGATGGGTTTAGTACATTGGCTTAAGTCATGTACTGTATATACAGTATGTACATTATATTTGTGCTTTCCTATGTTCAATATATACAATAATGAAAAGACATTCATCCCATCTATTGTAACCACACTCATATCCATATATACAAGCTAACAAGTAGTAAAAACTTACCCTCATTCTCACATCCATTAAATAATATATAAAAATGTGTGAAATAAGTCATTCCCGTGGGGTCTGGGACCCACAAAGTATTCTCATAGAGCCCCTGAAAGCCTGAAAATCAAAATTGTGAGGATTCCTAAAGTAAATTTTATAAAGATGTTGGAAAGTTATAAATCACTCTTTGCCCGTTACTGAATACAGTATCTGAGAATATATTGTGGATGGCAGACAGCTCTTTTCAGGCTGGATGGGGTGTGATGCTTGAGGGGCAGCAGCCCATCAGCAAGAAATAGGAATGTGACCTTTAAATCAAGAGGAGTAGAGAAACAAGGAGACTTTCATAGGAAACAAATAAATCTGAGCCCCTGGCAGGCATTAGTGCTTGTCTGTGTGAAGCATCTCATTAATGATGAAGAACAACAACAACAACATTTATTTATATAGCACATTTTCATACTTCATACTTTACATAATAAAAAGTGCTTTACATAATAAGTAGAGTGCAATGGTGAGTGCTGATACAATGAAACTGACAGTATTTAGGATGGGAAAAGAGTGAGGCTCACCACATTTGGAGACATTTTCTCTGCCCCGTAAAAACAGGTAAGTGAAGTCATCAGTTTTGTTAGACAAGTAGGGCACGTTATTTTTCATAATCATTGTTTTATAATCAAATCCGTTTTGTTAATCCTACCAACAAGACTTTAATTCCCTGTATTGTGTAGGTGCACACGGGTTCTGATGATTACAAACCTTGATTGGTGTGTACTTAAAAGGGAGCTGACACTCAGAGAGAACAGATCAGAGTGGAACTGCAGCAGACTTTCACACACAGCATTTAAGTCTGTATGTGTCATGAAAAGAGGCTGTTCTGTGTGATGCTGGTCAGAAGAACAAGGAGGTGTGGCCTTGGATATGCAAATGACTCGGTGTGTATCTGTGTATGATACATTTTGCCTCCTTAAGGTATACATATTCTAAGTAAGAGCATTCTCTATAACTAATTTATTATATACACCATAATACCAAATTAACATTTAAGATTTGGAGCTAAACCTGGCAACTCTAAATGCATCTCCAGAGCTATCCCTCAGTGCATTACAGGACATATTCATGTGCATGCTTTCACCCACTCATATGGCATCAGCATTTGGAGTACTGGACAAAAAAATTCTCATAGGGAAATGAAACTCTATTTCAGAAGCTGTTAGACAGCAGTATACCATCATAAATTAAGTAATAAAAAACTGTCATGCTCCAGCATGAACAAAAAAGGCCATTTTAATTCAGTTTATTCTTCTAAATTGTAAATCTCCCTGTAATATACATTGTTCACACAACCTCATACACAACTTACACACAGAAATGTGAACATGCAAGCGCATATTCTGGATGCTGATTCCTTTTGAGCAACTCAAATATGGACCAAAATGATCAAAAAAAAAATCCAAATCCAAAATTAGTAATAAGACTTTTGTTGAAATAATGTAGTGAATATTTAGAAGAAGCTAAGTGAGGACCTCACTTACTTTATGTTTACTTCCGAGACAGTGAAGCTGGTCAGGTCGCAATATAAGTGCACCTGAACATACAAATCTTTACTTTCCATTCTCTCCTGGCTTCTCAGCTGGTGTAATTAGTCAATTTAAAATTCTTTTTCCCCTCTGTATGGCAGTGAGTAAGAACTGTAAATGTTTACTGAATTTAAAAGGGCTAATTATAAGGAAGGAATAGTAGGTTTGGTTGTATTGCAGTTCTCACTATGTCACTTCACCTAGACCAGTGGTTCCCAATCTTGGTCCTGGGGCTTCAGGTTTTTGTTCCTACTAGATCCACAATCAAAGATAATAATCGATAACAAGTGATCTCATTTAATTAGCTGGTCTTTTTAACTCTTCTCTTATTCTGCATTCAGAAAAGCATGACAGTAAGGTTTTTACATTTATAAGACATTTAGAAATATTTGTATTTTTCTAAAGTTAATGTTTAACTCTCTTTTGTTGTTTTCCTATTATTTTCCCCTTTTCTGTGTAGATTTCTTCCTTTTTTTGACCCTAATAGTGACCATTAACAACCAGCACAGCAGACACCCAGGATGATGAAAGCAGCAAAGACTTTGTTGTTAGACTCGCTAATTAGTAAATAATCAATTAAATAACAAGAATACCTGGAAAAACAGAATGAAAATCAGGAAGAAAATGCTGTTAAGGTAAAAAAAGACTACATATTTCCCATATAACTGCTTAGTACATTTTAATAAATAATTACCAATATAAAATAATTAAATAATTTCTACATTGACCCCGAAGTACAGAAACTGGGAAATAATGGTTCACTTTATTGTACTAGAAGTCCAATGAAAAATGGAAGTTGGTTGGAACAAAAACCTGCAGCCACAGGGGGTCGTCCCCAGGACTTATTTTGGGAACCACTCCTCCAAAAAAAGTGCTCTTTAACTGTCTGAGATGTTGTTGTTTAAAATCTTTAGATCCCCACTTGAATAGAAAAAGGGAACCTTCTCTCTCTGATTCTCTTTCTCCTACACATACATACAAACACAGATACAGATATGTATTTTGGCGCCCCAGGTCCCACCTCCTTACTTGTGCACGCCATGATGGGGGGGTCTTTCTCTGATCGGAAGTGGCCCTTTTCACAGGTACATACAGCTGAGCCTTCCTCGAAAGTGAAGCTGTGCGGAGGGCATTTAGCACACTTTGTATTTCCAGCAAAGGCTTTGTAGAATCCAGGTCTGCAAGCTGGCAAAATAAAATGGAAAATTTCCAAAAGGTTAACTACCAATCCCTACCACACACCCCATAACCTTTTGTATCCTTTTATGTAAAGTGGCTGTTAGTATAAACCTGGGAACATCAACCAGCATTCTGTACTCTTGAGTGTATGGCCATCTGGCATCTGTACTGTAGGTCAAGCTAAGGTGGGTAGCGCTAAAATATTCAGTGGTGTGACCAAAAACAGCCAACTATCTACTTACTTACAATGAGTTATTGTATTAGTGTTATGCATATAGGAAAGCATGTAGTCTTTCCACTTGACATGTCAGCCTAAGTAATTTTAAACACATACCTGTAGTTTACTGTTTCGTTCCATTAATTGTTTATATGGGTGATCAATCCATCCATTATCTTTACCCACCTTGCTCTATTTAGTATCTCAGTAGGCCAGAACCTCTAGAGGAAGACAGGAATCAAATCTGGAAGGAGCAACAATCCAATACAGGGTACAGTCACAGAAACAATGACACTTGTTCGTATTTTGACTCATAATTACAAGGATTCTCTCTAGTACATTGGTTCTTAAACTTTTGTTTCCTCAGTTTTGGCTTTTCCGTGTCTTCCATCCCCTTTATTGAACTGCCTACAATTATTGCCCAGGGGGATATGGGTCTCCCTTGAAGAATCACAGCTTTTTGTCTTTCTGGGGAAAGGGGGGGATAGGTGCAGAATCAGCACTGATTATTATCCTAGGGGAGTTTTTTCCCCGTGTAAGCAGCGAACCATCACAAGTGGCACTTTCTTATTTAATACTGTTGTAATTCACAAGTCAATGCAACCCAAGTTCAGACATCACACCCATAGTTTAAGAAACACTGCTCTAGTATTAGTTCTCTCATTCATGAAGAATAAAATTACTTATCTCTTGTCTTATCACTTAACACATTCGTAACAGGCATTCACCATGAAGTAAAAGCATGGGTCTTATATACTCAGCAAAAAAAGAAACGTCTCCTGACTTTCAACTGTTTTTACTTTCAGTAGACTTAATGTGTAAATATTTGTATGAACACTAAAAGAGTCAACACCATAAGACATAAACTAAAAATGTTTCACAATGTGTCCCTGAATGAAGGGAGGCTCAAAATCAAAAGTACCAGTCAGTATCTGGTGTGGCCACCAGCTGCTTGAAGTACTGCAGTGCATCTCCTCCTCATGGACTGGACCAGATTTGTCAGTTCTTGCTGTGAGATGTTACCCCACTCTTCTACCAAGGCACCTGCAAGTTCCTGGACATTTCTGGGGGGAATGGCCCTAGCCCTCACCCTGCGATCCAACAGGTCCCAGACGTGCTCAATGGGATTGAGATCTGGGCTCTTCGCTGGCCATGGCAGAACACTGACATTGCTGTCATGCAGAAACTCACGCACTTTTTGCCACTCCTGTCTGGTCCAGCGAAGGTGGGTTTGTGCCCATAGGCAGCGTTGTTGCTGGTGATGTCTGGTAAGGACCTGCCTTACAACAGGCCTGCAAGCCCTCAGTCCAGCCTCTCTCAGCCTATTGCGGACAGTCTGAGCACTGATGGAGGGATTGTGTGTTCCTGGTGTGACTCGGGCAGTTGTTGTGGCCATCCTGTACCTGTCACGCAGGTGTGATATTCGGATGTACCGATCCTGTGCAGGTGTTGTTACACGTGGTCTTCCACTGCGAGGATGATCAGCTGTCCTTCCTGTCTCCCTGTAGCGCCGTCTTAGGCGTCTCACAGTGTGGACATGGCAATTTATTGCCCTAGCCACATCAGCAGTCCTCATGCCTCCCTGCAGCATGCCTAATGCACGTTCACGCAGATGAGCAGGGACCCTGGGCATCTTTCTTTGGGTGTTTTTCACAGTCGGTAGACAAGTCTCTTTAGTGTCCTGCGTTTTTAGAACTGTGACCTTAAATGCTTACTTTCTGTAAGCTGTTAAGGTCTTAACGACCATTCCACAGGTACATGTTAATTAATTGATTATGGTTAATTGAACATGCATGGAAAACATTGTTTAAACAATTTACAATGAAGATCTGTAAAGTTATTTGGATTTTTAAAACATTATTGTTGAAATACACAGTCCTGAAAAAGGGACGTTTCTTTTTTTGCTGAGTATATATTTGCATGGTCAGGCATGTGGTAGTGGGGGCATCCTTAAGGCTCTACAGAGGTAAGCAATACCACCCAGGGTCAAATGGGGGCACCTTTGTTAACACAAGCTGTTTTCCCATTTGGTAACCGGAAGATGAGTTACATCACTTCTGGGTCCAAATCATTAGGACCTGCCCCTTTTGGGAAGCAGCGCTATAAAACCACCAGGGACTAGAAGGAGGCAGTCAGATTGACAACATCCAGCAACTGAGACAGACTTCTCAGAAGCACTACTTTATTTTGCAATTTTAGCATCTTTGGTGCTGATCATTTTGGATACTTATCTCCCATTACTCCTATGGATTAAATGGGGCCGGCTGGTTTCCCAGACACCCTTTGGGGCTCGATATCTGATATTATCACAACATATATAAAAATGATGTATAGGAAATGAGCATCTTTACGTTGTTTCTAAATTTAGGTAAGCACTGTGGGCCTCTGATGCACCCTAGACCTAAACAAAAATGACTAAACTTGATTATGATTAATTGCGGTGGGCTGGCGCCCTGCCCAGGATTTGTTTCGTGCCTTGCGCCCTGTGTTGGATGGGATTAGCTCCAGTGGACCTCCGTGTCCCTGTAGTTAGGATATAGTGGGTTGGATAATGGATGGATGAATGGATTATAATTAAGAAAAAGAAAATATGCAATACAGCAAAATATTAAGTAATCTTTGTAATGATAATCTGATGTACACCATTTTCTTGTCAGTGTCAGTCATTGTGTTCAAGAGGCAAAAGACCTTGTTATGAATTTCTATGGTTATTAGATTAGACTCAGCTCTCCTGTGTGCACACTAGAAAATAAATAACTTTGCAATGAATAAAATATCTAAAGTTTTGTTTTCTTGTCTAATTAATCAAGTTTTGGTTTGCAACTTATTAGGTTATCCCTCAGGTTTTTTATTAGCACTTTGCTTCATTCTTTTTGACAACTATATATAGGGATGCCAGCTATCAACTTTCCCATTTTATTTTTACCCATTTCAAATGTGCCACCCTTGCCTGCTGCTTATTCACCTACCTCACACATCTGCCTAGAGCCTTCTATTACACTTTCCCATATATGGTAGAGTGGCTATCTATTCTTTACCCTTCTACATTATTCTGTACAATTCATTTGAACAAATATTCAGACATAGATATCATGTTGTTAACTCTTTTCGTAGAAAATATTATTCTAAGTCAATTTAACATAACATTGTAATATTTTTTAACATATATAAAGAAAACAATGATACATATATATTTTTTGCTACTTTTTTGGCATGTTGTAAACTTTTTCTAGTGTGTCCACCATCATACTGACATCCCAATGTTCCTGGTACCCTCTTTCCATATCTTTGATATCCTAATGGAATCTTTCACCCTGCTTTTCACTCACTGCTCAATAATATTCAGGAAAACATTCTATATGTGATTCCAAAATGATAATTTTCAGACTCCTGTTGCAACTTAACTCATCCATTTTTCACAATTTCTTTATAGTTTGTATCTTTATTCTTACCTAAAAACTTACTTGCTTGAATGATACTCAAACCCCTTGCTTCAGGTTGTTCATCAGTCCATTAAATTCTGCACCAGAAATCAGTTTTCCAATATCGGGCCCAGCAAAAAATTTCCTCTTTTGACTTGGCCTCAGACAAACCCAGAAACGTTTGGCACAAATACATAAAACAGGCTTCATCTTTTGACAGGGCTTTGACAAACTGCTTCATTAAGCCAAGCTTAATATGAAGCAGTAGTAGCAGCACTTTATCTGGATCCACCAAGCTAAGTCTAATGAAGTTTTTGGCACCAAACTGTAGCTTTTTTCTTGCTGCCCATTCCTTTTTATTAATACACTGCCCAAATGGGCTTTGTGGTACCCGGATGTGGGTGGTACCCAACCGGGACTCCCGAGAAGACCGGAGGAGGGCCTGTGCCTCCTCCAGACCTCGAGGGGGCGACCGCCCTGGGGGCCATGGGTAAAGAGCTGGGAAGCTCGACCCTGTAGGGACCCGTGGTTACCACCAGGGGGACCCCAATACCTGGAAGACCCTGGACCTCAGCACTTCCGCCACACCAGGAAGTGCTGGGGGGAAGAGGAACAGGGAAACCCGGAGTGCTTCCGGGGAGACAGCTGGCACTTCCGCCACACTGGGGCGTGTTGGTGGGAGATTGCCGGGAACACACCTGGAGTACATCTGGGTGCATATTTAAAGGGGCTGCTCCCTTCAGAGTGGGACAAGAGTCGGTTGGAAGTTGGATGACGTTGGGAGGAAGACAAGGAGGCCGCCTGAAGAATGGAATGGCATTGTGTTGTGTGGCCAGGACTTTGGGGACTGTGGGGTTGTGAGTACGGGACTGTAAATAGGAATGGAAAATAAACGTGTGTTGGGTGACATGAGCGTGTCTGCCTGTCTGTGTCCGGGTCAACGTCCACAGCTTATATTAACATCCTGCATTTTGGGATTGTGTTAATCATTAATCCAATACAGCATCATATAGGGATAATGCCCATAAAGGCAACATCAGCATCAAGTTCAGAACCAGCCCTGGATTGGTGCCAGTTCACTGTAGGGCACACTCATTCATACAGGGCCAATTTAGAGTTGGCAGTGAACTAATACACACATCTTTAAAAAATGTAACAAAAGCAGAGCTTGTAGAGAAAACCTAAAGTGTGCCTACAAACTGCACATAGACAATGAATGGCCCAGATTTCAGACCCAGCTTTTTAAGCTGAGAGGGAGCAAAACAAACCATTGCATAACTGCTCTGCTCAGTGCCATCCAGTCATTCAGTAATTGTGCTTGCAGCAATCAGGCAGCTTGGCCCAGTAGCTAATGATCTGAACTAGAAAACAAAGGCTGGCAGGTTATTCCTCTTTCAGTTATTGCTCACTAAGTAAATCTGGGCACATCACTATCAGCACAATTTAAAATAAAAATATTAATTGATTGAATAAGCACTTGAAGGTTTCTACTGCACCCTGGAGTAATCATATGTCATTTACCGAACCCTAGAATGTGACTTGCACTTTTCCTTTGCTGGACTGCAGCTCTGTGTCACCAGATGGACAGGCTGGGCTGCAATATTGAGATATTGAGAAAGCAGAGAATCCTAGTAAGTATCCATTTTTCCCTCAGGGAAGGCAGAATCACTTATTTACTCAATAAGACATACTTCTTGTAATCAGGAAAAAAAAACAAAAAAAAAACTGGAAGCCCCTTAGTACGCACACATGGGGGAGAGTGCAGACTTACAGGAAATCTATTCTGGGCTGGTTATTTTATTTATGCATCTCCTAAGTGCCCTGTCTTTTCTCTAGAGAAATTGTAAGAGAGCAGTAAGACACAAATATGCAGAGGAATGAAAGACAAGAAAGGAGATCCCAAATGTGAGTGTGGGGGCTGGAAATCATCTGTGAAGCAATGTGTTTAAAATATTAGATTGTCCTGCTGGAGGTAAAATTAAGACACCACTCCTATCTGGGAATACATATATTTGTGTAGATAAATACTTGTGTGTCTCTCTGTTTCTGGGAACTAAAACATTGCTTAGCATTATCAGCAACTGCTGATAGACTATGGTAGAGCAAGAAGGATATGCCAGGGAAAATGGACTTCTATGGTGCAGATACACCTCATGGGGAATGAGTAATAGGGAAAAAGTCTTTAAAGGATGTAGGAGTGAGGGGTAGGAACAAATCTGAAATGAGTGCCAAGAGAAATTGTAGGATTGACTTGAATTTCAGGTTAATTCTTCATGTAGAAAAATACAAAGAGCCAGACAAGATAATAAGGATGCAAAATCCTTCTTTATTTCATTGAAGGTGTATTGAATAACTGTTTTGGCAGAACTGGCTATAGGGCGTCATTTTTCATAGGAGGCATAACACTATCTCGCTAAATCTTACTAGCAGCTGACTATCCAGTATGATATCATTACAATGGTCAGAGCAACAAGTGTGTCCATCGCAATTCACGTTACCACTTCTTTACCAAAGTATATCATTTCGCTCTACTAACATGGTTATAGTGAGTGACTTTCCTGATTTTTTTTGCTTTACACTTACAGGTTTCTTCTATTTTGGAGAAGAATGTGTTCTTTTATAGTGGGCGTAACACCTGTACAAAAGCACACATGCACAAATCTGCTCCAACAATGTGCAGCATTGAAAGCAATACATCACAAAACAGTAGCAGTCATAACATAACAAGAAAAACGGTAAAGCATATCAGAATAACCTTCTTAAACTCATAACTGGTTACTCTTTAAATTGCAATTAGACTAAATAATTCTGATGGTCTGAAAAGTTTATTCCTTTTTTAGTACATCCTATTAACGGAAGTGGAAAAATAATGCAGAAAAAATTCACAGGAATTATCCATCCATCCATCCATTATCCAACCCGCTATATTCTAACTACAGGGTCACGGGGGTCTGCTGGAGCCAATCCCAGCCATCCCAGGGCAAAAGGCAGGAAACAAACACTGTGCAGGGCAGCAGCCCACCGCGGTTACAGGAATTAATTTATAGAAATCAAATTTTGAGGGAAAAAGAAAAAATTAAAAGGAAAGTAACATGAAACAGACAATCGCATCAAGACACTAATTCCAAGGGTCAGACAAACAGGCGACATGATCCTATTTAAAGAGGGCATCTGGTCTGCCTGATTTTCAAACCTTCTATTCTGCTCAGTTTATCATTCTCTTTCTTTTTAACCTCCACATTCAGCATTCCTTCCTTCTAAGCTCAATTCACACTGACAGGTAGGGTGCTTAGAATTATGCCAGACAATTCAGGCTTGAGACTTTTTGTCCTTCTTCCACTCTAACATAACATTCATTTATACTATAAATAAGCTGGAGACAAAGAATTAGTGAAGGACATGAATGGTGTCCCTGAGTGGTTTGTCTGCTATGTTTCTAATTTATATTAAGGTCATACATTGTAAAGTTGTAAATAAATTTGTGAAATTTGACACCAACATTAGAGAAATAGCAAATTTTGAGGAGTCAGCTCAAGAAATTCAAACAGACCTGGATAATCTCTAAAACTGGACACAAATTTGGAAATTGAAGTTTAAATAGACACATACAGCGTTTAGGTTTGGAAGATTTTAGAATCCCATTGGGAACTTTGTTTGAAGCAGACATGTAGTGGAACAAAGCAGTTTAATAAACTAAAATAACTGATGAGACAAGAAATGATAATTCATTTTTACAATCTGAACACACACCTAGGATTCTAACAGATAACAATATTGAACTCTAACAGTATGCTTTTATACCTTAGAGTCCATTAGAGTCTATGGGGACAATACTTTTCAAAACACTTACAGCAGAGGAAATAAAAGAGCTCTTAAAATATATTGCCACAAAGTCTTGGGAAACTACATCTGAAGCCTAATGGAAACAAATTAAACTTTGGAATCACAGAATGACTGCTGTGCGACAGCACAGAGCTGGCCTTTGTCCTAACCTGCTTGTGATACACTTCATTAAAAAGGACTACTGAAGACAAATAATTTCACTACTGTTATTGACAATGCTGTTAACACAGGATTTTATTTTAAAGTTAAGGTTCCTAAATTGACATTTACAACTGCAGTCAAAAGCAAGTCATTACACTGTGTTTCCAAAGAAGGAAGAAAAGTTACTTCCTTGTCTTCCTCATTAGTGACCATCATCAAATAGGTGTAATGCTTCAGCATCTCTACATGTAGACAGAAAGAACATGAATTGTAATTATAAGACAGGAAATATATAGCACCAGTAACGGCGCACTGCACAATAATGTGCAGTGAATACACTTGACTTACAGTTTTCATACTCTTTCTCTGTATGCTTAGCATTCGTTTGCTCAGAGGTGGATGCGCTTCTTCTCTTCTTTCATCGGCATCTTCAAAACTGGCTAACTCAGTGTTTGTGTTACAATTACTTCTTATGTTTTCTTTAATTTTTCACTTAAGCTGGCACTTAAGTCTTCTATCTGTCTCAAGAATGATTTAAGATATGAAGAGGCAGGGGAAGTGACGGCAAAGGTGGTAGGGATGAGAACGGCACCCGTATGCATGCACCACACAGCTGCCCTACTGGCCGCTGCCGAGAGTTGATTCTACAATAAAATAAAATAAAAATAAAAAGAGGAATAACCTTGGAGGTCAATCATCACCCTGAAAGCAGATAGTAGACGTCACATAGTATATGTGAACCACATTTCAGGTCAATAGGTCAAACGGTTTGCACGCTACAGGTGAATTAAAATCCTGGACAGACAAATGAACAGCCACAGTAGTGTATTATGTAAGAAGATAATATAATTATCGAGTGTTTTATAAATGTGGGGTGCAGCAAACATAGCCAATATTTTTGTCACTTTATTTAACACTATGGTTGTTTATGCAGACATCCATCCATCCATTTTCCTAAGTCATGTAATCGGGTAGCTATCCCAGCAAGTATTGCATGGAAGGTAGGAGCACGCCTGGAAACCAGTCCATCATCTTTTCTATAATTACATATTTATACATAGATTTAGTGGTATCACTTTTGAGTACGTATCCCTAATCACGCTATACTTACCATGTAATTACTTGTATAATAGCAGAGTAACTAGGTACTTGGGTTATTACCTTGTACTTACTGTGGTAATACAGTGTAAAGCTATAATTAAGTACTCAATTGTAATTGTTATTCCACAGTTTTTAAAAGTACCTATGTATATAAATTGTGGAATAACAATTACAATTAAGTGCTTAATAACAGCATTACAATGTGTTACACAGTAAATACAACATAATTACACCTAGTTACTCTGTAATTGTACAGGTAATTACATGGTAAGTACTGCATAATTAGAGACACCTAATCTAAAGTGATCTGTAGGTTGATCATAAAATCCTTTATATACCAAGAGGTTGCCAGCATAATTGGAGATAAACAGTGGGAAAAAGAAGCATATATGGCATTGTAGTGCTAATTGGACTAGTGTTTGACATTTTTAAATATTTACTATTGAAATAATATGATGAAAAACAGCTATTACACCCCATTTGCTTAATGGTTGTCTGTCTAGTATAATTCATCTTTCTCCTGAACCAAGCCATCTGCACACAGTCAAAGAGCCAGGACCTTAGGCACAGATGGCAAACATATCTGAATTGTTCTACAGATGATTTCATACTTTACTGTGCCTCAAGAGTTGTTTGATTCAAGAAATCTAATAAACATTAAATATAAAGCAAAGTTTTTTTTTTTCTCTAATATCAAAATGTTTTGTCTTGTGTCTCCCACTTCGAGGTATGTGGCTATTTTTGGACTAGCATTAGATTTTGAGAGAATAAAAAAACACTGCAAGTTCCAGAGATCATGTGCCCCCTCCAAAATACAGTGCTAAGCCCCACCTTCTCATCCTTCATGCAGTGCACAGAAGATAACATATCAAAGTACTGCCTGGCAACCGTTTGAAAAGTCTGGAAATGTGTTCCTCTACTTCATAAGGTTCCCTGATGTAGGAGAATTACACCAGTCCCTCATTTGGACACAGAGCTCTACACTTCTGGGAAACTTAAGAGCACTGCTTGTACAAAATGGAACCAATTCCCCCTAGATACCTAGATGCCGCTCTTATTGCAGCATATACACTGACAGCAGTTCTTGACAAAGACTTCTTATTTCTCTTTCAGACAGCATTTCTTTGAGTATAAATCCTCAGATCCACTCTTGGATTTCCTTTCTTCCCTCTAAGAGAGAGAGAATGAACTAGTGACAAACACACAGCAAAAAAGAGGACCTCCTGAACCATAACTTAAAAAGGCAGGTCCAGACCCAGTAGGTGGTCAGCTGTAAAGGCACCACAGAAATAAGAAGAGAAAGAGCTGCAGGCATGTGACTCATTCCTCGTACTTATTTTGAAGTCAGTTTCCCTAAGCACCCAGCACTCATTGCTCGGCATCTCTCATGTGTTTCACATATTCATTATTACATTTTAACACTGCTTTTTGCACTTTCAACCTAATGGAACTAGAATACCTATTAAAGAAAATGAAACTATTCTGAATTCTTTAAAAGGCTATTAAGTAAATTACAGTTCTGATATTTCATTTGGTACCATTAACTGTAAACGATATGTGCAGAGCCCTCACTTGGACAGCTACTCTACATTTCAGATGCTTATTAAGGCACACAAAAAATAGCAATCACTTACATAATGTATCCCTGTCAGGAAACAGAGGGGGTTTTGAGGGTGGCTGCGGTGCAACACCGCGTCTACTTACTTTATTGATCCATTGGTCTTTTAGCTTGTCTTTTGTTAACTCTGGCTGTCTGGTTGGTTAAATCATGTAATCTACTCTTCTGTACCAGCAATTAGTCTATAATGATCCAACTAAAATTTAACTGAATGGTTATATAGTGTACTCCAAGGGAATCCCTCCTCAGCCCTGTGGTGCCCTCTTTAAGGTACTCCATGTCAATTTCAGTCCATGAAGCTCAAGTTCAGAATTCAAATGCTGATGCCGTGTCTTAAGTTTCTGTGGTTCGTAGGCTGGTATTCTTACTCTAAACTTAACATATTCAGCCTGTGACACTCCATTATGATCTATTGTCTTCCCCTTGCCTTTGTTAATATTCAGTATATTAGTATTACCATTATGTGCTATGCATTGTTTTTCCTTATACTATTGCAAAAATTGAATTATTTGGAAATTTCTTTTTACTAGCATTATATAAAGTGGAGACTGGTTAACTGATTGGTGCATGTTCCTCAGATTTACTCCCACCACTGTTATTGTTCTGTAAGTAACTCTCATGGTAGGTATTGTGCTGTCTCAGTGTGATCCTCTCAGATATTTTCTAATCTCATCCCATATTTTATAAATAGACTGTTAAAACTTGTCTAAACTAATTCAGGAGTTCTCAAACTCTGGGCATTCATACTTCTGCTATTTTCATTCTAACAGATGTTTTTTTTTCTGTTCCATATATCACTTTGTGGGCCAGATTGGTGGCTCAGATGTTAGCAGTGCTGCTTCAAAACCCCAAAGTTCAAATCATCGTCTATGTATGGCTTACACGCTCTCTCTCAGAGTATGAGGATTTTCTTTAGGTGCTCCAGACAAATTTATGGGGGCTCAACACTAACTGTTAAAAGTGGTTGTGAGGCTTGTGAAGCAGGCATCAGATTTTGCGCTATTCTTAACTTTCTTTACCCGCACAAAGGGAAATCCGAAAAGTGCATTTAGGATGTGTGCAGCTTACATTTTATTTTAATCAGTAAACTGACTAGTAATTGCCAAATGATATGTCAATCTGCTAGTTATGCATCACAAGCAAAAGCTAGCCCGTTCTGAACCACTGCTGAAAAATTGATGTATGACTAAAATGGTTGCCAAAAGGCCAGGAAATGGCTGTATACAAGTATACAATGACATCTCTATTGTTACTGACTCAGGTGATGCTGCAGTCCTTCTCCTCCTTGACCTGTCTGCTGCCTTTGATACTATTGACCATGAGATATTGCTGATGCGGCTTGAACATCTTGTTGGGCTTAAAGGGGCTGCTCTTAACTGGTTCAGGTCATATCTAACTGGTAGACACTTTTCAGTGACTTTAAATTCCTTTTTTTCATCTACTGCTTCTCTTAAATGTGGTGTTCCTCAGGGATCCATTTTGGATTTTATTCTCTATATATCTTCATCTATTGGAGCTGTTTTTAGGAAATTTAACATTTCTTTTCACTGCTATGCTGATGATACACAGGTTTATATTCCTGTCTGCAACTCTGCAATAAATAAACTCCACAACTGTCTTTCTGAACTAAGATCCTGGATGGCTAATAATTTTCTTGATCTGAATCAAAATAAAACGGAGGTGCTTATAGTTGGTCCATCAGCTAAAGCCCAAATTGGTCTTGAACTTCTTGGCTCTTTCTCTGTCTTTTGCAAACCTCAAGTCTGCAATCTTGGTGTTATCTTTGACAGTAACCTCTTTTTTGAGAAACAAGTAAATTCTGTAGTCAAGAGTTGCTTTTTCCAGCTTCGTCTATTAGGTAAGATCAAGCCCTTTTTAACTTCTAGGGATCTTGAGAAAGCTACTCATGCTTTTATCTTTTCTCGCCTTGATTACTGCAATTCACAGGTTACAGTTGGTTCAGAATGCTGCCGCTCGCTTTCTGGTTGGGGCAAGAAAGTCTGATTCTGTTTCTCTTATTTTAGTTTCTTCACACTGGCTGCCTGTCAGTTTTCGAATTGATTTTAAAATCTTGTTGCTAGTTTTTAAATCTTTACATGAACTTGCTCCTGCCTATTTATCTGAATTGTGTGTTTTACACCAGCCATCCAGAGTGCTTAGATCTTCTGGTCAGTTGTCTCTTGTTGTCCCTCGTACCAAATGTAAAACCAAGGGGGACAGGGCTTACCTCATTACATAAAGGAGTTGTCTACAATTGAACTGTTCAAAACAAGATTAAAGACTCATTTCTATTCACTTGCATTCTGTGACCTTCAGTAATACTGATGGTTTCCTCATTGTGATTATATAACATTACTTCTATTAATTATTTATTCTATTTATGTTCTTATATTTTATTTCTATTTATGTTATTTCTGTTGTTTGTTTTCTTTTATTCTATTATTGTAAAGCACTTTGTCCACAGCATTCCTATGTTGTTTTAAATGTGCTATATAAATAAATTGACATTGACATTAATGTTCAGTACTGTTTATGTCCCAAAAATATGTTGGTTACTGTGAGTGTGTCCTGTACTGCACTGGTATCCCATCCTAAGCTGCCATATGCTTTCCTTCCTATGCTTCAGGGATAACCTTCGTCTCTCCTATAAAGAAATGTGAAGATTGTGGAAATGGAGAGATGCACATTAAAACACTAAATCAAAGTTTAATTTAATGTTTTTCATGTTTACTATTTAGCTCCCCCTGATAATGAACACACAGGAGCATACAGTGAATGATCAGTTTTTCTACTGTGATTTAAAATCATAGCAGTTTTGGTGTTTTAAATACAAAACATTTAGAAGGAATTACAGGAGTAAAAAATCCATAAAAATGCATCACATATAAATTAAATATTTAGTCTTGTTTACTAAAAGCTAAGGCATGGTGTATGCATTTTTTATATCAGAACAATAAAATGTTAGAACAATTTTGATAAGAACAGGCCATTCAGTGCAACAAAGTTCGTCAATTCTATTTGCCTAATTTTTCCAAAAATTAAAAGAAAGTGTAATAGCATGCACCTGAATTGGAACCTAAGTGCAGCAGGTGACACCTCAGCACCATACTGGAACTGTGTGAGTTATATTTTTTTTTACAGTGGCTGGAGTGCCAATCTTGCCGCCAGTCCTCAAGTTTTCCTTGTAAGTTGGAGGACCTGCTTGCAGGGATGGATGCAGATTAACATTATACCCAGGACAATTCAATTACAGATTAAGGGCCCAATGGGGTAGAGTCAATTCTGGTGTTTACAGGATTCAAACTGGCAACCTTCCGATTGCTGGCACAGATCACTTTCCTCAGTGCCACCACTTCACTTGTAGTAGCAATTAAGTAAAAATAATTTTTTAATCATTTAAAACTTTCATGTCTGTAGTGCAGATCTTACTACAAAAGCCAAGACTTTTCAAGAACTTAGCAGGCCACTACCACAAACCTACATTAGCATATTCATATCAGAACATTCCATTCAAAAACCAGTTCATCCAGTACTGGCCTGCAGAACCACAGCCATATCCAACAACATTTGGGTGCAAGCAAGGCAGGAGCCAACTCAGGATGAGGTGTCAGTGCATTATAGAGACCATGGTCCCATTAAAAAAAAAAAAAATCATATTTCTGTACTATTTTTATCCGTCATTTTATTTTCAGGTTAGTTTTATTAAATATCGACCATTTCTACTTTCATTTTTATTTTTGGTGACTTACTCAATAAGTTTTTATTTTTTAACAATCATTTCTGGTTAGTTATTGCTTCAGCTTGAAAAATAGTTATTTGATTAAGATTAAGAAACACACTAGGATTTTCAACCAGTCCCTGTCCCAGGCCACTGTCCCATCCTGCCTCAAGTCCTCAATCATTGTTCCGCTGCTGAAAAAATCCATCACGAACAGTTTGAATGATTTCTGCCCAGTGGCACTCACATCTGTCATCATGAAGAGTTTTGAGAAACTGGTGCGGAGTCATATCATCACCTGCCTGCCAGCAGACCTGGACCCATTTCAATTTGCTTACAAAGCAAAGAGATCCATGGAGGACGCTGTGGCCACAACCCTTCATGCTGCCCTGACCCACCTGGAGCAGCAGGGGAGTTACGCCAGACTGCTCTTTGTAGACTTCAACTCAGCGTTTAACACCATCCTCCCACAACGACAGGGTGTCCAAACTGGCAGATCTGGGACTTCCATCATTTACCTGCAGTTGGATACTGGACTTCCTGTCTGGTCGTTCCCAGAGGGTCAGGCTGGGTCTCCACACATCCACTGCTCTCAGCCTCAACACCGGGACGCCGCAGGGTTGTGTGCTCAGCCCGCTGCTCTACGCATATAACTGTGTTCCCACTCACCATAGCAACAAGATCATAAAGTTTGCGGATGACACGACGGTGGTCGGACTCATCTCGGGCAAGGAGGGTGAGCTGGCATAGAGGGATGAGGTGGAGCGGCTGTCAGAGTGGTGCACAGGCAATAACCTGCTCCTCAAGACCACAAAAATGAAGGAGCTTGTTATTGAGTTTAGAAAAAACAAAACTGACATCCAGCCACTCATCATTGGCGGGGCCTGTGTGTAGATGGTCCCAGTGTTCAGGTTTCTGGGCATTGAGCTGGAGGATGACCTGACCTGGAGCGCCAACACCAAGGAGCTGCTGAAGAAGGTGCAGCAGACACTGTATTTTCTGAGAATCCTCAGAAAGAACCATCTCCCCAAAAATCTGCTCCTTACCTTTTATCACTGTTCCATCGACAGTGTACTTACATACAGACTGTGTGTGTGGTGTGGCAGCTGCACTTCCTCAGAAAGGAAAGCGCTTCACAGGGTCGTCAGGACAGCGGAGAGAACAATTGGTTGTACCCTTCTCACTCTGGAAAAAAATCTACACCTCCCGATGTCCGCAATAAAGCAATAGACATTTCACAGGATGCATCACATTCATTGCCTCTTCCAGCTTTTGCTATCGGGCAAGAGATACAGAGCAATGAAAACCAGGACAAACTGCCTTAAAAACAGCTTTTATCCAAAAGCAATCATGGCCCTGAACTCAGAATAAAACTGCCCCATATCATTCTCTCCCAATGTGCAATATAGACCTTAAGTCAACAAGTGCAATTTGTATATTTTGTAAAGTACTTTTATTACTATTCAGTTTGTTATTATTTTCTCTCTTCTTGTCTTTTTAACTCTTATGCCTCACACTGAGTCGACTGCACCTTCAGTTTCGTTGTTCCTTTGTAAAAGTGACAATGACAATAAAGATCTATCTATCTATCTATGCTGTTCTTCATAGCAAAAGGTTGGTTGAAACATACAGGTACAGTATGCCCAAAAAGAACTCATTAAGACTTCATTTGCTATGCCAGGATTTATCTTCAAAAAGTTTTACAATGGATGAATCACTTTTTTGTGAACTAATAAAATGTGCGTTGAAACTTAAATGTTGTTCGCATGCCCACCTCAGAGGAAACATTGGGCAAAGGCAGGCTATCAGAAATTAATTAAAAAAAAATTAAACTAACATTTTTTTTCCTCCACCTTCACTTTATTTCAGCTTTTGTGGATGCAATTTTAATTTCAGTTTTGTTTTTGTTTCACACATCTCTAGGCTTTGCCATTATTTCATTCAACATTCTTTCTAGTCATTTTAGTTGCAGTGTTTATTAAAGATATTAACCTAGGCAGGACCACTCATACAGACATTCACAATGGGACAATTTTAAATAATCAGCAACGTAACACTCAGGTCCATGAGATGTGGGAGGAAAACCCATGCAGACATGGGAAGAAGCTGCAAATGTCAGATATGCAGTGTATGGAGAAGGATTTGAAGCCAAGGCACTAAATTTGCAAGGAAGCAGCACCAATCACCATTTTGTCACTTTGCTTCTGCTCCTACCGCAATAACAACAACAACATTTATTTATATAGCACATTTTCATACAAATGATGTAGCTCAAAGTGCTTTACAAGATGAAGAAATATATTATATATACTGTATATATATATAAATTTAGGCAATACTACTTAACAAAGAATAAAGTAAGGTCAGATGGCCAGGGAGGACAAAAAAAAAGAAAAAAAGAAAAACTCCAGAGGGCTGGAGAAAAAAAACAAAATCTGCAGGGGTTCCAGGCCACGATACTGCCCAGCCCCTGCTAGGCATTCTACCGAACATAAGTGACCTCAATCAGTCCTCATGGTTTTCAGGCTTCACATGGAAGAATAAGATGATGATGGTCATGTGGATCTCTGGCCTTCAATCCATCAATGTAGGAACTGCATGGTACTTTGATCAGGTGGTGGTGGCGCAGATCGCCATACCACATTTCCAAAAATCGTTAATTGTACACTAAAGTTAAACAATGAAAGAAATGATCACATAAATTAAAGGGAAGAGATTACTTCAGATTAGTCAATTGGTTAGAATAAGAGTTGTCAGTTGCAGGGTGCAACTCAACCAAATTTATAAGCCACTGGTTTCTCAAAATCCTAGTAGCGTGAAGTTCAAAGTATTAGCCAACATTCGACAAGGCATCAGTTCATCACTGGGCTTTCTCATACTTATACCTGTTCTCAGTCATATTGGGTTAATTCAGATACACAAGTTGGGTGTCTCTGGGATGGGTGAGAAAAATAAATACCCCAAGGTGAGGGAGTGGGACGGACACAGGTAGAGCATGCAGACTCCATTCAGACAGCATCTTGGTTACGATTTGAATCCTCTTGTTTTACTACTAACCACTGCACCCCCATTTTTAATATACCATAGTTAATACAATATGTTGCCATAAATTATATGAATTATTGCAAAATAATTAGTTTGTATTTAACCGTCTCTTATAACTCTAGATGTTTCCAAATTCAATTAAACATCCATTTCTGATTTTTTGTTGTATCCTTTACTGGCTCACGGAAGTTGGAGCTAGTCCTGCAGAGAGCACAGCCAAGTACATAACTGGTCTCACACCTGCCTAACCAATTTAGAATTGTCAGCCAGCCTAATCTACATGTATTTGCCATGTGTGGATCAACTAGAAAAAAAAACTCCCTTGGCCATGGGAAGCACGGGATACAGTGATTAACTCTATTGCCTCACCATCCGAGAGTCTTGAGCTAGAGGGCCGTTTCACTATCTGCCTGTATACTGATGCTGTTTATGTAAGTCACCTTGAACATAACATGATAAACAGACTGAGAACTGAATACTGGATCATCGAGCTGTGATCATATGAACCACCCCTTGATTGTCAACTATAATTATCATCCCCAATTTATTTTAAATACTTGTGTCTCACATACCAGATGTTTTATAAGCTACTACAAAAACAGGCTGACATGGTACTTTAGACACAAGGGCAAATATATTGTAAGAAGAAATTATCTTTTTTATATACCTTATGTTGTTAATATTTGCTTTCTAAGCTTCATTTCACCACTAGTGTTTTTGTAAACATACAGACAAATCCTGCAGCTAATGCATCCACCAAATTTCTTAAAGTACAGTAATAGGTGAGGCAATGTTCCACAGAAGACCCTTCTAAAAGCAAATTTAAGGACTATTATAACACATTTTTATCCTCTGATTCTATACATTCACACATCCATCTGTTTTATTGTCTGTTTACCCAGCTCAAGGATGATATGTTGCCATAGTTATTAGCATTGCTGCCTCACATACCCAGCATTCCAGAGTTAGACTGCCATATCTGGCCATTTTCAATGTGAAGTTTGCATGTGTGGATTTGTCTTGAGGTATTGTGGATCTTCTCCAACATCTCCAAAGGCATGCAAGTTAGGATTAACTGGAGATTTTAAATTAGCCTTTAATTAGCTGGGTAAAGAAATTGTTCTGTATGAAAGACTGGCATCTTGTCCAGGGTTTGGTTTCCACTTTGCAACTGATGCCATTTGGAGAAACTCTGTCGCTCGGCAATTATATGGCTTTCCTCTGAGCAAACGAATGCTAATGTACAGAGAAAGAATATGAAAACTATGAATGCTAAAGTCAAGTGTATTCACTGCATGTTATCGTGCAGTACGCCATTACTGGTTGTATTAATAATGCACAATAAAAAGATATTACAATAAAAATTGCATTGCTGATATAAAATTATATTAATCCATTATGTATCAGTTTACTAAACATCTGGTCTAATCACAATACTAAAAAAATGTTTTTTAAATTGTCATGCACCACATAAATTGAAAAGTAAAAAGGATTACTTTTTATATTAAGCCAGATGAGGAATTTTTGAAACGTTTGAAAAATTTTGACAAGAACATTCGGCCAAACATAGCTTGTTCACTTAATTCCTCCAAAATAACTTCAAGTCTAGTCTGGAAAGTCCATAAAGTCCTACTGCGTACCACACTACTTGGTAACTTATTCCACATGTTTATAATTTTCTGTGTGAAGCAAAACTTCCTAATATTTGTGAGAAATTTACACTTAACAAGTTTCCAACTGCATCCCCATGTTCTTGTTGAGCTCATTTTAAAATAACAGTCTCGATCCACAGGACTAATTCCCTTCATAATGCTAAACAATTCAATCATGTCACCTCATAATCTCCTTTTGCTTAAACTGAAAAGGCTCAGCTGTTTAAATCTTTCCCTCAAAACTCATTCCTGCAGTCTTGGAATCAGCCTACCTGCTCTTCTCCAGAGTTTTTCTAGTACTGTTATGTCTTTTTTGTAGCCTGGAGACTAAAACTATACACAGTACTCTAGATGAGGCCTCACCAGTGCATTATAAAGCTTGTGTAACTGGTCTCCACTGCATGCTCCGTACTGCTGTGCCCTGGCCTTGCTACCAGGTATCACATGAAGCTTCTGCGTTATGATTTGTATGTTCCATACAAACCCCCACGAAGGAGTAATGCAACCACAATGGATTCCTTTATTTATCTTTTTTTTATTAACAGACTGAACTGTTAGAACAGAGAACATAAAAAGAAATGACTGTTACAGCATTGCAATTCCTCCTCCTCTCACAATAACACAATGAACACTGGGACTGCAATGCTAAATTACAGCATACATATTCATGCACCGCTCAATATACAAATACAAGAAAAAATATATATATACCTGAAATGTTTAAATAGAGAACATAAAAGGAAATGTCTGTTACAGTGCTGTAATCCCTCCTATTAATGAAAAAACACGGGGAAAGGCCATTGAACGCTCACATTAAAACATAACCAAAATGAACAGAAAAATATTCAAAATGTTTCATAACAACAATTATACACTACTGTCACATAAAAAAATGTGACTGTAGCAATTTAAAATAATTTGATTATACAGAGAATAACAGTATGCTCACCTCCTCTCACAGTAACACAATGAACACTGCGTGAGGCTCACACTGATGACGTAACATTAACACAATAAACAAAGCAGGGGAATATAACAGGAACACAACAGGAAAACATACAACATAATGAATGTTATCAAGATTTGGTGAAGCTCCAAATAACTAAACTTACTATTTCAGACACCTGTTACATTCATCCTTCCTGAAATTAACCAACATCCGGATAGCCAACCATCTTTCCGATTAGACACAAAACATGGTCTGCTTTTATTTGGCACAAATATCAATGACAACTGAGTCATCTGTTACAACTTGAAAGCTACCCTCAAAAAAAGGTTAAGTGGTACATGAAGTTGATCAGGAGTCATAACCCCTTAGAATAATGTAACGCCTGATACGCCACATAGCACTTTGCCAAAACATACAGGATGTATCAGAAATGTACAGTATATACATATGCATGTGTACCATGTATACAACCCAGTAGGAAAAAAAATAAGTAAATAACTTTTATACCGTGTAAAAAGAGGAAAACATACAACATAATGAATGTTATAAGGATTTGCTGAAGCTCCAAATAACTAAACTTACTATTTTAGACACCCGTTACACTTGAGCATAACCTCCTTGGACTTGTACTCCACACATCATGTTATTTAACCTAACATTCTGCTAGCCTTCATAATGGCTTCTGAACCCTGTCTGGCAGCTCATAATGAGGAGTCCATTACAGCTCCTAAATCCTTCTCATAAGGCGTGCTTTCAATTATCAGACTCCCATTGTGTATTCAAAGCTAACTTTTACTTCTTACGTGTAATACTTTATATTTACTTACATTAAATTTCATTGCCACAAATCTGCCTAAGCCTGTATGCTGTCCCAGTCCCTCTGAAATACTTCAATGAATTCTGAATTATATGCCAATATACCTAGATTGGTATCATCTGCAAATCTAATTAGCTCATTATTTATATTTACATCCATATTATTTATATATATTAAAAATAGCAGCAACCCTAGTACTGACCCCCTGTGGAACGCCACTCTTAACATCACCCAATTCTGATAAAGTTCCTCACACCATCACTCTCTTCTGACTGTCTGAGTTTTGCACCCCTCTAAACCTAAACTCTCAATTCATTGCCAACCTCTCATGAAGGACCTTATCAAATGCGTTCTAAAAATCAATATCAGTAAAATCACATGCACCACTTTGATCATATCCTTTTGTTACTTCCTCATAAAATTTCAGTATGTTAGAAGCACATTTATTTCTATAATACAATTTCATACAAAGAAAGTAGCACATGTACTGTAGCACTACAAGATGTCAAAGAGATACATATTAGTAAGACACAAACACCGCCTTCTGAGCCTATGCTGGCTGCTCAGTCAGACTCCTGTTCTTGCCATGTATTGCTCAATCTTTTCCTTAATAATTCCTTTCATTAATTTACATTGGATGCACATTACTCTTACTAGCCTATAGTTGTTTGTATCTGCTCAATCACTGTTTTTAGACAGCAGGATTATATTTGTCATTTTCCAGTACAGTAATTCAATATTTAAGTAGTCTGCAGTGACTCCTTAAAAGCATGCATCAAGGGTTTATATACAGTATGCACTCACTAAACTTCTTACGAACTTGAGGATAAATATTATCTGGTCCTGGTGATTTATTTTATTTCAGCCTATATATTTCAAGCAGTATTTCTCTCTACAATTTCCATATCACTCAGTACCTCCTTATTAGTCCCAGCTACTGCTGAGAGGTTATCCACTTTCTCACTTGTGAAGACTTCAGAAACATGCAGGTTTAGTGCCTTAGCTATTTCACTGTCTGCATATTTTAATTCCTCCTTAGTGGTCTTGATACACTTCACCTCCTCCTTGACTGTTCTTTTACTACTAAAATAATGAAATAATCTCTTTGGATAATCTTTCACCTTATCTGAAGTATTCCTCTCTGCCTATTACCTTCCCTAATATCTTTTAGCATAGCTACTGTCATAGGGATGGCATGACATGTAAGCACAAACCAAATTCATCACGCCTGATTAAGAGAAATTGCCTCTAGAATCAAATAATTGCACATCTTTTCCTTACTGTGTATAGCATATATCATAGTGAGCACCACCATATGATTCTTTAAGCTGAAACTGCCCAAAGGCCTCTTTGCCTCTGATGTTTACCACCCCAGCCCTAACAAACACTATTACAGAGTGTTGCTTGGAGTACCATTAAGATTATACTGGTATCAGTGGTTTTAAAGAAAAGAGAATTTCTCCAAAAAATGTTTCTACTGTCTGCTTTCTAAATTTTTTTTTCCATCTGTATAGTAAGTTTACTTTCTGGAGTTCCTTATCTCTTAGGCTAACTGGCAAATAGTGGCTAAGAACAGAAGGCCTATTATTGAGAGATGCATGGAATTGGTACATGTGTTTGGCATTCCTCACAGATGACTGGGCTGTCTTTATTCTTATGGTCTACCACTATCATGATGCACCCTGCTTTCTAGTTTTATTCTGTAACAGGACTTCATTTATAGTATATAGGTGTTTAAAATCTAGGATGACATGTTGGAACAATGATTAGCATTGCCAGCTTACAGCTCTGCATGCCATTCTAGTCTGGTTACTCTCTGTTTATGGATTCTTCCTGTCTTCCTGTTTTCTGAGTGCTTTGGTTTTCCTTCCATACCATAAAGGAAGGAAGTTCAGGTTAACATGTGATTCTAAACTGTCCCAGCATGTGCAAGCATGGGTGCATACGTGTGTCCTGTTATCCATTGACACCTCATCCAGGGTAGGTGTAGGCCTTTTGCCCATTGCAGCTACTTCAAGATCCTAAATTGGATAAGTGAGATAATAACTGGAAGGATGGATGGATGGATGAATAATTGGAAGGACGGATGGATTTTTAAAATATGTTAAATGCCATAGAAATTCCTCCTTGTGTTTCATGTTTTGAATTTGCTGTAATTGTTGCAGCTTTGACAAGTACAGAACGGTAATCTTTTTTGCTCTGTTAAACTCCTTACAGTACTTCATGTGGTTAAAGGTACTGTCTAACTTTGCTTAACTGACTCTTTTTTATTACACCCACTATATAATATACCACTCTATAATATACCTACCTTGGAGTTACTTTGAGAGAGTCCTTTCATTTGTAATCGGAATCCATCCTTTAAATCAAAAAAAGAAGGCACCACACCACGTTAAGCAATTTAATATTTTAACCCTGAACATGAAACTGCAATTATTCTGCAAGCTGCATGTTTGTGCTTAGGAGGAGTGACGCAATAAAGCTGCATTGTTCTATTATTTTTATGTTTTTTTGTCCCACAGGCATAATGAAGCAAATTGAGAAGCTTTGTCCCTCTCAATCACTACTGTGCTATCTTCTACAGTGGCATCATGCACATCTGATCAGCAGGCTTCACTGAACTCACTGCCCCATTCTGGTCTTTGAACTTTTCTCCATTATGTGGCACTCAGCCCGTCTTTGTGTTCTCTCTAGAATTGATAGCCGATGTCACCTTGCATAGTGTAAAGATGAAAAGAATTCAAATCGCACCAGAAGGGTTTCCTTGAAACACAATGATCATCTTGTAGGCGAAGATGGAATAAATGGGCGGGTGTGCAGGCAGCTGCATCTCTGATGAGGTGTCACTAGGGGTTACACGAGCTGCCACCTGCCCACCACTCAGTCACAGCCTGGCAGTTCCCTGAGCAATGTAGATGTTTTCAGGCAAATCATCCTTTTGCAGCTGCTCGCAATGAGCCGGGAAATTAGCTTGCATGCTCTTAACTTTTAAAAATGTGCTGAATTAGAAGTTTTATTTATAGACTACAGAAAATGACAAGTTTGTGTAGATTCCTAATTGCAGTGACATTTACAGGAAGATTGCAAAAAATTAGACGCTTTCATCTCTCTGAGTCAGCAGGCTTCAGGAAGTGTGACCTGATCTGAAAAAGAAAAACTTTGGAGGGATGAAGGCAACTTCATCGGGGTGATTTGATCAGGTCTGCCATTGGGAATGCAGATTGCTTGCTTTTTGATTGTAAAGGTCTTATTCAATGCACAGCTCCATGCAGACTGATATGAGTGAAACAGTCGGATGAGATGAGGTCTGTCACAGGACAAAATGGGGAGCAGTACTGACAAGCTGTTTCCTCTTTTTTGCTCTTGCAAATTCCAGATTTACTCCTATTGAATGAGACTTCAAATGAAAATTCCCTAAAAAGTTTCCAAAATGTTATTACAGAATTACAGTTTAAAGTAAAATCAAAATTTGTAATATAACCTAATAAAAACAAACTATTCTACGCCATGTAGCTGAAACGTTAAGTTCTAACACTGATTGCTGCCATGTGTTTTGAAGTTTCATATTGATAAGATTAATGTGAGATAAATGGTGTCTCACCAGCTGCACTGCTGAAAGGTTCTGTAAGCAGACACAAAGCGAACTGACCCAGCAAATAGAAATCAGGCAGTAGGTATCAGGATGGTCAACAATATATACTCAAAGCTGCTTAGCATCATAGTCATTGATATATACTCAGCAAAAAAAGAAACGTCCCCTGACTTTCAACTGTTTTTATTTTCAGTAGACTTAACGTGTAAATATTTGTATGAACACTAAAAGAGTCAACACCATAAGACATAAACTAAAAATGTTTCACAATGTGTCCCTGAATGAAGGGAGGCTCAAAATCAAAAGTACCAGTCAGTATCTGGTGTGGCCACCAGCTGCTTGAAGTACTGCAGTGCATCTCCTCCTCATGGACTGGACCAGATTTGTCAGTTCTTGCTGTGAGATGTTACCCCACTCTTCCACCAAGGCACCTGCAAGTTCCTGGACATTTCTGGGGGAATGGCCCTAGCCCTCACCCTGCGATCCAACAGGTCCCAGACGTGCTCAATGGGATTGAGATCTGGGCTCTTCGCTGGCCATGGCAGAACACTGACATTGCTGTCATGCAGAAACTCACGCACATTTTGCCACTCCTGTCTGGTCCAGCGAAGGTGGGTTTGTGCCCATAGGCGGCGTTGTTGCTGGTGATGTCTGGTAAGGACCTGCCTTACAACAGGCCTGCAAGCCCTCAGTCCAGCCTCTCTCAGCCTATTGCGGACAGTCTGAGCACTGATGGAGGGATTGTGTGTTCCTGGTGTGACTCGTGCAGTTGTTGTGGCCATCCTGTACCTGTCACGCAGGTGTGATATTCGGATGTACCAATCCTGTGCAGGTGTTGTTACACGTGGTCTTCCACTGCGAGGATGATCAGCTGTCCTTCCTGTCTCCCTGTAGCGC